>CM074298.1:4714245-4976745 GCA_037194245.1 Opsariichthys bidens | reverse complement strand
TATTCCTCCAAGAACAAACGTTATCATATCCATTACAACGCCAAACACTTTCTCATTAACATTCGGATATTAAAATTGAATTAACGACTTCAATAAAAATAACTAGCTTGGTGATTTGATTAATACATTAAAAGTCCATAGATATCGGCATCAGTTCATAGTGCTAACACTCTCTCCGAAAAGCGGATGTGATGTGATCTGTTTTCTTGTTTGTTCATGTGACGTTTGACAAAGCCTATAGTAAGTAGTTTGTGTATCATCACATTCTTAAACCAAAAGACATGAGATTTGTGCTTAATGCTCTAATAAAAAAAGCAATGGGACACCAATTTGTACAGAAAGTGCTTTGCTCCTGCATAGCACCTTTCTGTCCCTTTCTCCTATTTTCTCGGTCTCTCTTTCAACATTCTTTTTTTCTCTGTCACACTTTTTTTTTTTTTTTGTGGCATCAAGGGAACAATAGCAACCTTGAACTGTTGAATTCGTTTAGTCAGACCGGCTGACTTCTTGTTCAGAGGAAATCATCCAAGACCAGCGTGTCTGTCTAGATTAAAGGGGTGCTGGGGAGGTTCTGAGATGTTGAGGAGAGAGAGAAAGGGAGAGTAATTAAACCTAATAAGTCAGAGGGACCTTTCATTCACCCAGGGTTACTAATGAGACCAGCTCCACCAAATGCTATACCCACTAGCCAGAGACCACACAAACTGCAGGTGGAAAGACAAATGAAGGAGAATGAAAGAGTTGAGCATAAAGGATTCTGTTTATCTGGATGTAAACTAGTGGATAGGTCTTAGATGATGTAAAGATAGACTTTTTGTTTTTGATGTTGCTGTGAACCTTGTTGTCTGTGAATGTGTTAATGATTGTAGTCAGTATGAGTTAAAGTTCAAGTTTTGGTCACAGTATAATAACATTTGATGACTCCTGTGGCATGCATCAATTGTACATCTTTGTTGCATAAACGTTTTAAGACTGGCAATTTAACATTATAGTTTTGAGAGATTGAATAGTTATAAAAAAATAAAAACTGAATTGGTATCAGTAGTTGATCACTTGTTTCATTCCTGAATTATTCAGTGTTTGGAACATATGGAACAATGAATGCTCTCTTTATAGTGACTTAAGCTGTTAAGTTTGTCAAAACAAATGCTCAGAGTTATAATCAGTGACACTGTTGCACTACACAATGAAACACTTGCTGTATTTACATCATGTTTGCATTGTTAGTTATAGTGATTGCATTTGTGAGAGTGCAGAAATCGCGTTGCAATGACGAGATCACAGCATTCAAGCAATCAATAGACTGTCATCGATGCTACCTTTCACGTAGATCTACATATAATGCAATCATCAACACCCTTCAAGATTCGTTCATTTTGACAGCTGCAATAGTAAAATCATAGTAAGAGGGTTCCACATATAATACTTATTTCATAAGCGAAGATGTTAGCCAATCACAGCAGTGGGCGTTTACAGTGAAGTTTCACAGCAGACACAAACAAAAATTTAACATAACTTCAAACAGAAATGGTCTAAATTATTGATGTAAAAAATCTTATTAACATTATAAGTGCACCTCAGAAAACATTATCAAATAATAGTGATAAAAAAGATGCAGTTCACGACCCCTTTAAATTGTTTTATTGCGTGACGGAAACAAGCTTCCTTAATTTCAGGTCTGTGGACGTGCGTCTGATCAAATATATTTCGACAGTACATCGCTTTTTCCATTCTTTTCAATCCCACCCCTTCATCTACCCACCCTTTCATTAAAATGACAGTAAACACCCCTCGAGTAAAATTCACCCAGGCTGCAGAGGGTGGCAATCTGAGCGATTTGTGGAGTGCGAAACATCTCGCAACATTGATCATCACTGATTGAAAGTCTCAGTCTCCTTAACCATTCATTTGGCATTTATAATGGCCTGCAGTTTTCCTGCATCAAACCCCAAATCTTCTCCGCCTCACTAGACTTGCCATTTTAGCCAAGCTTTAATCGCAATTTCATCATTATGTGTTGCACTAATCCACAAAGCTATTACTGTTTCAAATCTGATGTTTAACTTTCTCATCTGCGCACTAAAGATACCTCATCCTTTAATTGTCTTTATTCTCTTCTTCCATAAAAGGTGCGAGTGACAGTATTCAATCCAGTGAGGGATGAAGCACAGCTAAATCTATTTAGAGGATTGTGCATGACTCATTACAAAAGAATAAATATTTGTGCTTTATGTAAAGTATTTCAAAAGCAATTTCAGTACAAAGCCGTGCATTCTGGGATGAGAATTCTATGGGCCCATGCTTTTAAAATATTTTTCTTTTTAGGTAATAAAGGAGATGAGAAATTGGTCATATGATAGATGGACTTATATTAACTTGAATAAAGGGCAAAATAAAGGGATCTTGTGATTTTGTCATGAATGGAATGCAATTTTGTGAATACACAGAGATGGGCCCAAGGACAAAAGTAGCCCGGGCATATGGTTCACAATGAGCACATACTATACGGCTCGCTCTCTACCAGAGAAGCCAGATGATTTATGAGCACGGCTTATGAATTTAGACATAGAAGCATAATATTTTCTACATTTCTGAACTTGCCCAATGCTTATGACCCACAGGAAAATGTTATTGGTTTGAAGTTGTTCTTTTAAAGCTCAGGAGAATTAATGGAGTTCTCAATCATGTCTCCCTAAATGCTTTAGAGAAACAAATAAGACAATTGTTGACAGTCTACAAAATAAAGAGAATAAAGCATGAAATCATAATGTACCCTATTTACTCTCTTGATCTAATCAATTCACAATGGATAAAATCAAGTACTGGTTTACATTTTATTTCTTGTTAAATAGAAATATGGAATTATGGAAGCAAAATGAATTTCATGTTGACTTTGGAAGATTTTTTTGTATTTGATGAAGGGTTTGAACTTTAGGAACCAAATTCCCTTTAAAGAAGTCCTTTTACAAAGTCTCCACTAGAATAGGTTTTCATGCTTCAATATTTTTCACATATTTGATATTTGTGCAACTCCTCTCTTCCCAGTCTGTCAGTAGCGCTCTGGGGTGCGTTTCCGAAAAAGCATGGTTAGTCCCCCACTGTTTAGTTCCGGACTCTATGAAGCCCCTCCTTCTGAAAAACACACTGTGCTCTGATTGGTCGGCTGGACCAATGTGTTGGTCAACCGTTTTGAGCGTGTTTCGGGAATGTCATGCTCCTCACAATAACCGCATGTTTAGGAAACAGTGTGGACTGGTATAGAGAACAACTCTCTTTGGAGTGACTTTTTCATGCTCAAACAGCAACATCTTAACATCTCAAAGTTGAAAATGTTATATAAGGAAAAATAGGTCCTCTTTAACACTTTCCATTTCTCAAATCATCGCCTCACCGGGCAGCTGATCTCCTTCCTGTTATCTCTCCTCAGAAACTAGAGATATGTTTATTACCCCTTGACTCCGGACCAAAAATCTCATTAATGTAATTCCATTATCTGTCCCTGGTAATTCTCCTCTAATGACCAGCTTTTTGTAAGAGTTTTATCTGACATGGAGCTAGCCCTTCACAGTAATCCCTTTTACGACCCGCCTTTGCTAACTAAAAAAGAGAAAAAGATGAAAAAGAACAGAAGCGTACATTCTTTCTGAGAGCCCACCTTATCTGTAGCATTTGATATCTGTCCCCCTCTCCCCTCTTATTTAAGACCCTCTGACCAGTCAATTGTTGAAGTAGGAGGTGTCAGTATATGACAGCTAAACCTCAGCCAAAGGTTTGCGGTGTTGGTGGCCTTTATCTTTATACCTCGACCTCAATTTTGGTTTTATCTGTCCTCTACGCTACATAAAGGCAATATTACACAATGCTTTCTTTGGAAGGACTCCAGCAAGGATAACTAGCAATGATATTTTGCTTTAAATGGTGATAAAAATCATGTTTTTAGTGAAATCTTTTTTTTTTTCTTTTTTTTCCTCAGACAACCTTGACTTTTATCAGTACAAAGTTTTAGGTGTGAACAAAAGCTGAAATAAAGTATTCACAAGTAGAACAATAAGTCTTTATTTTATTTATTTATGTATTTTTTGGCAGCCTACAATTTGAATGTTCTTGTCAGATAATTAAAGCAAACAAGTTTAAAACAAAATGTCTTCACAGCTTCAATGTGAAGAAGATTTGGATGTTTCTTATGTCCTCGTTTGGCCTCACAGGTCTTTTACATGGCAAATAGCGATAAATACATGAATTAAATATAGCATAACTGTTTTCCACATTCATAATGAGACATGTTTCTTAAGTAGCAGAATATATCATGAGAGTGTTTGTTGTACTTTATGCTGGTTTAAAAAAAAAAAAAAAAACCACAACAACAAAAAAACTAAATCGTTGTGACCTGACAGGATGAATTGTATTACTATAATCCGAACATGTGGGGAAATAAACCTAATTGTAATGAAAATAGTGTCACAAACAAACAAACAAAAAATTAATAGCCCTAATAAAAGGTGTTTTTTGTTGTTATTGTTGTTGGTTTTTATTGCATAAATTCTTTTTTTTCACCCACCAGTGACAGTGAAACAAGACTTTCCAATGATTTGTAAAGCCAACCAATATACTGAACAAATGTTAACATTTGGCCTCATAGGATATGGATGAAGGTGCCATATCCTTCTGTGCTATTAGATTCAGTCCCAAATGTCTGCCTCTTTTTTCAGCTTATTCTCTCATTAAGGCTTGTTTGCCCTCTGCAATTGGGAGCTCGAGCTTATTGTTGGACATTAACAATTTAAATTGTTTTTGCTTTTTATCCTGCCAATTGCAATTACACTCTTCCAGAGGCACCAACTAATGAGTTTCCTCTTTCATACTCCCAAGACTTACGGCTGAATAGATCATCTTTCCCTCTCTGTATTAAATATATAAATAATGGCTGACAAAGATTAACACAAAAGGTCTGCGTGAACATCTCGGGCCGTCTGGAGACCGCTGTTAGTGAAGATTGTTTTAATGAGAATGCAGTGGAGGAGAAAGCTGCGCTCGTGGGTTCTGTCCCACAGTTATTTCCACACATCTGAGGTGCTCCCTCTTTGGCCTGTTGAAGCGAATGGGTGGTGTTGGTAATTATCAGACCTCCGCTATCGAATTCTTTGTGAATGGACAGAAGGAAATTGCTCTGTCGTCCTGGAGCTTCAGGGTCGGTGCGGTTCATAATCATGACTTCTGTGGGCACTAAAAGTGATCTAAGCCCACTAACCGTACAGCACATCATTTGGAGCCGTTTACATACAAACCTAGTTATTAAAGCACAAATAATTAAGTACAATCGGACTTTTAATATTAACATTTCTGGAGGATTTAAAAGCAGAAACGTGAAGCTTTTACACGCACTTACATTACAAAACATAGTCATGTGAAAAAGAAAGAACACCGTTTTGAATGGTTTTAATTTAACATATCAGGATATAATTTTAAAAAAGTCATGTGGTCCAAAGATTAGGTAAATGCAACCTCAGATAATTAATAACACATGACATATAACATCGTATCATGGTTTATTTAATAAAAACTAGGTCAAAATTGAGAAGCCATGTGTGACCACCTAAGTATGCCTTTGTATTAAGTATGTATTAAGACAAATGAAATATGAAGCGTCACCAACTCTATAAAAGCAGAAGTTTTGGCACTTTCCTGGTCTGCAGCATTCAGGTGTGTGTTAACACAACGCCAAGGAGGAAACACATCAGCAATGATCTTAGAGAAGCAATTGTTGCTGCCCATCAATCTAAGAATGGTTCCAGTGCCATTTCCAAACCATTTCAAGTCCATCATTCTACAGTGAGGAAGATTATTCACAAGTGGAAAAGTTTCAAAACCATTGCCAATATTCCCATGAGTGAATTCACCCCGAGATCAGTCCATGTAATGCTCAGAGAAACTGCAAAAAGTCCAAGAGCTACATCTGAGACTTTACAGGTCACAGTTAGCATTTTAAATGTTATGAATTAGAAAAAGATGAACAAGTTTGGCTTGTTTGGAAGCATTGCTAGGAGAAAGTCACTTCTGTCTAAAAAGATCATCATGGCTTAGGTTTGCAAATTTGCACCTGAACAAACCGCAAGACTTCTGAAACAATGTCCTTTTGACAGATGAGACCAAAGTGGAGATGTTTGGCCATAACGCACAGTGCCTTCAGTCATTGGTGTACAGAGGAGTTCATGGTCGACTCAAAGTATTCTGATATGAGAGGCCACCTGTCTGACAGCTAAAGCTTGCCCGATATTGGGTCATTCAACAGGACAATGATTACAAGCACACCAGCAAAGCTACAACAGAATGGCTTAAAAAGAAAAGAATCAAGGTGTTGCTCTCTCCCAGTCAAAGTCCAGACCTCAACCAGATGCTCTGGTGGGACCTTAAGAGAGCTGTGTATAAACAAATCCCCACAAACCTTAATGAGCTGAAGCAATGTTGTAAAGAACAGAACAAATATGGCTTCTCCATTTTGACTTTATTTTGTTAAATAAATAATGAAACGGTGTAATTGAGTTACTACCGTCCTGGAGGACCAATTAACATATGCCAACAAAACACTGTGCTGTTCATTGAGCCTAACTTGTAATATTGTATAGCATCCTTCTCCATTGACGGCCAAAGTAGCAGTGCATTCTGTCTTTCGAAAAACATCTCAGTGATATTGGAAAATTTGACACATTTGGCAATTTGACAGTTATATCAGGAACATTTGACAAAAAAATGCTTAGGGTTGTATCTCTGTCTTTTTGTACAACACAATATTTTGACAAATCTTAGCACAGAATATCTTCTGAAACTGAAACTCTTCTGTAAAAACAAGCACATTTTTGGGGATCCTCCACATTGTATCCAATTACTGGCAGTGTTACACTGGAAGAGGAAAGTTCCTACAGAGATTAACGAGGATCGATCGGCAAACAGATTCTCATCTCAGAATCAATTAGCATCCCCTTTAGCGCTCTGAGAGAGGTTTTATAACGGTGGCTTTGTGCAGGATGCAGTGAGAGCATCGATCAGACCTATTGCACTTCAAATTCTTAATGCTCTCTACACTTTGCTCTCTCATCCCTCTTGTGTTCTGTGAAGCTTGTTTTTTCCTCTAATTCATCTAGTGTAATTAAGGCAGAGGATAGTAAGTCAACAAACCTGAAGATCCACTAAAGAATGAGCAAAAGGCTTTCAATGAAGAGGATGTGATTACTCATTGATGCAAGTCAGTAAATACAAGTATTTGATATAAGACTCAGCATAGCTGTGTTGTGTTTTAAGTACACAACCACTTGAGGGAAGCAAAAATATAATGTATTAATTGATTCATATTAAGTACCCATATTGACAATAGCATCAAGTCTCCTGTTTCACCACATCCTGGATTGAGATCTGGTGACTGTGGAGGCCATTTGAGTACAGTGAACTAGTGAAACCAGTTGGAGATGATTTGACATGGCGCGTTATCCTGCTGGAATCAGAAGAGGGGTACTCTGTGGTCATAAAGAGGTGGAAGGACATGGTCAGCAACGATACTCTGGTAGGCTGTGGTGTTTAAAAAATGCTAAGGGGTCAAGAAAATATTTCCCACACCATTCAATCGCCAGCAGCAGCCTGAACCATTGATACAAGGCAGGATGGATCCATGCTTTTATGTTTCATGTATACGCCAAATTCTGACCCTGCCATGTGAATTTCACAGCAGAAATCGTGACTCATCAGACCAAGCAACTATTTTCCAATCTTATATTGCCTATTTTGGTGAGCCTGTGAACGCTCCGTTTCCTCTTCTTAGCTGACAGGAGTGGCACCGGTGTGTCTTCTGCTGCTGGAGCTCATCCGCTTCAAGGTTTGACGGTTTGTGTGTTCAGAAATGCTCTTCTGCAGACCTATTTACTGTTGCCTTTCCTTGAACCAGTCTGGCAATTCTTCTCTGACCTTTGGCATCAACAAGGCATTTTTATCCACAGAACTGCCACTCATTGGATATTTTCTCTTTTTCTGACCGTTCACTGTAAACCCTAGATATGGTTGTGCATGAAAATCCCAGTAGATCAGCAGTTTCTGAAATACTCAGACCAGTCTGTCTGGCAACCGTGCCACTTTCAAAATCACTTAAATCACCTTTCTTCCCCCATTCTGATGCTCAGTTTGAACTTCAGCAGATTGTCTTGACCATGTCTTAAGTTACCGGCATGGGATTGGCTGATTAGATATTTGCATTAATGAGCAGTTTAATAGGTGTACCTAGTAAAGTAGTTGAGTGTATATATTCTTTCTGTGTGTCATACAGGTTCAGTCATTCAGAATTTTTATTTTGGAGTGAACTATAAAACAGACTGTTTGCATGACCTGGTACAACAATTAAAGCTGTTTTTCGTATGATGGCATGTTTGACGCTCTTCCCTGAACATTATTTGCATTGACTCTTTCTCTTTACAGAAACCTGGCAGCAGACTTCCTCAATCTCACAGTCTGCTGGAGCTGCACATGACCTCCTGTTCTGTCTGGCACGTTTCAAACACGCATGCACACACACGAGGCAGACTGACTCCCACGGAGCTGTGAAGGTGTGTGTGTGTGTAGGGGGAAAAGTCAGCCGTGTCAGACCTGAGCGCTGTGGAAAAATGTGAGATCTAATGAGTAATAACGTGCTGTAGCTGCAGCTGTTGTTTTTTCTTTTATACTTTCATTTCTAATTTTCAGCTGGTAGTTAGCCACATCAGAACACAAGCCACATAAACTCACGTAAACAATTAATTAAAATTCACTTGGCCATACTGTAAGGTCTAGCTGACTATAGGTAGATGGATTGGTAGAAAGGTAGATGGATGGATGGATGGATAGGTGGATGGATGGATGATAGATGGATAGATGGATGGATAGATGGATGGATGTATGGATGGATAGATGGATGGATGGATGGATGGATAGATGGATAAATGGATAGATAGGTGGATGGATGGATGGATGGATAGATGGATACATAGATGGATGGATGGATGATAGATGGAAGGATAGATAGATAGGTGGATAGATGGATGATAGATGGATAGATAGGTGGATAGATGGATGGATGGATGGAAGGATGGATGGATGGATGGATGGATGAATGGATGAATGGATGAATGGATGGATGGATGGATGGATGGACAGATGGATAGATAGATGGATGGATGGATGGATAGATGGATGGATATAGATGGATAGATAGATAGATGGATGGATGGATGGATGGATGGATAGATAGATGATAGGTGGATAGATGGATGGATAGATAGATGGATAGATAGATGGATGGATGGATGGATGGATGGATAGATAGATGGATGGTGGATGGATGGATGGATAGATGGATGGATAGATGGATGGATGGATAGATAGATGGATGGATGGATAGATGGATGGATGGATGGATGGATGGATGGATGGATGGATAGATGGATGGATGGATGGATGAATGGATGAATGGATGGATGGACAGATGGATAGATGGATGGATAGATAGATGGATAGATGGATGGATGGATGGATGGATGGATGGATGGATGGATGGATGGATAGATGGATGGATAGATGGATGGATAGATGGATGGATGGATAGATGGATGGATATGGGATGGATAGATTGGATGGATAGATGGATGGATGGATAGATAGATGGATGGATAGATAGATAGATAGATAGATAGATAGATAGATAGATAGATAGATAGATAGATTGATTAAACTGTTGTTTTCAGTTTATTTCTAGCGTGTTTTAGGTGATTGATACCTGGCCCAAGTCAAAAAGTCCACCCTCAAGTCTCAGTCTATAGATGTGGTCCCTCCTTCATTGTAAGTTTGTGTTTTATGACTCGTTTTATCATCTGACATCATAAATCTGATCGCTTAGAAAAGTAATGAGACACACCTCTCCTCAATAAACCACTCGATATGTTATTATTCATGTCTGTAGCACAAATGGATAGCTGCCTTTGCAAGCACCACTAACAATCCAACTGACCATATAAAAGCACATAAACTCACTGAAGAAATATTAAGCTAAAACGCTCCGCTCGCTACTTCACTGACTCGTCTTTGGCAGTTTCATTATTGCTCATTATTGACTGACATTTCAGCTTTTGTTTGATTAAACTGTTATGTCCATATCATGTATCAGCACATTTGACATTTACCACGAGAGTGAGTGTGAGGTGAACACTCATTTACTAAATGAGCTCTATCGCTCGGCTGAAAGATATGAACGACTGAAAAAATGGATAGGGCCATTTCCTGCTCGATATGAGCTGCGTCTTATTCCTGTGTTCAGTCATACTCCACATTACAGTGCTCATGTTTCTATTTAATTATATAATATCTGAGTAATCCGATGAGCATGCGCTTCATGCGATTGTTTCGTGGAAATGCTTGTAATCGTCATGGCTAAAATCATTAATTATATTAACACAGACACTTTTTTCAAAGCTCACAGATTCTCATTTTCAGCTTTGTCTCAGATGATTCTTGTAGAAAAGTGAATTCCTACAATAATGAGTAATGTTTCGGTTCATTTTGGAATTTCTGATATTTTGATTGAAATATTTGATATTTAGATACTGAGATTTCTTCCTTTCTTCCTCCTAGTGGTTCTTTTTTTAATCATTGAAGTACTATTATATTTTTTTATTAATTCGTTTTTATTTTTATATTATAATTTTAGTTAAAATGTTACTAATTTTGTTGTATTTTTTGCCTTTTTTTCCCCCAAATATTTATATAGTTTATTCATTTTTAAATTTATTTTAGCTAAGTAATATTTTAATTAAGTTTTTTTTTATTTTATTTTCAGAAAATGTTTATTTTATTTCAAGCAACACAAATGTTTCTATGGTTTTAGTTTCAGTTATAATAACCCTGCTTCCTCCCTGTCTCCTTCATGATTTCTCATATCCTCTCTTCTCTCTGTCAGTCGCTTCATTTAATCCACGTATATCCCTCGTGATATCCACATACACATTCATCTGACCGATATGTCACATTCGACTCATTTAATGATTGAGATTCTCATGTCACTCTGAGATGGTAAAGTGGAGAGACAAAGAGATAAAATGCCTTATTTTTCACATATTTTACATTGTTGCAGCTCCTCTCTTCCTGGCCTGTCAGTAACGCTCTGTTCAGTTTCTGTTTGTATGAAGCCCCTCCTTCCGAAAAGTATTGTGTGCTTCGGCTGGACCAGTGAGTTGTGATTGGTCAAGCACTTTGAGTCTGTTTGGGAAATGTCACATCCCCACACCATGAAATACCAACTGTAAGTTCAATTTATTTCTATTAATTCATTGGAACAGAACAGTTAGATTGGATTCATTCAAAACTGATTCAATAAATTGTTTGTGGCATTTGTCTCCCATGTGGAATTTTTTCATGCTTCTAAAAACATAAAAATAATTATGATAATTTTAACAAAATGTATAACTGTGGAACGTTTACATTTTAAGCATTTAGCAGATATTTTAAAATGACTTTTAAATTCATAGCATTATGATGCTTGGTTTATTAGACTAGAAAAACATTCTTTTTATACTTCAAAATAACGGTTGCTTGATAAAAACGGTTATCTCGTTAACTCTTAAACATCATGTTGATCTAAAATAATTAACGGCATGCGAAATCATAAATATGTTCAATCTGTCGAAATGGGAGTAATGAATTACAGTTTTTTTTTTTGAACATTCAAACATGAAAACCTGTTCTAAAAAACTAAATCTAAAAAAGGCATAAGGTCATCTTTAAAGTTGTGCAACAAGAAGGGGTCTAATGATATAGGTTGAATGTGAAAAGCACATCAAAATGATATTCACAGAGTTGAATCAGTGAACTGATTGTGAGTATACAGTAAAAATTTGAGTGTTGACGGCTCTAAATGGTCATTGTCAGTGAATAGAGCCATGAACTCTAAATCATCATTAACAAGTCCTGTCCTTCCAGCGCTCCATAAAGAGCTGCCAGCTGAATTATACTAATAGACCTTTGTTACTGTTTGATTTGCCACATGGGAAGTGCCTCTGGAGCTGCGATGTGTCATTGTTCATTCCCTTGCTCTCGCTCTCTTTTCCCAGATGTTATTCAACTCTCAATCAGTTCTTTTTTTTCGTTCCCTCCAGGATATTATTCCACTTTTAATTCTGTCGTCTTCCACTTTCTCTTTTTTTACCTCACCACATTCCTTAACGCTGCTCTTGTCCTCATTCTTTTTCCTTTTGTTCCAGCTAATAGTCTCGGAGACGGTAATAAATCTCGACTGGCCTGGTTGAGACAGACGAGCGGCGACGTTGACGGATAGTGAGGAATTTACAGGATTACAGGTGGAGTCGGCTGATTGATTGGGTTTGCATTGCGCACAAGAAGAATTACTGTAGGAAGATGCGAGATGATGGGCTGATGTATTGCTCAGCCAAGCCTGATGAAGAGGAGAAAATGGACTTGAACAATGGTTTTACAAGCTTCCATCTCACTCCCATTCACTTCTGTGGCAGCATGTCTTTGTGTACCTGGTGCTCTTCCAGAATTCAAAAAAAGAACCCAATTATTCTTAGACAAGAACAAGCTGGCAATAGCAGTTCAATCATGCTTCTGTAGGAACTGTAGGCACAAACACACTGCCGCTAAATACGGTTGTCACTCAACCTGTTCTGTACGCAGAATTTGGTTATTTATGATAGTGGCAATAGGATGCTACAATCAAATTTGCTACAGTAAGTGTTAATGCAGTGCTGATGCTGACAGCTCCTCTGAGGTAAAAAGAGTTAGAAAAGCACATGAGGTACGTTGACTCGCAAAGGTTGATATCGTCCAGCCATGTGGTTTCAGAGTACAGCAGTTTATTAATGATTAATACATTACTGTCCAAAAGAGCTCAACCAAACAGGTTGAAACATTCCTATGAAATTATGAAATAAGTGCAATGTCGTGTCAATTTTTTCGATACGTGTATCAATTCTGAAATATCTGAAACGATTCCAATACTTCTTTTCCATAGAATCATCTCATCTCTCCAACAGCGAGTTGACACACAAACCCGCCCCTCGCTCGCTTGTTTCATTTACTCTGGTTGAATATTGTTGTGCGTTTTACTCAGTGCTTACTACACCCAAAGTGCGCACACATAAAGCCACCTTTCAGTACTAAATTGAGTTCTTTTCCGCTGCTTAAACAATCAAATACACAAAAAATAATGTTCAAATGCCGGTCTTGGCGAGTATTCACGTACAAACCATCAGTTGTGTTTTTAGTGAACGTAAACAGCTGAGAACTAAAGCGCATGTGTAACAGTATAATGGATCCGTGTGTCAGCTGCTGCCAAATTATAATTATTAAAAATATCTATATGGTAGTTTTACCCCATAGTATTGATGTCAAAATTGTGCCTAGTGAAAATGTTGAGTGACTAGTAACTTTGGGAAACCACTAGCCAAAGTCAAGCCCTATACATATATATATATATATATCCCGTACATCTTAAATACATATACATCTGAAAATCTTGTCCCTGAGGCAAAAACAGCAGAAGGCTATTGAGGTGCTTTAGGCATCGAACCAACATTAAAAATAAGCATAATGCTGTTTTTGCCAATAGCTTCAATCAGCTGTATTACACAATCCTGGCACGTAATTATGGCTGTACATGATGAAGGGTTTTGGGCTAGTTTTATCCAGTTCACAGACCCTGAACCTGCATCTCCCTTTAGTGTTTCATATGCATTGTCTTCTGAAAATATATAGAACAATAGGCTGTCGATTGATGTTTTACACATGGTAATTATGTTGTATGATTGGATCTGGCATCTGAACCTACCTTTGAGGTTGAGGAGTACTGTTAATGAAGTACTTTAATTATGTCACATAAGCAATTAGTCATAAACTAGCAGCTGGTATTGAAAGATATATTTGCTGTAGTTTTTCTTTGGTAGAGCAATAATTAAAAGCCATCTAGAGACTGGCCCATTGACACCAACTAAACAGCTAATTTGAGCTCAAATTATCCATAATAACTGTGAATACTTCAGTGTGGATGCATGGATGGCTAGATAGATAGATAGATAGATAGATAGATAGATAGATAGATGGATAGATGTTTTTTCAATGTTTTGTCATTTTTAATCAATTGAATTAAATCTCGCTCTCTCTCTCTCTCATTTCAGCTCAGGTTTTTAAGATGGATTGGAATACTGAAAAATTGCATTCTTCAGTTACTGTAGACCTTGGTCAAACCACTCAAACAAACAGCACAATGTTTTGAGAGCACAGGAAGTCATTAAACCAAGAAAGGCAAAAATATTTTGCATTGGGCAAAATTACACACTTCACCTTTAAGGCCATTTTTATAAAAAGCCCACGGAGATGTTTGACTTATGGAGACCAGAAATGAAATGAACAGTGTGAACTGGATGCAAACCAGGGGAATGAGCAAGTGAATATTCATTTAAGCGATGAATCACAGTGGCTCATCCTCTTCAGCCAAGAGTCGCATTAAAGACTTCATTAACCTCAAAATCAAATGTTTATAAGTCACTGGGTATATTTACAGAGATTACATGTGTAGATTTAGATTCTCAGTGTGGTACTTGAAGACATTTGATGTGTGTGTTCCTGAAAATGTATTGTGAAAATCTCCTCTCAAACTCTCGTTTTTTTGTTTTATTTATTCCCCACAATGCTTCACACAATGTTTGAGGGGACAGCTCTCTATCACAATTCTATATTTGTCGCTTTTTTCTTTTGATTGCTCCATTTGCACTTTACTGAACTCTACAAACCTTTTTCTCGCACAGACACACTTGAACAGGGAGGGAGAGTTTGACTGACACATACTGAGTGAAATAAAAAAAAGCTCTCTGTTGGAATGTATTATTCATTTTATACGTTGGAAGATTCACTCAGTCTCTGCATGTTTACAGACAATAACACATACTGAGAATCATTGATGCGACTATTGATTGCCTACAAAATCCATAATGTATTGTAGATGTGATCTTCCCTATACTTCAGAGTGATTCTCCCAAAAATCAACATTATTCCTCTTCTTTTTGAAAACTTTGAGGAGTGACTGATTGATTTGCTTGAAAATTAAATGAATATTTAAATGAACTACCTAGAAACATATTCAAGCTCTCTTATTAAATAGATGTGTACAGTTAAAGTACATACTGTTTGTCTCCCAATATGAGCTCAATATGGAGTCCAAGCCGATACTCCTAATTGAGTGCGACATGCAAACGACTACACATCAGTTACGTCTTTACTTCCCCAGTCTGCCTGATGAGAGCTTAGGTCATCGTGCTGGAAAAGTCATTTATATCATTGACTTTCCCCCTGACGGCCGGCCAGATGAAGAGGTTTTCCTAGACTGGCCGTTAATGAGCAGACAGTAATTATCACAGCAACCTGAGTGAGTCAGATATGTCCATTCAGCCGAACTCATTCATTAGGCCTGAGGCTGATATATACTGCACATTTAAGACCTGCGGCTCAGACAGTCGCTGTTTCTCTTTTATGAAATTGCTTTATATTTATGTTAGTGCCCTTGTACACCCACCTAAATGTATTTCTGGGTTTATTATAATTTAAAACCAGCATTCAAATGTAAATGACACCAGCGTTTGGATACAGTAAAGAAGTAGTTGAACAATAAACCTAGTGGCATCTGCAAACAAATAATGTTAGACGATTCTCAAAACAAACTTAACAAGTTCCACTAAAGTTTGACAACCGTGCAGTGTCCAAATAGGAAATATATTCATTTTGAACGGTATATGTATGAACAGTTTGTATCTCATCTTTATTTTGATATTTTGCTATCTAACTCAATGACATTCATACAACTTTCCCTTATTTTTGTCTCAAATTTGCCTTTTATTACGACATCTTTATGGACAAAAATGCAGAGTGTCTGCTGTAAATGGCAGAGTTTAAAAAGCACTCATGGGTACGTGTATCATTCTTTACATAACGCACTTCAAACAGCTTATTGTTAATACTCATTTCCTCATAAAAAGCGATCATCCCTTAAACTGCATTTCATATTTAAGACACATCTCATGCACAAAGTGCCTTTGTTCTAAAAAGGGCCTCAATCCCTGATGTTATTTACTGTTGTCTGGCATTGGAGCGCCTAATCTTCTTCTCGAAGCCAGTATCCGGTCATTGTCGAACGATATGCTAAAGAGGTTTTTAGTCTCTTTTCAGCGTCACAAAGGGTTTTTAAGTACTTAAAAGGATAGTTAATCTTTTAAGTGTGTTCGACAAGTGCATTAGGGTCCCCTGGCCTGCGTTCTGCTCTTATTCACAGCGTGCCGCCATATCGCTGTCTGTTTTTTGGCACTCAGACCCACTGACCCAGAAAGCAAAACCCTATTGTCTTTAAGCCTTCTTTATCGCGCACAATAGGGATGGTGTGGTACAGGGAATTGGACTGCGGAGTCCTGATCTTTCATGTTTTTTAAACACACAATGGTTGCTTTTAATGGATGATAGTGGTAAAACAGATTTAAAAGTCATGCAAGTGCAATTTCAGTTCATTGGAAGGTGGAATCAGCTGCCGAGAAAAACATCCTTTGGAAAACAAAGCATAGGAGCAGTTCATTTTCAGGCAGCCGTGTGCTATTAATCGTACTTTGTGCAGTTGCAGCAAAAAGCATGTAAGCTGCATCCCCAACTTTCCATTTATTGTATTCCGTCAACACAAATGAACTCCGAGCTGCAAAACAGGCATAACAACACGGATTAAATGCCGTAGGTTCTGTCTCAGACACGCTTTCACACTCATATCATTACACCGTCGCGTGTTTGTTACTGTCAGGGCCGGGGTCGTAAATCTGGCAGCGTGTCAGTTAGAGGTGGATGGAAAATTAGGATGTTATGGATGGGAAGCTCTCGTGCACTTGCACACACACACTCGCAGACCCTTGAGATGGCAGATGAGCGATTTCCAAAGAGTAGTAAAGCTGTCTGTCTCTCCTCTGTATGTCCTTGTCCATTTCGCTCCATCCTGCCGTCTGTCAAACAGAGCCCTCCCATGGAGACTGACGTTCTCACAAGAATCACGTGCACAGAAAACAGTGTATTTCACTGTCTCTTGCAATACTTTTGCTTTTTAAAACTTGTTCCCTAAGCTCTTTATTGATAAATACTCAAAAAGAACCACTGTCTTAACTGTAAATGTAAATCACCCAACATTGTCCTTGGGACATTTTTTGGTACTTTTTCAGAAAAAGACTCATTTTTCATGCCAGTAAAACCATATTCTCTGTAGTCTTTGCCATATGTGCACACCAGCGGGCAGTACACGCTTTAGTAAAATGCATATATCAGTGCACGCAGTACAAAAATCATACAGCATGCTCTTTTAAAAAACTGTACGTGCTCAAGTATGCGATCATAAATGTTTAAAAAGTTGAAAAATATTTTTGTCAATATGTTGCATGCCAAATCCAGCATGTTAATTGTCTTATACACAAAAAGATTTGGAATTATATTGAAACAACTTTAAATGAAGAAATAGACCTCTAAAGGAATACGAGTGAACTGCATACGCTATGCTGCATAATATATGTACTACATGAAACAGCTTACAATATGCAGCAATATTAACATTTTAAGCCACAGTTATGATCAGGGTGGGGAGTAACGAAATATATGTAACTTAGTTCCATATTTAAAATTCAAAATTTGAGTAACTGTATTTCATTACAGCTAGATTTTAAATGGGTGGTAATCAGATTACAGTTACATCCGAAAAGTATTTTAGATTACCAAAGTGATTCATTTGAATTTTAATGTCATTTATTTCAGTTATACATTAATGTAAACTGTGACGGGCAATAAATGTAAACAGTAACTGGTGATTCTCTGACTCTGACAGTCTGCAAAATCATCCTAAGATACATTTCTGCTACAAGTTTCAAACTCTTGCAGAACAAGCAACATTTTCATAATTTTAACAAAATAAGAGGATCATAAAAATGGCATGTTACTGTTCACATAACAGATGTTTATAAGACTAAATGACTTAATCTATAAAAATGGCCTCATTCAAAAATTGACATACCCTTGAATTTGAACCTTCCCGTCATGATCCACGACTATTTTCATGTTTTGCGATAGTTCTCTGAGTCCATGTAGTTGTAAAAAAAAAAGTTCTCACAATTCTGACTTTTTCCTCGCAATTGCGAGATTTAAACTCACAGTTGTTTTATAAAGTTAGAATTGAGAGATTTAAATCACTTATCACTTAATTCTGTTCATCTCGCAATTCTGACTTTTTTTCTATAAAAATTGCAAGTTTATAACTCTCAATTCTAACTTTATAAAACATAATTGTGAGATAAAAACTCACAATTACCTTTTTTGTGTTACGAGCTTATTAGTATTCCAAAGTATTCTAAAGTTTTTAGATATAGTTACAAAACTTGGGTAATCTAGCAAAATGCGTTACACATTACTTTTAAAAGCATTTATTTTGTAATCTGTAGTGAAGTACATTTTAAAAGTAAAGCATGTTTAATTCGGAGTGTCATGTTGAGTCATCCGAGACTAAAAAAACATTATTGTGAACTTTTGATCTGGTCTTTCGCCAGGTTTTTTTTTTCTTCTGTCAAATAGAGGAGAAAAATGTTTGATATTGTATTCTGGTTGACTTATTACACTGGAAATGTATTGTCTCGAGGGCACTGCAATGTGCCAAATGTATGCTATATGGATATTCCATGCATTGCATACAGAACACATATATGCTCTGCATAAAACAGTAAGAGTAGTATAATAGTGTTGTGACATAGCCTAACTCATATTTAAGTGTCATGGACAGGCAGAATATTGACTTCAAATACCCTCTTACAAAAGCATCCAAACACGTGCTATTTATTCATACTTCAAAATAAACTGGATTTATCACTATGTAGCTGGAGAGACAGTGTTGTCTTTGATTGACTGCACATTTTCATACATTTGTTACTGGTGCGTGTGCATTGATGCTACCTCTGTTTTGATGGATTACCCCTTTCATCCATACACTTGATGCGAGTTTTGTAACAAATTAGAATAAGAGTGTTGGATTTGCCAATTACTGTATGACAGAAACAAAACAAATCACCTTATATGAAATTACATTTTCAATATGCCTAGAGATTTCGGCTGATAAATACTGTATAAATAGAGGGAACTGGAGATTTTTAAACAGAAATAGTCTGCCCAAAATGTTGCTCCAAACCCATATATTCTTTTCTTATTTTTTACATCCATTTTCTAGCAGGATCTGCTGTTTTATCACACTCTTTTGAGTGTTTTACAGTGTTATTCAGCTGTGATAATGAATAAGTAACTTTTACAAACTGACAGTTTGTTCTGACATGAAAAGAAATTTTTGGCTGATTCAGTGTTTTTGAATGGATTGGTTGAATGCGTCTCATTTATAGTCAGGCTGCATCCGAAATTTCATACTTACCTATATAGTAGGCCAAAAACAGTATGTGGAAAAAGAAGTATGTCTAAATTCACAGTATTTATAAAAGAGTACTCAAGTAACCTACTACTCTGAAGCTAATTCTGAAGTGTGCATACGACGGACACTTTACTATCCCATGAGGCCACAGGAGAGGATTTGTGAATGGCAGTGAAGCGACGCAACCGACCCTGATAGGTCACATGATAATGACAACATGGCAAATGTAGTCCGGATTACGTTAATTCATCAAACATGCATATGTTTTTTTTTTTAGCAGTCGCTAAATAATTGCTTATTTGAAATAAACACCTTCTCAAGAGAGTACGCAATTTCGGATGCAGCCTCAGCCGTGTGTTTTTTTCCTCAAGGAATTGGCGTTTGTAAACAAATCACTTGAATGAATGATTCAATGACTCACTCATAAAAACTTGTTTTATTCCTACATGAATCTTGTTTTGAACGAATCGTTTGAGTGAAAGATTTAAACGATTCACTCAAGTCATTTGTCGCCACCTACTGGTGCGTCGATGGAACCCACAGCACTGAAAAATGAGGAGGGAAAGCCATACAGTTTTGAAACGACATTAGGGTGAGTAAATGATGACAGAATTTTCTTCATTTTTTGGTTGAGCTATTCCTTGAAAAGAGATTTGTGAAGCTGTTTATGTAAATGACACTTTCACTGCATGAGCTGTTTGTGATTCAAATCTGATTTATAGGTTTGTTGCACACGATTACAGAAGAGCATTATGTAGTTTTGTGTGTTTCTCAGTTTGGCATTTTAGAACCTCAGGGTGACCGTTACCTGTACAAGTGACAGAAGATTGACAGAAAAAAATGTAAGTGTCATTTTGTTGCTCTTTTTGTTTCTTCCTCATCTTCTTTTGCTCCTTCACAATGGGCATTTTTCAGGACTGTGTTTCAATCAGCCTTTTTTCTGCTCTTCTCAGCACTCCTCCTCTGCAGGAGACAAACAGCACAACATAAAACCTTCTGCCTCCCGTTACTTCCCCTCTCATCTCATCCTTTTCTTCTTCTCATCCTGGCATTTTGTCATAAGCTGCTGTCGGAATCAAATCCTCCGATTGCCACATCTGCATCAGAAAGGAGGACAGAAGATAATCTGTGTAACAGTACAATTTCGGATACAACAGGTGTTCTGCAGTAATGCTGAAATCTTTGTTTGTCCCTTGCTGAAGAAATGTTTACCGTTCAGAAAAGTTTGGAAACTCTAAACTAGGTTTTTACACTTTTCTGAATTCTATATGAGCGGTACTTGAGACACAACTCACCAAATTGGTGTTGTGATTTGGTTGCCAAGGTGTTGCTAGGGTTCTGTGTGGTTGCTAGGGTGTTGCTATGCAGTTTCTGAGCTGTTCTGAATTGTACAATTAACATGTTTGCTGTTGCTGAGGTGTTTTGAATGGCTTTCAGTGCGTTGTTTGGAGTTGATGAGGTGTTTTGAAAGGTTTTTAGCAGGTTCATTTGTGGTTACTAGGTGTTTTGTGTGGTCACCAGGGTGTTGCCGTGCAGTTGCTTAAGTGCTTTGAGTGGGTTTTAACACATTGCTTTGCATTTATTATGAGGTTTGTGGTCACCAGGGTGTTGCTATGTAGTCGCTGAGTTGTTCTGAATAGTTTTTAAAATTTTGCTTCGCAGTAACTTGGGTGTTTTCGGTGATTGCTTACTGGCCCAGATCAAAAATCATTCATGTGGTGCTGAATTAAGTTATGTGTTTAAATTTAATATATGAGTTTGAAGATTTTTCAAATCTCTAACACTAAGTATGAGCAATAATAATGACTGTGACGCTTGTATTAGAAAGCAGTCAAGGTCATTTCTCTGGGCTTCTTCCACTGAGCAGTGTGATGCTCAATACATCATTCAAAGTTTCTTTGATATGAAAAATGGAAGATTTTATCCACTATCTTTGTTTTTTATCCACTATAGATCTTATCCGCTATTCAATATCTATTATGTTGCCAATCTTGAACTTCAGCTCAATGATATTGCATTATCACAGCAAAAAATGGTTTAAAAGACTTGCATGTTGCTCTGTCAATGAAGTAATTATATGTGATATTTGGGGTGAGAAATGTCATGCACTTCACTGCAAAGTGGTTCATTGAGCAAATCGTGAATTATTGAACATTCAATTTTCCAGCCAGCCATACAAAGCAGTACGACACCTGAAGAGCAGTATAGAAACTTGTTGTAAAACATGGTCATGAAACACGTTTCACTGAATTTTTTCTGCTTTTGTCATTGAACTGGAAGGGGGAGACAGCAAGTCTCTAATGTGCCTCTGGGCATTCAGACAGCACCTGTAGAGATGTGGCTCCTCAGCGACACCATCCTCTGTAGACAATAACCTGCTGCAATATGACCTTCAAGCTCCTGACCACAATCTTTGTGTAGCTGTGTTCCAAAACCTATGAGCTGCCTTGCTAACTACACCTTACCTGGCAGGAAAGTGATTTTACTCTGAAAGAGGGTGTATAATGGTCACATAAAACTAAATTACAATTGCTTTTGGAACAAGAAACTAATTTTATGAGTGTACCCTAAGGAAAACGAAGATGATACACACTGCATTCATAGTTTTCAGTCATGTGACTGCCACAGGGACCCGGAGGGCAAAACATGCATAGACCTGAATTATAGACCTGTTAGTTTTCCATCTCAAAAAAGAAACCCAAAAAACATGTGAACAAAATGCCGGGTTTGGCCGCTAGTGATCCAAATATCCATACGCAGCACCTGCTGCAGTAACTACTAAAACAGCGGGATGTTCTTTGACGTGAAACACACCTATAATCCCTTAATGTACAAAAACAGTGATATTATAACATCGAATTCAGTATAAACCATATTGAAGATGCATAATAATACACAGGTTAGAAGATGAGCCCAGAATATGAACTTTAAAATCCCTATGGAAAAAGGGGATTATGAAAAACCGCTGTTGCACTGTTGGTTTTAGACAACATCTAAAAAGCTTTAATATCGTAAACAACTAGAGCATGGAGGTAAGCAAAAAGCCTGTGAGATGTGTTTGGCCTGATGCTTCCTGACTCTTTCACTTTATCAGCAGCTGTGGCCTGTCTAGCCCCACTCGTCCTCCATTCCTTCCTTTATCAATCAATTCTTCTCATGGGTGTTCAGACTCACCAGCAAACATTCGATCTAACTATACGCCACTGCTGTTACTTCTGAACGAGCCCTGAGAAGATTTGTGAGTGAGTGGAGGAGCGACAGCTGGAGAAGCTGCTGAAAAAGGAATATTTAGAGACCTGGTCTACAGGAGAAGGACATCATAGGGCAATGTGAGGAAAATGTGGTTACTAGAGTATTGCTGTGTAGTTGATAAGGGGTTCTGGATGGTTATTAATGTGTTTATTTTAGTGCATTCATATGTAGTCTGTATTATATATCTCTATGATCTTCTGGTCCTTAGATATAGCTTGTGCCACTCATTTTATATTTAAATAATTAAAAGTAATACTCTCCTTATCAAACACCCATAAATAGAGCAGAAAGTTATATATATATATATATAGAGAGAGAGAGACAGCATGAAAGAAGTGGTAATTACATGATCCTCTCACTCTGGATGTCTGATAGAATTAACTTAAGCCTGGCAGCTGCCACCTGTCGGATGATTTGCGGATGATATTGCTGACGTGGTTTGATGCTTGATACTTTTACAGCATCTATCTATATCTGACAGAGTATCGCCTCTGTAAAAACAATTCAATGCCATCTATGCCTGTTGTTTCGCAAATCCGAATGCCAGCCCACTCAAAAATGCATTTTCATGCCTTATTAAACACAGTACGCTAACGAGAGGCATAACTCATCAAGAGGATTCGGAATGGCAGAAAGGGAAAAAAAGAAAAAACATTTGACTGATGCATGATTCAGTTTGATTTGTGATGGTCATTGAATGTCGTGAATGACAGGGATGGTGGCTGTGAGGTTATTGATGTGAAAAATCACAGCGAGAATGTTTCAACAGTTTCTCGTTGACAGTAAATGAGATCAAACTGAGCAAAAGGAGACTTTTGGCATAAAATGGAAGTTGTGATCTTTTGTGACGAATGTGAGTGAAACGGCTTTTCAAACAAGAAAACGACGTAGATTGATTTTGTACATTGGGAATTGATTTGATGGTTGTGGTTTACTATTGGTCGATCCCCCTCGCGCCGGTAAACGCGTCATCAGAGAAGAGATTGGAAGTTATCGGAAGAAAGTATCATTTATAAAAACTACTGCAATATTCCATAAAACAAGAATTTTTCATTTCTATTTCATTCTGAGTTTTCTCCTGCAAAAAAGGTTCTCAATTATCCTTTTTTATTACTTTGAGACGTATATTTCGAACCCATTGACATTTTTGGTACGAAATGTAATGTTTTATTTGCTCTTGAAAATCACATATACACAAATGCATGTATCTATACATATTTTTTTCTACAAGCACAAAGCCACAAGATGTCTTGTTTTTTCCTTTCTCACACAACCAATCAAAAAGACAAGAAATTACCCTTCACCTAAAGCCACTTCTGTTTTGTAAACAACAACACTATCTGTTCCATGTTGCTCATGATGGAGTGCTCCTTAATACATGTGTGTCTTCGTGTATAGCTGTCTGTCTCCCAGTGTGTGTGTGTGTGTGTGTGTTGGTGTTTGTGGGGGCCTCTGGATTGAAGCTCCTATCTCTGGTGTGCAGCTGTGAAGCAGGTCGTAGGGACACATCTCCAGCCTGTAAATATAGCACACACACGTACACACACAAGCACTGCCAAACCAGATTAACACCCAAATAAATCACCTTCAGAGATGCTCTGCTGAACATAAAGTAGAGGATCAGGCTAAAAAAAACCCTCTCTGTACTGTCCTCACCATCTCAGCTCGCTTCTTTATCTCCTCTTAGTTAGTGGTGCATTTTGATAAGTTAAGTTTGGTTATGGGATGTTTTACTTGTGTTAGAAGTGTATTTGTCATGTTGTCCTGCATGGATCAGACCTTTAAAAATTGTATTGTAACCTTTAGATCACCATTCCCGCCATATGAGCTCCATGTGGCAAATAACGAAAAGACGAAACAAAAACAAACGGTCCTGTTTTAATGTCCCCGTGATATATGTATATTGAATTAAATATAAAATAATTTTATAATAAAAATGTTTTTTTAATATAATTAAACTAATTTCTTCGCTGTAGTTTTTAGCTCCCTATAAAACTTGTATCAAAATGATACAAAAATAACACATTTCCCTTGGAAATATTCTTTTAACTTGTAATCAATTTCCATTTTTCTCTCTGTGTCATCAGTATCACTTTTAATCCTGTTAGTTGTTAGTAATATCCCTTTAAAGGTGATGTATGTAATTTTTTTTGGCGGGTACTAAAAGCATAAAATACTATAATATGTTTGCAATACAGCCAGTTATTCTACTCTGAAATATGCGTTCCATGTTGGAATGTCAGTTTTTGCTTTGGTCTGTGTGATTCCGCCCACTGCCAATTTACCCGGGTTGCCAGTTGGCGGAAAACACAACGTACTGTAGCCATGGAAGCCAGAGATTAGAGATCGCAGATTCTACCCAACCTAAAAAGCTTTGGCAATAAAAACATTGTAAACGTCTACATTAGCGGATCAGCTTACAGTGTAAGGCTCACTGCTTTCCATTGTCAATTGCGCACGTTTCTGTTGCCTGTCCTCGATCTGGCAACCCGCGCGAGCGTCGAATCTGAGGAGGAGGAACAACTCTCTCTAATACTTGGAATTCTGACTGCAGTACCCATTCGAAACGTTAGCTGTCCATATTACATACTACACCTTTAAAAAAAAAAAGCCATCCTTAATGACATCCTCCTCCAGGAAGTGACAACAGCACAAATATGAATAAGCATTAGCAATGTTTTTTTCATTCTCATTCCCCCAGTGAGAAGTGGTTAACTCAAGCACTATATTTAACCAAGTTACTGTAAAAATAAATATAATCAAGTTATACTTAAAGGCCAAAGAGCATCCCAAAGTCAGTAACAGTTTATTTTAATGTGTTACATGTATTTACTAAACTAATAACCATAAATTAGGCATAATTAACTAACCCTAAACCTAAAGTAAATACATGTACCTAATTAATATTACTCAGTACGTATATGTATAATTACAGTAAAATAAAGTGTAACCCCAAAGTCTTGTAACAAAGTGTTTTTGTTCAATCCAAATAATGTGGGTGCTTTTGTGCAGTTAAGCAGCATGTTTGGCAAATATCGCTTTTTGCCACGCTCGTGGTGCGCTCCGTGTTTTCTCATTCATTGTTTTCTTTCACAAATCCGCCATGAATTTAAAGCTCATGTAAATGCTGCAGCTTGTGTATGAGAGTTAAGAAATGTTTCTGAGGAATTTCAAACACCAGTTACTGATGTAATTACATTTTCTGCTTATGTAATAGTAAGACTTTGCATTTGAGTTCAATATTCTTGGCTAAAACCTGTGCATTGAATGATTGCAGTTTTCTATATTGTAACATCAAAATATCCACAGTTTCTTTGAAAGAAGCCCTTGGTTTATATGGGAAGCAGAATGTGACAGAACCTGTATTTTAAACCTGTTCCATGTCAGAATAGAAGTGTAATTCATTTTTGCCACTGCGAAGTGTCGAGATGGTTTGCCTTGACAGGTTGCCCCTACTGGTAGATGCAGAACTGCACTACTATGTGAGCAAATGTATCTTTCTTTTTCATGACCATAGCTGGAATGTATGGGCAACTTACATCAAACTTCTAGAATTCAGTTTGCCTCACTACTTATTTGTCACTGTAATGGAGACCTAACATTACAGTTTAATACAGGGTCACATCATTTTCAGACTCAAACTTCATAATGTCTAATTCAGCTAATTACTGCACCAAAATTACATTTCGGCCATGCACAACTGATCACTTGGCTCACTTTGAGTAAAGAATTTTAATTTTCAACTCATTTTCATGGTCGAGAGGTTAGTTAGTGAATGCGCTGCGTCCAACTGACAAATTATGCTTTTCTAAATTAGATGTTTTAAAAATTGCTTTAGGAAAATAGGCTCTTATTTCATACCCGAGCACAGATGGTGTCACCCAGAATGAGAACTGGAAAATAAAATAGCTGACAATGGAATTAAATATGCTACACAGAGAGCCAGTATTCAGTAGCTGTAATTGTCTGATTATATTGAATGATTCATTACGAAAATACTGCACTCGTTTTATTGCATTTCCTCTTGTTGAATATTTACAATTATTACTATATTATTAGATAATATATGTATAGAAAAGCCATATTTGCTTATAAGAAGAGAATATTGCTCACCATTATATTGAGACTTCATTATTTTCCCATTCTGTTTGGTGCAACAGTATTGTAAGATTCAAAGAATACCGTGGTAAGAACATCAGACAGCATTCATGTAAGTAATTCAGTACAGTAATAATGTGCAAGGTAGCATCTCAAGCACTTACAGTACTGTAGTGGTACCAGTGATATTATCTGTGATATACTATATAAACCACCATTCTTTGGTACAATGATTACTGTATTCATACACCATGGTATTTGCATAGAGCGCCAAGATACAGTTGATGTCTGACGTTCACACCACTGTATCAGACAGCATTCATGTATTTACATAGTGCGCCATTGACACAATTTAAATAGTTTATGTATTAAATAATACATAGCATTACCATCGTACCAATGTCAAAAAAAAAAAAAAAAAACCCATGGTACTTTTCTGTACTTTTTGTTACTATGAGGCAGCGAAATACATCCTTGCTTCTAAATGCACTGAGTTATTTTCAGACAAATTGCTTTTCTAGAGGCTTCTGATCATTTGGAGGCAAAAAGACGCTCAGCTCAGGTGAGGCTGGAGTGGGGGGGGGGATCAAAATGAAATGAGAAATTTTGCATGGATTGGATACCACAAATTCCTTTTTTGTTTGTAAAACAAATGCTGATATCACAGTATTAAAAAGGCATTGAGGTTTAACATGATTTGAGGTTTAAAAATGAAATAAAGCCCAAGCGAGCGCAGCTTTATTGCAGAGAGAGAGGAAATTGTGCTCCCCTATCCCCTCGCAGTTCATTTGCAGTCATTCTCCACAAAATCAATTTTCAATTTCCTCCATAGGAAAGCACCTTGCTGCACACGGCAACAGCCATGCTATTTACGCTTCATTAGCCTAGCCCTACATTAGTTTTCTTTTTTGTGTAGATTGTGTACTTTAAAAGCAATTTTGAAATTTTTCACAGCTACGAGACATTACTTAAGCTAATGTCCACTGGGTGATGTTTTGCATGGGTTCTGAATTTCATTTAGTGCCAATGCAACTTTAGCTAATGTTTTAGCCTAGAGTGCAATACAAGCATTTACTGCTAACGGTGTTCGGTGTCTTTAGTAGAGGTGTTTATTGGATGTGAGTATCATGAATTGTTAAACTAATGTGCATTTGACAGCGTAACATAAGCATGCAAATAAACATTGTAAATAAGTAGCTTAAGGTGACTTAGGAGATGCTTTTATTTATCAAGACTTATCAAACACTTATCAAAGAGAGCAACCCAGTAAGAGAATCTGCTGAAAGTCTGTATTATCTTGAGAAAGTTTCCCATTAGCATTCCAATGGCTCATCTTGAATGCAATTTTCAATGATTGATCACTATATGAACATTTATTCCGAATGATCAGCTTTTGAAGAAACATACATTTTGCAAGCACAATTGTGAAATTACAGGGGCTAACTGGACCATGCTAACGCTTGACCTCTTGCTTGGATTGATTATATATATTTATATATATATATATATATATAAATATACACTCACCTAAAGGATTATTAGGAACACCATACTAATACTGTGTTTGACCCCCTTTCGCCTTCAGAACTGCCTTAATTTTACGTGGCATTGATTCAGCAAGGTGCTGAAAGCATTCTTTAGAAATGTTGGCCCATATTGATAGGATAGCATCTTGCAGTTGATGGAGATTTGTGGGATGCACATCCAGGGCACGAAGCTCCCGTTCCACCACATCCCAAAGATGCTCTATTGGGTTGAGATCTGGTGACTGTGGGGGCCATTTTAGTACAGTGAACTCATTGTCATGTTCAAGAAACCAATTTGAAATGATTCGAGCTTTGTGACATGGTGCATTATCTGCTGGAAGTAGCCATCAGAGGATGGGTACATGGTGGTCATAAGGGATGGACATGGTCAGAAACAATGCTCAGGTAGGCCGTGGCATTTAAACGATGCCCAATTGGCACTAAGGGGCCTAAAGTGTGCCAAGAAAACAACCCCACACCATTACACCACCATCACCAGCCTGCACAGTGGTAACAAGGCATGATGGATCCATTTTCTCATTGTGTTTACGCCAAATTCAGACTCTACCATCTGAATGTCTCAACAGAAATCGAGACTCATCAGACCAGGCAACATTTTTCCAGTCTTCAACTGTCCAATTTTGGTGAGCTCGTGCAAATTGTAGCCTCTTTTTCCTATTTGTAGTGGAGATGAGTGGTACCCGGTGGGGTCTTCTGCTGTTGTAGCCCACCCGCCTCAAGGTTGTGCGTGTTGCGGCTTCACAAATGCTTTGCTGCATACCTCGGTTGTAACTAGTGGTTATTTCAGTCAAAGTTGCTCTTCTATCAGCTTGAATCAGTCGGCCCATTCTCCTCTGACTTCTAGCATCAACAAGGCAATTTCGCCCACAGGACTTCCACATACTGGATGTTTTTCCCTTTTCACACCATTCTTTGTAAACCCTAGAAATGGTTGTGCGTGAAAATCCCAGTAACTGAGAAGATTGTGAAATACTGTCTGGTACCAACAACCATGCCACGCTCAAAATTGCTTAAATCACCTTTCTTTCCCATTCTGACACTCAGTTTGGAGTTCAGGAGTTTGTCTTGACCAGGACCACACCACTAAATGCATTGAAGCAACTGCCATGTGATTGGTTGATTAGATAATTGCATTAATGAGAAATTAATGTGTGTGTGTGTGTGTGTGTGTGCGTGTGCGTGTGTGTATTTATAGACATACATACAAACATATATTAAATATAAAGTGATAACTAATGCTCAAATGGAAAAGGTGTTTCAATTGACATGCAGCATTTTTAAAAATATTTAACACTGAATTGCTATTGTGGGGGGGAAAAAAGTGAATTCATCAGATCTTTTTGTCCTTTGACACTCTGTCAAGTCTGCTTTTGGTAATTGCTCTGAAATAGGTGGGAAACTGTGCTGGAAGACATTTGGTTTTCAGGAGGAAATTGAGTCTTTCTTTCTGCAATGCTGAAACGACAAGAACAGAGATGCACAGATGAGCCCTGATGGTCTATTCAAGTGGGAACATGAAATGGCTCTAAAAAAAGACTGTAGGCTAGTGGTAGAAAGTCACAGAAGTTCGGCTTATCTGAATCAAACTAACGACACGCTGATTAATTGCAAATGTAAATATTTGCAGAGGAAACAATGACATTAATTTGACAAGATTACATTATTGTGGCAGATGCATTAAAAATAGAAGTCAATTTATTGTTGTTTATTTTCATATCTATTTTCAGTATAACGTTTTCCCGAGAAGTAGCCCTTTTGTCCACGTGTTGTATATTGAAGAGCTTTTCCTCTCAAAAGTGTGGATTTTGTGACCTGAACTGACAGGGGAACCATAGCGTTCATCAAATCTGACAGAAATTAATAAGTAAGTAAAAAAATACATGCATGCATGCATACATACAAATAAAACATGTCAGAAAATGGTCGATACAAGGTTGTCAGCTGTAAATAAAACAGAATTTTTCTGTAAATAATACCCCTGCTGCATTTACTTTAACATATTTCTGTATGCTAGTATACTCCCTTTTTTCATTATTTTTATAGAAAAAAGTTGGTCTCTTTGAGCAGAACCTCTAGGCCACAGTTCCCTCCGCATTCAGACTCCACTGCTACCAGTTTGCTGAATATAGAGCCAGCTTATGGCAAGAGAGAGAGAGACAGAAGACAACAAAAGAGAAGTTCTTAATCCAGGGAAAGCCTGTTGTCTTGCTTTGGAGTGGAACAGAGTGAGACATTTTTGGCACATTCTGGGAAGACGCCGCTACTTTCTCAGACCCTGACTAAAATAAGACTGCTGAGGTAGTGAAAGAGATGTTTTGAGGCTCTATCAACATTTGTGACAGAATTTTGATAATGGACACAAATGTAGACATTTTTTCCCCTAAGATCTTTCTTTAAAAAATCAGAAATGGTAGTTTCAATAATCCTCCATTTTGAAGTAAAAACGTGTGCATAAGGTTATAGAAGCAGAAATAGGGTAACACTTGGTAACTTGCTTCTTAACTGGTTTTGATTCAGGACTCAATCTTCTTTTTAATCATTTTTTTTGGTTTGTTTGTTTTCTAGCAATAGTCTCTTTGCACATATCATGACAGAGTCGTCGGGTTCATGACATCGAATTTGAAAGACAGGATGCAGCTTTACACCGACGAGGTTAAGAAGCTATTCTATCAAACTAGTCTGATGCCAAAATTTGTAATCTTTCAGTTTAAAAGTGTGTTTTTGATGTTATATGCCTTTCATCAGATACCATGCGAGTAAATTTGGTAATGCTGTTCAGAGAACACGGATCTAAGCACTAATGCTTTAAAAAATCCAGAACAAATAGAAATCATTCAGACTTTTACGTTTTTAAACGATCGGATCGTTCAAGGTTCTATCTGTCTGTCCGCCCGTCGAGGTTCTCCTCTTTGTCTAAAAGGCATTATCTTCAAATCCACCCACCCCATATCTGAAGAGCACAGCCTGTTTATGTAAAGCAAAGTGCCTTTGTTAGAGTCTCAAAAGCCACTGAATGGCTGAGCTCAATAATTCAATTTGATAGATTTGTGATTTACTGGTACAATTAAACCCAGGTGATGTGTCGCGACTAAAGATCCCAGCCTTTGTGAGCGTTATGAAATGAAGAGGATCAGAGAGGCGCAGGCTGATCTTGGACCTGTCAGCCCAGCTACGCCATCAGCATTCCTCATTTATCTTTAATGGGCTCTCGCTGACACAGGTCCTGTCAGATCTGACTTCTCAGCTCGGTATTAGCTCAGCCACACTGTTTCAAAGAGAAGCAGGACCTGGAGTGTTTGATCAGGCCTGTCAGGCCGTCAGTACACAAGCATTGCAGAGCAAGACCTGAAATGAGTTCAGAGGATGTGAGGGCAGATAGACCTCCACAAGCCTGACCAAGCACAAATTCAGGAGGGAAAAAAAAAAATCATACAGTAGTGGGCATCCCTGTTTCTTGTTTTACCTGTCATCTTGTAGTTTTACAGTATATGACTATTAATGTACCTTACATAATATAATATATTCAGTAAAGGCACTGAGAAACACTACTATTCTATAATAAACATTTTAAAAGATTTATATTTAGATTTATTTTGTATGTAATATGAATGTATATTTATGTAATGTAAACATTTATTTATTTATTTATGTGTGTATTTTTCAATGGAGGAAGATGTTTTTACGTATTTTTAGTCATGCATCGTTTTTTATTCTTTAAATATAGTCAATATTTCAGCATGTCCGTCTTTAATATTAGTCAATTTTACTAGGGCATCTAATTTTAGTCAACAAAAATAATATTTCAGTTGACGAGAAAGTAATTCAGAGCAAAATTAAACCAAATATTGAAACATTCTATGAATTAATTTGAATTTTTGAATATTTGAGCTGGTAGATAACTACCAACTGTCCTATGTAAACCAAATCACTCAAGGGGTCAAGGTTTGGCTGGTTAGCAATGGGTCTTTTAGCCCCTGTTGGACCTTTTAAAGGAATAGTTCACCCAAAATTGTAAATGATGCCAAATTTTATTCACTTTCAAGCAATCCTAGGTGTATATGAATTTCTTCTTTCAGCCGAACACCATCAAGAGTTATATTAAATAATATCCCAGCTTGTAATAGCATTGAATAGAGCCCGAGTTTTTGAAGCTCCAAAAAAGCCATCCATCATAAAAATAATCCATGCAACTCCAGTGGGTTAGTAAAGGTCTTCTGAATCGAAGCGATTAATAAGGAAAAAATCCTTATTTAAAACTTTATAAACTATAATCACTGGCTTGCTCACGAGAAAGTCGAGTTCCAGCATAAGGGTGACCTCTGGCCTGAAATAGGACGTATGATGTAGGTGTAGCGTAAGCTTAGGTAAGAATAGATGCCGCTCGCAAAAACCACACAACTCATTTGTGAATGTGTGTATGGCCTTTGCCGGAAGCCAGTGATTATAGTTAATAAAGTTGTAAATATGGATATTTTTCTTACAAAAACATAGCGATTTGCTTCAGAAGGCCTTTATTTATTTATTTATTAACTCGCTGGATTACTTTTATAATGGATTGATGGATGCGCTTTTTGGAGCTTCAAAAACTCAGGCTCTATTAGATGCCATTACAAAGCTGGAGAGAGCCATGATATTATTTAACATAACTCCAATTAACGGTTCGCAAAGACCCGCCCCGTTAGTTACTGTTTCTTTGTCCGACAAGCCATGTGTTCTCACGCCACACATCATGTTCTCAAGCAGTGAAAAATACAGGACACTGACAACACGTCGACAGACGTATGAAACAGTTTCATATTTAATATATCGTAATTTTTTAAAGAAGTTTAAACAATAAATAGCATATAGTGTCTCTTTAATGTGTCGCACGGCTCGTGAACCGATCTTCTCTTCACACTAGTTCATTTATAGCATCAAATGAACATGAATGAACATCAGAAGGAATGTTGTCTCAAGCGCGGAAAGACGTGAGTGTGCACAATTTTTCAAGTTCTAGTTCACCAACATTAATCTACTAACTCCACCTGACTGCTTTGTCTGACAAAATGGCGGATTATGATTGGTCGGATCGCCTGTCAATCAAACTGTTTGTGAAGGGTCAATTGTGTTTGGCTGAAAGAAGAAAGTCATATACACCTAGGATAGCTTGAGAGTGATTCATTTATGGGATATTTTTTCATTTTTGGATGAACTATTCCTTTAACTTGTCTATTATATAAATGTTACCGTTTTGTAAATTGCTATCATGCGTTTTAGAATTATTCCAGAACTTTTGCCAACATTACCGTGACACATAAACCTGTAATCAAACACACACGTCGCTGTTCGAAATCCTTTAAAGAACAAAAGAAAATAGTTCAACTATTCACTTAAGCAATGCAACATAAACCTCACAGATCTATCTCGATCCCTAGGAGCCGATGTGTTGAATAGTTTCCATGTTTCAAAATGCATTGTGCAGCGCTTCCCAACACCTCAATAACTGTGCAATCTTGCAAATTGCATCCCAAACGATTCTCTATGGATGGCGTTTCTTCTTGCAAATCCATTCAATCAGCGAAGCCTTTAGCTACTGTCTTTATAGAATACTAATGAAACTCAACTTGTTATCATATAAATAAGAAACACGATGGGGACAAATCATAGGTGTTTGTCTGTAGCTCACTGCAACAATCCACTCGCAGGTGCAGACGTTCAAAACATGTTCTTCTGCTGCATAATCACATCCTCCTTCAGTTCTTACTGCTCAGACAGTGGTTGGTGCTTCTGCAAGCTAATAAATATTTTGTTATGAAACTAAAAGTTCAGGAACTTGGTAAAATAATCATTGGAATGCTGCAAAAATAGTGAGAGATGCCTGTCTCATGAAAATATATAAACCCATCACGTCTGTTCTCCCAAGGATAAACTCGTCTTGTAGTGCCTGGGAGAATTGATGGTTTTCAAGCTGCCTTACCCGCATAAATCCTGTCTGACATTCATAATTTATTATTTAAAACCTCAGTTACAATTACAGCCTGTATAATGCAGCTCCAAAAGTCTCCGCTCTTTCCTTAAAGCTGTTGAAATGAGGTAGATGTTAACATCCGCAAGTGTTGGGGAAAATATTTCAAAATCCCAGCTTCCCAAGCTACTCGTACTTTAAAGAACTTAAACTCGAACTACCCATTTGAAAAGGTTGGTAGATATTATAAGATATTCTAAAGAAACGTTGCTGGCTACATTGAAGGGAGATGTATCCAAACCCGAAGGACTTTCTTTCTTCTGTGGAACAAAAGATCAGATATTGATATTTTTAAGTCCTCTCCCTTAGCTTTGTGTGAGGAACATACTGAACTTATCATTTTTCCTCAGTAATCTTCCCTTCAGAGAGCCGTTAACTCAAGAATTGCAGCGACTGGAATGAGTCGGTGAGTTAAAATCGAATTAATCTAAAGTCCATTCATCAGCTGGATCATTTAAAAGATTCAGCTCAAATGAATGATTCGTTCACTGATCCAGTTTCAACTTGTACATGGCTTCAGAAGACCTATAGCGTTTACCGGCAGTTTTGGACTTAAATAAAATAAATAAATGAAGTGATGCAGGTTTAGAACAACATGATGTTGAGTAAATCGTTACAGAATTGTGTTTTTACATGAACAATTCAATTAACTAAATATTTCAGCCCAGGCTCATTAGATAAACGTGTTGACATTTTTGCAAAACGCAAAATCTGTTCTGTCGTGCACGTTTCGCGACCGTTTCAGAGTGAAATGTCCAGTGAGTGGCGCTAAAAGTGTTTAATTTTTTTTACGTTTTATTACGTTGGAGATTGTATTTGCTGTTTTACTGCCTTTAGTGTTCTTTTTGAAACAAAAGTGATACGTACGTATTGGTACGTGTTTTGCGTGTTGACAAAGGTACGTTTTTCCATAGAGCTTGTGTTGAAATATTTTGAGATATATATATATATATATATATATCCATATCCATATCCATATAAATATCCATCTAAACGCATGATTCACTAATTATGAGAATATGACAAAATGTGTAAGTAAGGAGAGTGTTTGATTATTGAGCTAAAGATGTTCAAAAGTTATATATTGTTATATAATGTCATGTTTTTTTGTTTGACAGAAATTAATATTTTTACCTAAACATGGGTTAAAACAACCCAACATTTTTCGAGTGCACTTAGAAATGTTTCCTTAACGGCAAATCAGCCTATTAGAATGCTTTCTGAAGGATCATGTGACTCTGAAGACTGGAAAAAATGATAAATTATGTTTCAAAATCTATCAAAATAGAAAGCAGTCATTTTAACAGTGTTTCACACTACTTCTACTGGATTTTTGATCAAATAAATGCAGCCTTAATTGGTGAGCACAAGAGTTTTCTTTTAAAAACATGTTAAAAATCTTTTGAACAGTAGTGTCATTTAGTTATTTACGTCTCTACCCCATTTTTAACCCTGCAACCCCACTCTCCGGCCGATTTTCTTCTTGTTTTTGTCTTCCACCCCTCTGGTTATGCAGTCGATCTTCACTGCTGCTCTGGCAGTTCCCTTCATATTTATAACTTTCACAATTTCACTCCTCCACAAGGAAAGCAATAACAAATTCAGCGGGAGAAGCCCATGATTCAATTCCCTTTAATATTGTCTTATTACCCAGACCGCTGGGGTGTCAGTGCTTAGAGAGGGGGTGGCGTTCGTTCCCTGACCTGGTTTGATGAAGTCACGAAGGACAGTAGGTGGCGGTAACCTCGGTTACTCAATGACACTGTGATGAAACCCGACCCCGAAAAGCATCATCGACCTGCAGATTTAAATGACATCAGAGCAGTGAGACGCTCCAGCTCCGGCAGGACAGAAAGCACAACTGACGCTCTGGTCATTTTTCAAGGGCAGTGATGTGTGATGAGGAGAAGAGGGGTGAGAAATTGCAGTGCTAAGAACACAGGAGGGGAGGATGTAGACTCCATCCTCAGGAGAACAGACCCTGACCTCAGATTTTTTGTCATATTCAACTATTTAGTTCAGACTCATATGGAAGACTACTTACCAAAGCACCAAACTGGTTTAGGCGAGTAAATAATGTAGCAGCCAGTTTGAAAATAACATCTTAAAGTCACCATGAAATCATCAATTGACAATCCTTATTCGTAATCTTTAATCAAAATAACTTCCGCTCCAATTTACATGTTTACTGGCGCAAGGGCTGGACGACCTGTCACTCACAGGAGATCCACCAATAGTAAACCACACCCATCCAAAAATCAAGTCCCGCCTACATTTTTTACTCGTTTGAGAAGGCGTTTTATAACTAACACAACTTCCGTTTCATGCCTATTTTAAGCAAATGCAAAGCAGCTTTTCTTTAGCAGCTGGTTTATGCTGTATTTTGTTTCATAAATATCCGCCATAAATCGCATCATACATTTAATAATAACGCCGCTAATCTGAGATAGAAATTTAGGCACAAGTTTTTAATTTGGATCACAGAAATAAGTGATAAAAATAGTGAGAAAAGAGTGTTGTTGTTAACTAAAATCACAAAGTAAAACTATTAATAATTTCTTTTGGTAATTGAAATAAAGTAAATAAAATAAAAAAATATATAAAAGATTAAAAAAACAACTAATACATAAAATGTAACTGAAATAAATAAGTTTAAGTACAGTGAAAAAAAAAATTTAAGTCTGTTTTTAAGATTTGCAAATTAGTCCAAATTCGTTATATATTAAATATTTATATATTATTAATATTATGAATCAAGAATTTTAAATTCACATTCATAAATTAAACACACACACATATAATACAATATGTGTGTATATGTGTGTGTGAAATGGTCCGTTCCCTTGTTTTATTAAGTTTTAGTTTTTTTTACTCATTATATGAATATTGTATTTTATATAGGATTATTCAATTCAAATTGATGGAATTTTACTATACAATTGAAATTCTTAAATCTTAAAAACAGTTCTAAAAAAATCTAAATAAATTAAAGCTAATTTTAAATATTAAAAAAATCCTAAAAATAACAAAATCATATAACAAAACTACTAAAATTTTAGCTAAACGTTTAAGCTAAAATTATATAAAAACTGAAAATATAAAAAATAACTAATTGAACAATTCAACTAATTCAATAGCAAATTTTTTCATCTATGGCATGAGGGAATCAAATCAAAATCGTACTAACTGTCAGCGTAAGAAAAGCTCATAATCACACATCTTGTCAACTTTTTTTCTCACTGGGAATTGTGGCGTTAACACCTTAGCTGGGGAGCAAAAAGTTGTTATTTTTTTTGTCACATTTCTACTCTTCCGTGTAGTGTTTCAATACAAAGATATGATGAACTAAATCAAGTTGTTGTTTTTTGTGTGTGCAAGATCTCATGAAGATAAAGTGCAAATATTGTCATATGGAAAACAATATGCGTGATGAGTAATGTACGGTCATCTGGTCAATTTCACAAAATAAACCCCAACGGTGAGATCTTCCTGACTGCATCCCGCTTATCACATGGCTGCTTAGCAAATAAGTAAACAAATCCTCATTAATTATTAATGTTGAGTTAAAATGACCGAAAGAGGAAAGCGACTGTGATACGAGAGAAAACCAAATATACAATCTAATAAAATATGTATTCAGTGAAATCATGCAAAATTCAGTTTCGTCGCCTCTTCAGGTCACTGTAAAATGACGAGTGTGTGAAGTGCTGTAATTGCATCATCTTAGGACTCGTGCACCGCACAATTTAATCTAGTCACTTCGCAATCGTCAGGCCTTCAACGCAAACATTTCGTCATCTGTTTTTGGAGTGCCAAAAAACAAGCCATACGTATTTACACAATTAAATTAGCCCGCCCGTCTTCGAGAGGCAATTACTTGGGGAATGGTAATGCCTGGCAAAATTGTTGCCTAATCATAGAAGATGCATCACGACTCGCATCAGACGCTGACCTTCACAGTCGGCTTGCGCGACTTAAAATTAATCACAAAAGCTTGCGTTCAAAGAAAATTGCTATCTTGTGGCACATGCAATTATTGTGTTGCAAAACCATTATCAGGGTGACCTTATACAACACGGCAAAATGCTGCTCTTGTCGGCTTTTATTGGAGGTGTGAAAAGCTCGCTGGAGCCACTGTGTAATTGTATGTATGCTTCTGCGACGTGGCACTTACACACCGGACCAAAGAGTCTATATCAGGCAATTTTGTAAAATTACATTGTGCTTTTTGTCATCTAACCCCTGTGATTGGCCCTGTTAGAGGAATAGCAAATAATGACAGAAATGTACTGAGAAATGATACTATTAGAGGGTTTCTGGGCCATGCTGTTTCGAGTTATCTTGGCTGTCTGAGGAAGAGGGATTGTAGTTGGCTTTGATTTGCCTGGACGTGTGATTGGCCATCAGACCTGGTCCAGCTGTCTCTTTAGTTGTTATGTGTGTAATGTGGGTTCAAGCCGAGGTGGTGTTGCCCAGAGGCTTCAATAATATCACGATGATCGTCGTCATCATCATCATCATCATCTTTGTTCTGCAATGAACTGGAAACAAGAACATTGGCTTTGCCACAGTGATTGTCTGTATTATTTAGAGACACTTTTACTTCTGTACATTGTCTTTTCCAGTCACCTTATGCAGTATTATCCAGTGCTGGGAAAGCAAATGTTTGGAGTCTGTAGGAATTTTATTTATTTTTTTAAAGAAGTCTTTTATGCTTAACTGGGATGCTTTTATTGGTTGAAAAATTACAGTAAAAACCGATAAAAAAAAAAAAAAAAAAAACTTTTTTAAATTTGTAATTTATCCCCGTGATGCAAAGCTGAAATTTCAGCATCATTACTCCAGTCTTCAGTGTCACATGATTCTTCAGAAATCTTTCTAAAATTGATTTGGTGCTCAAAATATTCGTCTTATTATCAATAATGAAGAGTTGTGCTCTTTGGTGTGTGTGGAAAATGTGATGCATTTTTTCAGGATTCTTTGAAAACATCAGCATTTATTGGAAAAAGAAATCTTTTATAACATTATAAATGTCTTTACTCATTAGATAAAAACTTTGTGCCGGCCCAGATCCGGCCTACACAGAAATAAATGGCCGTGATTTTAACAGTAAAAGTTAATTGGAGATTAACAAATAAACTTTTATGAATAACTGTAATAGATCTAATGGTACATTTCATTTAAATTTACGGTAAAATACCATTAAATTTACCGTTTTTGGAAGTGATTGTATTACAGTGAAAAATCGTAAATTGACATTCCCACAATGAACTTTTTTTTTTTTTTTTGAACAATTGCAAGATCTCAATGACGGTCGGTTTTGCTCCACTAAAAGATCTCGATGATGTTTTATTCCGTTATGAGATTTCAATCACAGTCAGGTTAGAAAACTTTCAAACTTTGCTGTTTCTGTTCTGTTGGTTTGTATGAGTAGGAATTGACTGACAGATCCAAAGCATGCACACAAAGACACAGATTACCAGGGATTTTAAGGCATGGTTGCTAGGTGATTTTTTTTGGGAAACTATATATGCAGCAAAATTGCAATAGTCAATGGTCATAATGATTTTACAATGTATAGAAAGAGCAGCTTTTGCCATTTTAATAATATCTCTCGTGTTATTTTGTCTTCCATTGGGGAAAAAGTCATAGGGAAAATGTTTTTAGTGACAAAACAATCATTTTCATTGTCCGACTGTGGTACATGCTGGGAATTGGCTCCGTCCCTGGTCGGTGGATACATTTTGTTAGTTCAGTATATCAAATACAGAAAACTCAAAAAAAGCAATGGTTTGCATCTAATCAAAGAGCTTTTACTTTACTTTCTTGTTGCCCCTTGTATGTGGTTACTTCCCAGCTCTATGATCACCCAACACACAACCACATTTCCTTCGTACAGCTTTATACTCTTTGAGCCCTTTCCAATCCTTTCTGTCTCACCTTCAGTCTACTGTACAGTTTCTGTTTTGTCCCTTGTGGTCACTCTTTTCCCACCCTGCCCCAGTCTGCCACTCTCAGGAGTCAATGGCGTCCGACTTTCTGAAATATTCTCCTCTCTCTGTGAGAACAGGGCTGTTTCTAAATCCGCTGACCTCCACTTGTATCAGAATCCGCCACCATCTGCAAGGCCCGCAGCCCTCGCAGTCCTACAGTCGTGCACAGCCTACCTCCGAGGGTCTCCAAACAGCCCTGACTCTCTGCCAAGAGCCTCCGCCAACACCAGAGCCTGACAGACAGCGGCAGCTCCCGTCTCTCTGACCGTTTTCCCGGCTTTCAAGGTCGTAGAGGGGAAAAATCTCTGTACTTGACCCAGATTGGTCGCAATCTCGTGCCACTCGTGCATAGTTTTGCCATTATGCGCCAAATGGGTAACCTTTACAGATTAAATGAGGAATTCCCAGTGGATGTCTGATTTCTTGTTGCGAGCCCAGATTTAGAATTGAATTTGAAATGATTGACATTAAGGGATTGGCAGAGGAAGGATTCCGAATTGTCTTACAAATGACTCTGAACAGATTGTCATTCATAAAGGCAGACTAATGAATTCTAATTTATCATGGCCTTAACCGTAATTCCTAAAATGCATTTTCACATTGCTTTTCACACACCTCTAACTCCGCCCACATTCTTCTCTGCCTATGAATGATGCTTAAATCATAAACTAGAATGTTAAAAGTAAGAACCCATTAGGATTGCGGTGACCAGCTCCACATTTCCCTGAGAAAGTGTATAAATCTAACTGTTGTAACGATTTTGATGGCTGTACTGAATGACAGCTGATCTGATCATGCTAACTCCATCACTGCCGGGGCATTTACTCCATTTAACTCGGCCTGCAGGTTTCTGTTAATGTCACGACCATTAGTTAATCATGCTGGATAAGGTTGCAGTGTATGCCAGCCTGCCCTTGTCTGATGCCATCACATCAAGTCAGTAAAACAAGTTACACAAAATATTAACGCAGAACATGAATCATAATATGCATATTTTACAGTAAATAGAGCAAAATACAGTAAAAAGTATGTTATATATACAGTAAAATGTTATATATATCTGTGATGGCAAATTTAATTTTCACTACTCAAGTCTTCAGTCACATGATCCTTCAGAAATCATTCAGATATGCTGATTTGTTGCTCAAGAAACATTTATCACCATCAATGTTAAAAAAGGTCAATATTTATATGAAAACGGTGATACTATTTTCAGGAACCTTTGATGAAGAGGGAGTTCAAAAGAACAGACTTCCCTGGAAACAGAAATGTTTTTCACTTTTAACACCAAACTCTTGAACAGTGGTGTCCGTTTTGGGAAAAGTTACCCCCTTTACAAAGCAACCAATTGCATTACTTGGTTACTTTTTATGTTTTTTTCATCTGGGCTGGGCTGTTTGTTTGTTTGTTATATATTGTTTTGGCTCTTTCACACCAAAAGTGAAATGAATAAGCCTCAGGCTGAAGGAAATGCAAATTCACGCCTGTACAGTAGAGGGCGCTGGTCAAACAAACCTTTCAGCTGTGCTGCCATTCTGGAATGCAGAAGAACAGGACACGGTAGAAGAAGTAAATGCATGTTCACAGTTGGTCTAGAACTACTATAACCATCATCACACAACGCCTCTGACAGTTCTCCTGTCTCCATGTTGAGAGAAATCAGGTGCAAGTGCAATCAACAAATGGGAAAACAAAACTTGCATTACTTATTTGAAAAAGAAAAACTTAGATATTTTGTTGTACATTATAAGTAATGCGTTACTTTACTAGTTACTTGAAGAAAGTAATCCGATTACATAACTCATGTGACTTGTAATGTGTTACCCCCAAAACCGTTACATGCACATAGACAAACATCATTACATGCACTTTTTATGAAATTTTAAGGGAATCTGATCTTCCCATGCAGTCTTAAAGCAATCAGCACTCTTGTTAAAGGCTCATTAAATTGCGATTATTTGCCATATTTTTCTTCATCTGTTCAAGCCTGTAATCTATAATTAAAGCACTATAGTCAATCAAACACAATTCCACATGTGATTTTCTATGAGATCAAAGCGTCAGTTTCTGGATTTTCCCAGCCTCCCCGAGTGGATCACGCAGCAGTCCAGTCCAATCTTCTGACAACCTTGGGTGTGCTTTACTTTGAATGATGCCGCTGGCAGCATCTCTCCATAGGTTCCTCACATATACCACAGGTGTGAAAAAATAATGTTTATAAACAGTGTTAATAATTCAGCAGCGCTGACCTGCCTTGCAATGGCCTTGCTGTGAGAGGGGGATTAATAATTTGTGGATGTGAGAGAAAAAGCCCGCTGGCGGACAGAAATGACTGACAGACGCTATGAAGTGATCGCTGCGTCAGACAGGCCGGAGAACCGGACCACTACATCCTTCTAGCGATGGTCCGACCACCGTTACGGCACCGCCCGTGGCTGGAGCGCTGCATTTTTAACCTCTTGTCGTTTCTCAAGCCAACTGAGAAACCCTTGGAATAAGATTGTGTCTCTAAAACCTTTTGCTTTTATTCCTTTTTTTAAATTTCAGTCTAACGGGAAAGTATCTACGTCAGCTTGGCCTACGTCATTTCCCGTTTCCCTTAAAGGGAAAGTTCACCCAAAAATGAAGATTCTGTCATCACTTACTGTCAAGTTGTTCCAAACAAATCCAAAACAGTTGTGGACCCCATCGATTTTCATAGTGTTTTTGTTTCCATAATAGGGAAGTCAATGGGGCCCATCCACTGTTTGGTTGCCAACACTACGACGAAATAACAAAATAACTTCTTTTGTGTTCAGCAGAAGTTCGTACAGGTTTGGAACAACTTGAGGGTGAGTAAAGGATGACAGAATTTTTCATTTATCACTTTAATTTAAATCATTATTCACTGAAAATCGTGGTTGAATTAATTTTTCATAGTCCTTTTCGTGGCTTTTGATAGCCCTTTTGTTATAATCAACAGTCCTTCGTGTTCCACACCGTTTTTTGTTTTCCATGTTTTTTTAGGGGTGAGCTATTGCTTTAATTTGAATCAAGATGTGCTTGTTAGTCTTGGTGCAGTGAAATTAGAATTTAAGCATTGCACGCACTTCTTTTTTTTTAAAGGAAAAATCTTTTACCTCTTAATTTGAAGGAGTAAAGCTTTTCCAGCTCATGAAGGAGCATAATTGCCGTGCTGTTTGTGAAATGGCAAGTAGAGTTATAATGGTTAGTTCTCAACTCACTTCACCTATTAGCCCACACAACAGGCTAACAACACACTGATGTTTATTCAAGGATTACATCTCTTTACTGTGGCCGGAAACAAATTTAGTGCACATGTTCTTTTTCTTTTTCTTTTTTTTTCTAGAAAAACAGCCCCTACCAAGTCCCTAAATTTAGTGAGAAAAATACAGTAGGTATATCTCATATTAGCTAGCTCTAATCATTCGAGGGCAGTGGCTTTGTGCACATGCTGGTCAATAGTTTAGGTTGGGAAACTAGTACGCTATAAGGTTACCACTGTGGTGAACAGTAGAGGCTGTGCTTAGGTTTATTGATGTCCAGTCTATAAACTGACTTCTTTTTTTCAACAAATTTTATTTTAGAAAAGTGTGCATCTTGTTCAGAAAAAGTCTGAAACGGTTCAAGTCAGTACATAACCAAAAGTCACTCATTTGCCTGACAGTTATTTACAGTATCTCAAAGTATATGATCTTATGCGGGTGTTTACCAGATCATTCAGCACTCCAGTTAGGCCAACTGAGAACTGTCTTTTGGATGTACCCGACATGCTGAGAACTGCCTGCTGATGGTTCATAAAGACGGCAAAATTATGATGTCCCTGAAGAGCATGTTTGGAAATATTACTGGGATCCAATGGCAGCAGTTCTCGAGTCAAGAGTCGGTCAATAGTTATAAGTGACCGGTACACTGAACTGAGGAAATGGTTTATATTCGGGAATGTCCTCAAAAAACCCAGATGAGCTGCTGATACAGTATATGTAAACCGAGCGGTTGACTCGAAAGGGAAATTAAGCATTTTTACGTTAAAAGGCTTATTTGATCAAGGATAATTTATGTTTTATATTCGTTAGACTTGTAAAACATCCACACCATACGCAATTATTAGGTGCTTTAATTATAGAATTGCGTAGACGTTATTGTATGACTATGAAAACGAAGCGAACAGGGGTGCATTTCCCATACAACGGCGTAACTCGCCGCTTCACTTTCATATGCTGTGGTGGAGTAATAGCTTCTTCAAATGAATCCATTTGAGATTGAATTAATACTAGACTTTTGTTACTAATTAGGGACATGGTATCTGAGACTTAATTCTTTTTTCTCAGTTATTTTGCTTTATTTCCAGATTCAATCATAGGCTCGTACGCACTTTTCAAAAACGGTGCTTAAAATCTCTTGACAAACTAAAATATGTAAATGACATTTATATGTATTTGAAATAAAAGATAAATATTGTGCTTAATGTCAGCTTGCTTATTTTGTTCAATATGTGACACTATAGATCCACATGTATGCACCATACTCAGGTTTGGGGAGTAATGAAATACAAGTAACTTAGTAACGTATTTAAAATACAAAATTTCATGCATTTCATTACAGTTACATTTTAAATGGGTGGTAAACAGATTACAGTTACATCTGAAAAGTATTTTAGATTACCAAAGTGATTACTTTGAATTTTAATGTCATTTAAACAGCAGTTAGTGAAGTTTCACCAACATTTTAAGAGGGATCATAAAAATATTGTTATTTTTATTTAGCACTTTCCTGAACAAGACTGAAAAATTGCCCAACAGTCATCTTAACTGTCCTGTCATGACCTGATGATCCACGACTTTTTTCATGTTTTGTGTGAGTCGTTTTATAATTCACTCGTCACTGCAACTTTTTCTCACAATTTTTTTTCCCTCTCACAATTATGAGTTTGCATTTCACAATTCTGACTACTTTTTCTCAGAATTGCAAGACATAAACTTGCAATACTGACCTTTTCTTGCAATTGTGAATTTAGTATGCGAGTTTATATCTAATTATTCTGACTTCTCTCAGTATTTTCAGTTTATTTCTCATAATTTAGATTTTTCTCAATATTGTGAGTTTATATCTCATAATTGTGACTTTATAACTCGCAATTGCAACTTTATATCACGCAATTCTGCGGGAAAAAGTCAGAATTGTGAGATAAAAACTTGCAATTACCTTTTTTGTGTTTGTTCCACACTTATTAGTATTCTAAAGTATTTAGATTAAGTTACTAAACTGGAGTAATGTAACGAAATGACTTTTTAAAGCATGTATTTTGTAATCTGTAGTGATATACATTTTAAAAGAAACCTACCCAGCCCTGACCATACTGTGTACATGTTCTGGTGTTCACGTCCTCAGTCTAACCACACGCTCTACTGTTCACGACAACATTCAAAACTGCAACAACAGAAACCCAGCAGCAGAATGGCGCCGATGACTAAGGTTATAACCCTGGTATAAAATGATTCTTACATCACAGCCTTTCATATGAAGCTATGATTGCTCGGTTCAGTCATGACACGGCATTAAAACAAAAAAATGCAATCAGTTATATTATGTTCACAATAGCGCATCTGTCAGTGAGGTTCTCATCCTTCTAACAACAAAAGTTACATAATCTTAATTTATATAATACATGCATTTTGTTTCCTCAAGCTCAATAAAATCAGTCCATTCTGTATGTGAAAAACTTGAGCTAATGTGGTCTCACACTGTGAGTGAATTTAACTTGTTCAGTACAAATCACAAGTAGGAGTTAAAATAATGTTGTTCGTAACCAGAGGTGGAAAGTCCAGGGGTCAGAGAGTATACGTCCTGGGTTTATTCCACCCACTGAAGCAGTGTTAAACTTACCTGAACAACGTTTCTATTCGTTTGTCTGTTACAACTGTCCAAACAAATTCTACTGTTAAAATGTCAAGGGTCAAGATCCAAGCTAAAGCAAACCCTGATCTAGATGATGGTGATTATCTCCTTTGGGGATTCTGCTGGTTATCATCGGGTATCTTCAATAACGGTCAATCATCACTCAATTAATCACTTAATTACCTCATTAATTTTAACACCGCTTCAGTGGGTGGGATAAACATACGGCAGGACTTTCTGACCGTGAACTTTCCACCTCTGTTTTTCACTGATAATTCAACTGAATGTTAAAATGAAGCTTTGGGTATAGAGGTGAAGTTACATCTGGACTTGAGGTTAAACTTCACTCTGATATTTTTTCAGTTCAGCTAAATCTGTCTTTTTGTATTTGTTTGCACTTACTTGGTTAAAAAAAAAAAAAGTTTGAACTGAACATTATTGTGGATAAAACATTTTTTGGTTGCTGTATTCACACACAGGCATTAACAATCAGCATATGAATCACAACAATGGTGGCAATCAAAAGCTTCATGCTGCAATGCAAGCTGGGTACCAGCATAGCACAAAACTCCAGCATGGATTGCGATATGAATAAGTTATTCAGATGAATTGTCTATTTTCTTTAAATCCTTTTATTTTTGCTGTTGTTACTTTTTAGTATCCTATTCAGTGATGTCCAGAGTTCATCAGCTGTCATCATTGCTGAGATTTTTTTTTTCTTGTGAATTATGTTTAAAAAGACTAAGTGCTGTAACAACACTTGATCTTTTGCAGTGGTGTGAAATCTAAGCATGATAATAAATTAACACTGATGAGGTCACTACGTGACGATTATGTGATCATTAATACATAACCAACAGCACCTGTTATGTCAGTTTTGGTTGGTGCCATTTCGCTGAAGAGTAGAGCCTGTGCTTCAGTCAAGCACCTTGTTAATAACGGCACACATACTTGTACTAATAGAATTAACAAACAGCTTGTCAATGTGTCATCAACTACAAGGTTACTGCTTTTAAATAAAGCAACACGCAGCATAACAACATCAATATTTCGACTTCTGGGTTAAAGAACTGCAAACGTTATCTCACGACCTATTTGTACGTATTTTATACAGTGGCTAATTTGTACCATTCATCTAAACCACAGGTTTAGGGGCGGGTCAATCATATTCATTTAAATAAATTTGGCAACTCGTAAAATATGTGAGATTTAGCAAGAAACGTATGAATTCGTACGAATTAGCCACCACGTAAAACGTGTACGAATTGCCGTGAGATTGGGTTGGAACTACAACTGATTTCCAGCCACGGCCTTAGGCTGGCCACACACTTGAACCCGATTTTAAGTCCGATTTGCACCCCCTAAAAATAGGGGGCGTGGCCCAATACAACTTTTTGTCCAAAAAATCCTCAGTTGTGTGGTGTGATTACGATTATTTTTTTTAAAGAAGATCACCCATGTTTGATCTCGCGGGTGTCAGGGAGATCTCGCCTCACTGTGGAAGTGTTACTACATTCGACAGGTGCGTGCTTTCGCGGTGCAGACGAATATGTCTGTGGTCTCTCAGTTTTAAAATCGATTAAGATTTGAAAATCGTCTCGTGTGTCCCAGGCCTCGGTGAAATAATCAACTGAAGAAAAAACACATTAAATCTCTCAAGATCTCAGCCGAGGCTCCACAAACAGCATTACCAGCTAATGACTAATGACTGAGCAGTTTGACACATACATCTGAGAAGTTCTTGAGTTTAACACAGGTTCAGATGGCGAGGTTTCATTTATTCAGTGTTTATAAGACTTTTGCTTTGGGGGGAAAAAAGCTAAAGGAAGCTGTGACCAGGTGTTGTTCCTCATGTTTAGATAAAGATGTAATTATCATGTGGCGAGCTGAACAAATGGTCTTCATCTGATTTGTTGGTTTTGATTTATTGGTTATAATAGCCCTGAGGTTCTACAGCATGAGCTTTAACACTATTATTATAATTTGAAGGATTTTTAAGGGTTATTTTGCAGAAAAAGTTCCAACCAAATCAATTGTTCGTCATATGAATCTCAACAACGGTGACAATACATAACATAAAGCCTATTGTCACAATGCATGCTGGGTACAATCAATCAAGACTCATCTATGGCTCCCAGCATGCATTGTAGCGTGAATAAATTATGTCGCTGATATATCTAAGCCTTTTCTTTCATTCTTACTCTGCTTTTATTTTTTCTGTTTTTGTTGTGACTTTCGTATCTTGTTTTGTGATGTTCAGAATTTACAGTTGAGATTCATAGGCTGAGACTTGATGTCTGTGTGTCTATATTGGCTAAACAGTTCTGCAGAATGTCTTTTAATGGAGTTTAATTATTACAGCTTTGTTGGCTTTCTGAAGGCAACTATAAATAAAATAAAGCATCACCAATAGAGTTTAAGATTAAAAGCTTAATAAGATCATCAACCAAGCCGCTGCACGATGATTGTTTTCACCAAACTGTAATTACCTGAGGAAGTTTTTTCTTGACTTTTCCCTCCACAACAAATGTTTTTACAAAAACACTGCTACAGCAGTAAGACAAAAAGCTAACATTAAAGAATCAAGAGTCAAGAGCCTAACTAAAGCAAACACTCATCTCCATAATGAAAATGAAACTGTCAATGAAACATCATCTGGACCCGTGTTAAACTTAAGAACTTCTCAGATGTATGTGTCAAACTGCTCAGTCAATAGTGAAGCTGGTAATGCTGTTTGTGGAGTTGCTGTTTGTGTGAATGTCTTTTATCTTCGGTTGATTTCAAGGCCACGTCCACACGAAGCCAGAGCTTTCCCCATCCAACCTTTTTTTTTCCTCGTTCAACTGTAAACGGCATCGTCTAAATAAAAACCACTGAAACCGACTCAAATCGCAGTGTACGGTCGTGGCCAAAAGTTTTGAGAGTTACATAAATATTAGTTTTCACAAAGTTTGCTGCTAAACTGCTTTTAGATCTCGGTTTCAGTTGTTTCTGTGATGTACTGAAATATAATTACCGGCACTTCATACGTTTCAAAGGCTTTTATCGACAATTACGTGACATTTATGCAAAGAGTCAGTATTTGCAGTGTTGGCCGTTCTTTTTCAGGACCTCTGCAATTCGACCAGGCATGCTCTCAATCAACTTCTGGGCCAAATCCTGACTGATAGCAACCCATTCTTTCATAATCACTCTTGGAGTTTGTCAGAATTAGTGGGTTTTTGTTTGTCCACCCGCCTTTTGAGGATTGACCACAAGTTCTCAATGGGATTAAGATCTGGGGAGTTTCCAGACCATGGACCCAAAATTTCAACGTTCTGGTCCCCGAGCCACTTAGTTATCACTTTTGCCTAATGGCACGGTGCTCCATCGTGCTGGAAAATGCATTGTTCTTCACCAAACTGTTGTTGGATTGAAGAAGTTGCTGTTGGAGGGTGTTTTGGTACCATTCTTTATTCATGGCTGTGTTTTTGGGCAGAATTGTGAGTGAGCCCAATCCCTTGGATGAGAAGCAACCCCACACATGAATGGTCTCAGGATGCTTTACTGTTGGCATGACACAGGACTGATGGTAGCGCTCACCTTTTCTTCTCCCGACAAGCCTTTTTCCAGATGCCCCAAACAATTGGAAAGGTGCTTCATCGGAGAATATGACTTTGCCCCAGTCCTCAGCAGTCCATTTATGATACTTTCTGCAGAAGATCAATCTGTCCCTGATGTTTTTTTTGGAGAGAAGTGGCTTCTTTGCTGCCCTTCTTGACACCAGGCCATCTTCCAAAAGTCTTGGCCTCGCTGTGCGTACAGATGCGCTCACACCTGCCTGCTGCCATTCCTGAGCAACTCTGCACTGGTGGCACTCCGATCCCGCAGCTGAATCCTCTTTAGGAGACGATCCTGGCACTTGCTGGACTTTCTTCACTGTAATGAATTGCTGTAAAAAATTACAGCAATATTTTACAGCAGATGGCTGTATTCTTAATAATGCAATGTATTCTGGGGGGGGGGGTTGACTCAAAATTACAGGATATTACTGTAAATTTCAAACATAAAGAGGCGAGTGACTTATTTAATTAAAAACAATACAGCAAATTAAAAAAAAATTGTTAATCAAAGAATACAGTAAAATTATGTAAATTAAATTATAGTAATGGTACTGTAACTGGCTGGCAACCCTGCTGCCAGTATTATACTGTCAAATTTACAGGTAATTTTTAACAGTGTTGGACACCCTGAAGCCTTCTTTACAAGAATTGAACCTCTTTCCTTGAAGTTGCTGATGATCCTAGAAATGGTTGATTTAGGTGCAATCTTAGTAGCCACAATATCCTTGCCTGTGAAGCCATTTTTATGCAACACAATGATGGCTGCATGCATTTCTTTGCAGGTCACCATGGTTAACAATGGAAGAACAATGATTTCAAGCATCACCCTCCTTTTAACATGTAAAGTCTGCCATTCTAACCCAATCAGCCTGACATAATGATCTCCAGCCTTGTGCTCGTCAACATTCTCACCCGAGTTAAGACGATTACTGAAATGATCTCAGCAGGTCCTTTAATGACAGCTATGAAATGCAGTGGAAAGGTTTTTTTGGGATTAAGTTCATTTTCATGGCAAAGAAGGACTATGCAATTCATCTGATCACTCTTCATAACATTCTGGAGTATATGCAAATTGCTATTATAAAAACTTAAGCAGCAACTTTTCCAATATTTATGTAATTCTCAAAACTTTTGGCCACAACTGTACATACTCTGTGGCGCCGTAATTCTGCCGCAGAGATACACTATTAATGGAGGAGAAGACTTGGAGCATGCGCATAAACCTTGCGATGACATCATCATTTCACAAAATATACGGATTGGCTGTACACATGAAAACACAAGGATATCGTTTTCACATTTATCCTCTCTGGGACCTGGTTTCAAAAAACGGAGGTTTCAGGCTCCCCAAACACCGTATCCGTCTGGGTGACATGCCGATACGATACAAAATTTTTACGAATACAACTAAACAAGTGTAGCCCTCTCACCAATAATATGGCTCAAAACTAATTAGTATTTCCAGGGGGAACTTTCAAATTAAAAACTACATGGTGAGAGACACATTTCTAAATTTCCTTATTATTCATTAATCACCAACCCCAGATCTCAGATCTTCACTTTATAGTGTTTGAATTGTGTTTTCTATTTAAAAATAAAAATGACACTACTGTGTTCACCTTTCAATCTGAGCATACAGGTCCCTCACAGGGAGAACAACAGAAATGCAAAATTAACAAACCTTTTCCCACAGAAAATAACACGAAATTATGGCAAATAATTAAGCATATTTATTATTCTCTGAATTCTTCTGGGGTTTTTTTTCTTTCACTAATATGTTTCTTTATATGAACATATAATGTAGTTCACAGAGTCATCAGTAACCACAATAAATCACAATAACAACCAAAAATAAATAAAAAAAACCCCAAATGTCAATATAATTCTCAAATTTCTTTTACCCAGCTGGGATTTTGAATACACGCTAGTGGAGCTCTTTTGATGCAAAATCAACGTACTCACAGATCCAAGGAAAAGGAAGTTACAGTGGTTTGAAGGATCATTTCTGATCCTCACTCTGCCATGAGAAGACAAACAGCATCCGTGACGTACCCCACACGATGACGTTGAATGGATCCTGTGGAACTCCCTCCTCGAACTCAAGGCCTCCACGAAATTCCACACAGAACTCAAGATTTTAAATACCAAGCACGCTTTTCACGTGAACGCTCATTTACAGCCACACTCCACTGGGGTAATTTTCCACTGACTGTTATAAAATAAACGCGTGTAGTCTTCCGGATTATAAACAATAACGCGTCTTATAATCATACATTGACATTGAAAAACAATAAAAATAAACACGGGAATATTCTTCCGGCTGCGTTATAAATCTGGATATAAATAATAAACAAAATACTTGTGTGAAGAACGTTTCGCTGACGTGCAAGTCCTCGTGCTAGCTCTCTCTCTTCAATCTGGTGCACGTGGAAGTGAAATGCACGGCCTCTCGCCGAATTCTCTTGACGCGATAAGTGGCACGGTTTCACAAATCAACTAAGACAGATTTCCTCACCGAGTCACCACTCAGAATGTCCGTTTGAACTGAACTTTTCTCCGTGTTTTTTCTTTGTGTCTTTTTTTTCTGCGTGCTTAACTGTATCACTTCTATCCGCGAAAACTTCATGTCCTTTTTTTTCTCCTCTAACCCCGCCCCTTGACCTTACCGGGTCGAGATCCACAGTTTTCATTGGACAAACTTACGTAATTGGAAAACTCAATAAAGTGCAGTATTGTATTATTTTACACTCACACATTTACCAACTCTTAAAGGAACATGTCTCAATAAAAAAAAATGAAATAAAATAAAACAAAGTCCATTTACATTCTTGTTTTTTTTTTTTTTTTTTTTACATACAACATTTCAAACCCAAACTCAAAACATTTTTTTTAGGGCTCTACACAAGTCTTGGAGTGGGCGGGCTCTAAGGCTGGCTGGAAGTCAGTTGTAGTTCTTGTTCGTCTCCTCTTTGTTTCTTGTTTTCATAGTGAACTAATGTAGGGAATAGGGAAGGGTGTGATTTTAGACACAATCTCTGAGTGTCGACTCTACACATTGTTAAAGGGTTAGTTCACCCAAAAATGAAAATTCTGTCATTAATTCCTCACCCTTATGTTGTTCTACACCCATAAGATCTTCGTTCATCTTCAGAACACAAATGAAGATATTTTTGATAAAATCCGATGGCTCAGTGAGTCTCTATTGACAGCAAGATATGAACACTTTCAATGTCCAGAAAGATACTAAAACATATTTAAAACAGAGTACAGTGGTTCAACCTTAAAGCGGCGAGAATACTTTTTGTGCGCCAAAAAACCCCCCAAATAACAACTTTTCAACAATATCTAGTAATGACCAATTTCAAAACTCTGTTTCAAAGCTTTATGAATCTTTATGAATAATATTTGGTGTTGCAAGGTGATGTCACTGCTTCAGCGCAATTGTTTCGCTCTTGTGAGAGACCAACCTACAAAGAATTACTCATTTAAAACACGTTATTGGTAAATCTTGTTGCTTCAAACTATTCTCAGAACAGACAAGAAGTTTTAATGAACTTGAAGAACTTGTTCTGACTTATCATTATCAAATGTTTTCATGTGACTTTGCTTGACCAGGTCAGTTCATAAGGCCTAAGATCTCAAGCAAATGGAGCACTTATTTTTCACTTCTTTTTTCAAGTCACGATTATGGTGAACTTTTAGTCCCAGTCCACCCCTGGGAAAACCGATTTGTGAACAGTTAGTTAGTAAAACTTTACACAAATTTGCCTGCAATGCATTCGGTTAAGATGTAATTAAAATAGAAAAGGGGAAAAACTGGAAAGAAGTTGTTGTGCTGTTGTCTATCAAATATCCTCTGCTTATATACTGTATATGACATCAAAGAGTATTTCTGTACTTGGCAGTCTGGAGTGGATCTCTGAAGAGTCGTCTGTCTTTATGAGTCTCTGCTGTAGTCTGGGTCTTGACTGTTTAAAGAAGCCTTCACCCTTCAGAGTTCTCCGTGTCTTTGATGTCGGCCTTGTTCATGTGGGCAGAAATGAATGCAGTCTACTGAGCACAAGGCCCATGCAATGGCCTTTCGTCTATCAGAACTATCAAAATAATTTTCTTTCAGTTTTTTTTTTCAACATTTTTTACCTCTTGACTTTCTCAGATTTTTTTTAATAGTGTGCAATATGGAAATGTTTTAAAAAGTGTTGCTTTAATTTAGTCACATGACCTCAATGCATCGCCTGTTTTCATAATGTCTGATTTTGTATTAAAATGTCATTTTTTGCAGTTCAATCAAATTACAAAAGGACCATTTACATGACACCATTGTCAACTAAAAATAGAAATCTTTAGTCGTTTTGGGTGTTGGGGGCCTGAAAACAAACTTTTGAAAACAGGGTTCAAAGTACATGTTTTTGAAAATATCGAATATGAATTTGTTAAAACGGTGACATTATGTGCCTATAGACTGAGCGCGTATTTTTTTACCTAGTCAAAAATACAGTGTTTCTTGTCAGTTTCGCAGATCCATGTGAATGGGGATCGTTTTGACAACGGTCACAAACACAATGGAAAAACATTTGCGCTTTTAGTACATCATTGTCGTGTAAGCGGACCCTGAAAGTTAAATATCTTGTTCGATATCGCATCTGGTTCATGCGATGCATTGGAAACCAAAGGTTGAGTCGAGTGCCTTGCATTGAGGGATACCCATCTATTTTAAATTAAATGATTAAACGAAATAAAATCCTGAAATTTTCAGACACAGATGGCACTGTTTCCGCAGAACGACCCCATAACAGTTAAGTTTCCGCAGTGTCTGTAGGATTGTAAAGTGCTGCAGATGTTCAGCTGTCATTACTGGAGACTGAGGGATAGTAAACCAGAAACAGAACTGGAGGAAAGTTGCTGTTCAACATTTTGGTCCCTTTATTTATGTTATCACAATTCCAAGCAACAGAACCACCATGGTCATGAAATCACCAGCTCTACATACCACTTTGCTAGACAAATAAATGATAAATAATCACTGAATGAAAAATAAAAATACACATAGTGGTCAAACAAAAAGCAGGCAGTGAATTTATTAAAATTCAAAATTCAAAAAAGAAAAAAAAAAAGAAAAAGTGCCATAACCTTTGTTTTCAGTGAAACATTCATATATTCTTCTGCAAAAAACATTTCAGCAGTTTAGAAACAAATATCACAGTCAAGTCACAGTTTTCGTGCAAAACTCTTGGATTTACAGTTAAATTCACTTGCTTTTTTATCACACTGAAAACATGTAGATGCAGAGTTTCGGAAAGCTCGAGGAGTTTGAAAAGCTTCTCAACCAAATTCTGGTTTAGAAAGATAGTCGTGTTCAGTTGCCAGCTGTTTATTAGTCAGAATGGAGCTACACAATGTTCCAGATATGCATCGTGTCTATGGTTTGGTGGCAGTCCTTCTGTTTAATGTGAGAGTATGGCACTTCAAATCAAACGATGCAACGGGATTTACAAATACTGTAGATAAAAATACTTTTAGGGGTGAATCTCACAAAAAAAAAAAGTTCTAGGACATATTTCGCGAAAAATAAAATAAAAATAATTACATAAAAAAATAAGTTCATAATTTGCTTTATGAAAAAACAAAGAATTTAAGTCTGTATTTAATTTTTTTATTTTTGAAAATGTTATTTTTCTTTGCCTTACAGTAGACAATGAACAGTTAGGCAATAAATGGTCCTAAAATATCCTCTATTGTCTTGATTCTACATGAAATTTTGGACTTATAAAGTAGTACATCATTATTTGTGAGATTCACCCGTGGAGGTAACAGACATATAAAGTGCAAATGACAAACAGAAAATACTTTAGATACATTTCTAATCTTTAACGTTCACTGCCTAGTAGAAACCAAAATGGCAACATCTATTTCTAGAAAGAACAAACACTAAAAGAAAAGACAGAAACGGCAATAGAACAAATATTACCCAAAACTTCCAACTTTCGAAAATCTTTATGCTGGTCTGTAGGCGAGCGGCGTACGTGTGTGAGAAAGCAGGCAGAGTGAAAACGCACCAAAGGGAGGAACCACGAAAATCATCAGAATAACAAAAATATCCGTCCTCACGTTTCTCTGCAAATTTGCTTAAGCTTTGTTCTTATTATTTATTTATTTATTTTTTTTTTAATTTTCTTTAAATCTGTACAGAGCTCAGGGAAAGTCTATTTGGTTGATCCCAGCTGGCATGTAGAAAGAAGCTTTTTTTTTTCACCGTTGTTCTTTACATTGATGGGTAACATTCAAGGCGTATAGCTAAAAAGGAAAAGGACTGTACAAGATCACTTCACGGTCCAGGATACACGCTCTGATGCTGGACATTGACAGAAGAAGAAAGAAATGGCAAATCATGTTTTGTTTTATTTATACAGTACTTTACAGTGAAGGGTTGAACTTTAGTTTCCTGTTCTCATCACAGAAGCTCAGAGGAAAGACTGAACAATGAGTTTGTGATGAGATGAGGTGTCATTCGGAGGAAGAAGACAAGATTGCTTTGCTTGTTTTTCCCTCTTCTTCACCTTTCGTATGTTCAGAAGGCGTTCAAGCTCTCCAGAGCCACCTCGTAACAGAATTTGTACTGCTCCTAAACAAAAACAGAAGCCATAGCAAAACGTCATTAGCAGTTCAAAGGCAGATGATGCTCAAGGGCCATGTTCCCTAAAACCCCTGCATTAATAGTGCAGTATCATCATTATACGGTCACTTTTATTAGAGGAAAAACATCTGCTGATAATGGAGAAACAGGGTCAGGAGCCATCGCTAGTTATTACATATACTGTATACATTATATATATATATATATATATATATATATATATATATATATACATACTAGGAAGTGTTGAGAGCCTAGTGTAGAGGAAGCTAGTGTAGATATATATATATATATATATCTTATGATATATATATAAGCTGTTCTCTGCGCATACACGAGCAGTGAATGGCCCCTGATGGCCAGGAGCTCGCATCGCCGAAAATGTCTCAACAAATTGTACAATATGCACTATGATTAAATATGAGTCACATATCTCAGGTCTAAACAACTACATTCTTGCCTAAAAAACTATAAAACTACAGTTCATGGTACAACAAGTGTATTATTCACAAAAATATGGTGGATTTGCTCGACCGCCATGACGGTCGCTTCAAGCGGAGTGATACAAACGGTGAAAAGGAAAGAGTGCTGTGATCAAGTCAAGTCATCTTTATTTGTATAGCGCTTTTTACAATGCAAATTGTGTCAAAGCAGCTTTATAATAATAACTTTTGGCTGAAAGCAACTCTTAAAGAAAATCGCGTCATTTTCTAGCTTAAATAAATTCAGTATTGATCAGTATTTATCACTAGAATATCGCACGGTTTCGCAGATTCGAGAACCAGAAAGCACTGTTGTATAAGTGTGGGTGTGTGTGTGTGTGTGTGTGTGTGTGTATATATATATTTATTTATTTATTTATTTATTTTTTTATTAATTTTTAAAATATATTTTAATTAGATTCTTAATTATTTTAGTATTTATTTTTAATTATTATTTTTAATACAGTTTTTAATCTCAGTTTTGAATTCCCTCCTACTTCCAGGTTTTTAATGCCATGAGTAACCTGATGTTCTTTTTTTTTTTTGTCCAGGATCATATCAGATGCACAGCTGTGGAATTGTTCAGTTTTCTCCAGCTGAGCGAGATGTTTCGAGTGCAATCAGTGGAAAAGACACAGGACAGATGTCTAAGTGCGCCTGCAACGGCCTCCAATTGGATGCAAGACGTTCTTTCAGAATTGCAGAAAGTGCAGCTGTCTGTCTCAGGGGTTTGAGGTGAACCAATAATTATGCTCTTTTTCGGTCTCAGAGCGATGACACGAGGAACTGTTGCTTCAAATGGTACAAACTACCTGAAGACTATCTGAGTATGTAACCAGACCACAGTGTCATCTGGTCTAGAACTTTATGGAAGCATGTGAATAAAACCTTCCCACTGGATGAGGCTTGTGATTGGACTAGTGTGGAGGAAGCTAACTTCTTGCAAATAACTAACAACTCATGTTACAAGCCTATTGGCTATTTTTTTTTAGGGCCATTTAATATGTCCAGTGATATAATACTACATATCATAAATAATTGTACTTAATAGTTGTACTAATTTATGGGAGTCGACTGAAAGCATAGCAGCAGATAAGTGTAGCTCACCATTGTCTCCACCATGTTGGCCTTGTTGTTCCTCAGTGTCTTGACTGTGTGGAACACGTCCACAATATTCTGCTGCTGGATCATCTCACAGATGCTACAGATGGCACAAAACGTCCCGCTGCGTCCTCCACCAGTCCTGAAGAGATCAACAACAATAAGCCATGAGAAACAAATCACACGTCCCATAATGTCACAGATAAGCAGAGTTAATATCCCATAAAATCACAGCTTGACTTGAGCTTCATTTCTGAAGATGGTAGGCCTCACAGATCCAACCTCAAAGCATTTAGTTTTTTTCATGTTAAAATAGTTTCTTGTATTCCAGTGTAATGTGAGGTCATTGGGTCGATTCCCTTAAACGACACAAACACGGATGCCGTATAATGCACGGTTTAGAAGAATAGTCTTCTAGAACAAGAACTAAGATTACTAAAGCAAAACGGACTGAGGGTCGGTATGAGAGTCTGCATGTCTTCTTGAACAGAGGACGTTGCCGAAATAACATTAAATCAAATAACTTCCACTGATCACGGGTCAGTTTTACACTTGATTGGTATCAGTACAATAATATGAGATAATCACACAGAGACTGGTCTTCAAAGTGAATCGTGCGGTTCGCAGAATGTCAGCATTACTGTGACATTTTTAAATTATTTCTCTCGGGGAAACTGCTCTGCATTCAACAGCTGAACTTTTTTTGACAGTGATGGGAAAGTAATGAAGTTGTCAGATCTTTTGTATCTCTCTGGCTTTAATTTGTGACGGTGATAAGATTGTCCTTGGCTCAAAGGCTGTGCGGTTTTATCCTTTAGTCCTTTTAAAGCTGCAGTTTTAATCTACGATTCTGTATCGACTGGTTTAAGGTGCACACAGACTCGGTTGAAAAGTTATGAAATACACATCTTGAATGATTAAAATTTGTTGTATTAAACTTGTACACGCTATAATAAACAGTGTCTTAAACTATAGAGAAATCAGTCTGACATTAAAGTATTGGACAAAAGATTCATAAAGCTTTGAAGCGGTGTTTTGAAATCGGCCATCACTAGATATTGTTAAAGTCCTTATTTAGTTTTTTTGGCGCACAAAAAAATTCCCGTCGCTTTATAATATTAAGGTTGAACCACTGTAATCCCATGAACTCTTTTAAATATGTTTTAGTACATTCTAGACATCTGAAAGTGTCAATAGAGACTCACTGAACCATCAGATTTCATCAAAAATATCTTCATTTGTGTTCTGAAGATGAACGAAGGTCTTACGGGTGTAGAACGACATGAGGGTGAGTAATAAATGACATAATTTTCATTTCTGGGTGAACTAACCCTTTAAGTACATAAATTGTATGATTGTGATATGAGCATAAATGCATTTTTTTGCTGTGTTTTTATTAGTCATATCTGCTCCTCGCAGGGTTTCACCAACCAAGACTAACTCATTCATACGTTTACAAGTTTATGGGTTTGTGCTTGATGGCTTTGTGTTGTGGAGATCACACTCACAGGCAGTGGACCACAGTGCGTCCATCTCCTCCGTCATACTGCTCCTGCCACTTGGCCAGTCGTCTGACCAGCTGCAGGATGGAGCGTTTGGACAGCGGCGTATCTCTGTATGCTGGCCAACCAATGAACTGGAAATGCTGGACCAGCCGGTAGCCGTCTTGAGGCTGGAAGCAGAACAGGAGACATTTTGAGAACATTTATCCAGAAACCATTCATGTCAACTCATGTATCCCAAAGTACAAGGCTTACACTTCTTGATCAAATCAATTGATGGATAGTTTTTAAGTGAAGTGGCATGACATGTAGTCAAGTGTGGTGTCCCAAACTCGGAATTTGTGCTCTGCATTTCACCCGTCCAATTGCACACAGCAGTGAGTATTGAACACACAACCGGAGCAGTGGGCAGCCATTTTTCCTGCTGCGGCACCCAGGGAGCAATTGGGGGTTTGGTGCCTTGTGGGTAATGAGAGCGGAAGAGAGTGCTGTTCATTCATTCCCCCCTCCTACATTTCCTGTCATTCCCGAGACTCGAACTCTCGACCTTCGGGTTGCAAGTCTCTTTAACTAAAATGCATAAAGCCCCGCCTTCAGAAAAACACAGTGTGCTCTGATTGGTTGGCTGGACCAGTGTGTTGTGATTAGTTAACCACTTTGAGTGTGTTTGGGAAATGCCAATCCCTAACCATAACCTTTTCAACACACTATTAACGCAACGCAACCAGGCCTCGATCCTTTTATTTTGCATATGCTTTGGGCTGGAACTGTTTAAATGAGGAATATTGTGATGTGTTCGTTCCCGGAAGAAAACCCAAGACTACAATGGGGGCGTTTCAGGGACTTCAGATACAGTGCGCACTGATAAAGAGAATAACTCCTTTTGGAGTGACTTTGCAGACCTTTTTCATGCTCAGACAGCAACATTACACACTAAAGAAAGTTGAACACGTAAGATAAAACATAATAGGTCCTCCTAAATGGAGATCAAATTGAGACTTTTAAGTCTACCACTACTCCGATTGTTCTTCAGATCTCAGAAGAAATCACAACATGGTCTCAAATTGCACTTTCAAAGTCTGCAATCCATTAGAGATCTCAATATGAACTCAAACATTTGTCATTAATCATCTATCTAGATCAAATGATCTGAGCCGCGATTCACATATAGCTCTATACGCTGACTGGATGTAAACTATCGACTCATTTATGTTTATTTTTATGTTTTTTTTAGGAGAAGCATCTGAAACGAAGTTGATACTCAAATTAAAAATAACTGAGAAGAGCTTTGAAGGAGCAACCTTGGAGCAACAAGCAACTGCAAGCTGGTAAACGACTGTAAGCATTTTGTCTAGATGTATAACTCACAGTACCTCCAATCCTTGCAGTGACACTGAAAAGCAAAAAATGAAACCTCAAAACAGAAGCGAAAGCAAACAGAGACGTCAGCTGGATACTACAGTCAGACCGGATCAGCTAAATGAGAGTCATATTACACACAATTTGCCATCGATGGAGCCATTTCATGGCAAATTTGTGATGCTGTGGCACTTATTTATTTTGTGCCGCTATGCTGCGCCGGCAGTGATTAGCTACCCGGTAAACCTCGCCTGTCACCAGCGGTTAAAGAGAATGAGGGGGAAGAAAAGAGAAGGCAAGCAGGAGGAGGCGGGATGAGTCTTCTGTAACGCTCGATGCTTAGAACACGTCAAGCTTCAGTAATGACTGCTAATGTGCACAAACAGAACACTAAAGCTGGAAAAGCAGAAAAATGACGATCTGCAGCACAAAACCGATCCATGGCTTATATCAGCTGTGGCAGGATGGTGGTCAAATATTTATATGATTTTTGTGCTCATGCTCATGTGGCTGGCAAAACGAATCACGTTCAAAGACGCATGAGATGTGCTGAGTGTTGAAATCATGAGGATTGAGAAGGACTATAAAGTCGTGGCCCCTTTTTGGCTTAACATAATTTCTCACTTCACTAACTCAGGGTCATAATCGCAGCTGCTGTTGATTTACTGTCGTATTAGGAGTCAAATCAAAGTGACTTAAGTGAATTTTTATCTCTTCTTGAGCTGTAGGATTTTTGCTTTAAAAGCAGTTTTATTTTAGTGAGTCACAGTAAGGATTGTTTGACACAGTGGGCGTTCACCTTTGAAAAGTTTTTTTTTTTAATCAAAACGGTAAAGTTTCGAGTTTTCTGATAATGACAGTAATTGTTGACAAATTGTACTAGTACCAGTACTAGAAGGGATAATTTGGTCATCTTACTGTTGCTATGGTTTCCTATGGTGAGCGTGACTTCTGTTTGCAAGCATCTATTTAGTAGCAAGAAAAGTACGCACAATCTTTTATTGCTGAAATGTTGATTGAAAAGTTTCTTTATTAAATTTTGATTGAATTTAGTCAGTCACTATCACGAAATAAACCGCAACATGTTAGGGGTATATCATATTTTGACCAGAAAGCAAAATGAAGAGGTGTTTATTTTTTATGTAAGTATGTGTGTATAATATACATATAATATCGTTGCTCCATATTTCGTAATGTAATTTTTTTTTTCATAAATCATTACTATTGGTCACTCATTATATCTGCCAGTGGGTTTTGCAAATATTTAACCAATGAAAAGTATTAAAAGGAGCTTGTGAATAAACGTTCAATCTCTGCTTGTCTGCGATGCAACAGTACACTCTACAACACTATTTACGGTAGTGGTTAAAAGTTTGGAAATATACTATTTTTTTATGTTTTTGACAGAAATATATTCTCATCAAGCCTGCATCAAAAATACAAAAACAAACAAACAAAAAAACACCAACAAGAATAATGTGAAATATTATTAAATTTTAAAATGGTTTTCTAATTTAATTTAATAATTTAATTATTATTTTTACTTTTTGTTCACTGAAGAATCATGTAACTGAAGACTGGTGTCATTATTTTAAATTGTAATAATATTTCACAACATTACTGTTTTTTCTGCATTTTGATCAAATAAATGCCGGCTTGATGAGTATAAGAGACTTCTTTCAAAAACATTAAAAATAGTAATGTTTCCAAACTTTTGAATGGTAGTGTACATAATAATTTTGCACTGTTGTCTGAAAAGAAAAAAAGAAAAAAAGAAAAAAACACTGACAACGCTTTGGCAGACCTGACTGGAGTTTATGGATCAGCAAAGGATCAAATGACGGCGTGAGAGACAAATCAATGAACACATTTCTGCCTCGGTCACGCAAAGAGCCATTAAACATCCACACCCAACAGTCCCTTCCTTGTGCACTGACCCCACTTACCCGTGCCATGTTGCAGATCCTAAAAATGCGATTGATAATGTCCTCATCAATGTCAGCGGAGATGAATTCAACCTGAATGGGGCCGTAGCAGCAGGAGCCTTTCTCTGGCCAGTACTGCATGCAGAGCTGCAGCGGGGGCAAAAATTAGAGCAAATAAGTACACTGAACGGAAGTTCACATCCAGACAACGTGACTCAATAATGTACTAAGAGCTCATGAGGCTGAAATCTAAAGAGTGCAGGAGAAATGGAAATAACTCAATCATTTTAAAGTCCACTAATCAGAACTCAAATTGCAGTGTGCCAGAGAAATCTGGTCCAATGATCCCTCGCTTACTCCCTCAAACTTAAATGAGTCACATCATGATAAATCAAATTTTCAGAGATAAAAAGTTTGTTATAATATGAAAATACACTGAATTCAGAACTCAAAGGAAAAGAATGGAGAAGTACGTGAAAAAAGACCAATTATTGAAACAACGGAGTCATCTCATCCTTAACTTTTGCAAATTTCTGACTGCAAACTAAAATGTAGACAATGATAGAAACAATAATACAGATATAATGTATACTATCATATTAAAAATATATTATATTTTATTCAGGTGTACTGTACACTGCATATGAATGTATATGTTTCATAAACACATACACACTACCGTTCAGAAGACTGTTTATGTTCCCTGAGGCTGCATTTATTTGATCAAAATACAGTAACAACTCTAATATTGTGAAATATTACAATTTCAAAATTGCTGTTTTCTATTCAAATACATTTGAAAACAAAGCTGAATTTTCAGCATCATGACTCCAGTCTTCAGTGTCACATGATCCTTCAGAAATCATTCATTATCAATGTTGAAAAAAGTTGCTGCTTCATATTTTTGTGGAAACCAATTTTTCAGGATTCCTTGATGAATAGAAAGTTCAGCATCTATTTAGAACAGAAATATTTTGTAACATTATAAAAGTCTTTACTGTCAATTTAATGCATCCTTTCTGAATAAAATGCATCCTTAAACAAACAAAAACAAACTTTTGAACAGTAGTGTATATTGTATACAATTTATTATATTAATACATGCATAAAGAACTTTGTTTTGGACTTGATTTTTGGATTAGCCCTCCTTTTCGATTGAGAATCATCTAACACTATGAAGAAAACAAATGGAGGCGAGGGTCAAGTGCTTCACATACCTGCGCAGCGTCCATTTCGTTCAGCATCACAATGGTGGAGCAGTTGTAGTCGAACACTAGCCTCCAGAAGTCGGCCACGGTGTTGGGCAGAGGGTGCTGCGTTACGATGAAGGCCGCCGGCTGTTTGTGGCTCTAGAGCAATCAATAAGAGAACAAGTTAACTCTTCCTTCCAGCACTGAAGATGTGCCTGGACCCAACACATCCCAACGTGCCTCACATGTGTAATGACCAAAACTAAATGGAGACCTGCAGAGAGACAGGAAGCACAGAGACTGAGTGATAACCTTGCCAGGGGATTCATTGACATGGACTGCCAAGGCTCCGTTTGAGACAAACACACACACTCTTCTACCACGGGTCGGCCGTTCAATTCATTTGCTGCTTATCTTCTTTTTTTTTTCATCTTGTTGTTCTTTATCTGAGGTGCGTGTCTTCTGTCTTGATTATCCTTTTTGGATGCTGCGTGAAGAGGCTGGTTTATGGTACGAGTGTGATTATGATCTGTGTGGAGATTACGGAGATGTGATCTAATCTTGTTCTTGTTAAATTGGCTTGTTTATGAGATTGTCACTGTGTGATCTCCTGGGCGTTCTGCTCCGCTTACCTAGGATTGATCAGAGTGCACTATGGGAAGTGAGGTAATATATTGTTTTTTAGTTATTTACTTTTTTCTTGAAAAAAATACTTCTAAGTTTTAGAAATCTAAAATTTCTTCTTAAGGCCCGTTGCCGTTACCAACTATAATGATAATTATATTGGCGTTCACACCAGAGTAACGTTCTCTTTCTAATAAGCGTGAGCAGCAGTTTTGTCATCTGCCGCTTTAAACGCTTGATCTCTTTAAAGCAGGATAGATTCTGATTGGCTGTCAATGTTTTTATCGTTCATCAGCTATCTTTTACTCTGTGCCGTTATGGTTGTGGTGTGAAGTCGTTATAGTATACACCAATGAGGCATAACATTACGACCACCTTCATAATATTGTGTTGGTCCCTCTTTTGCGGCCAAAACAGCCCTGATCCGTCGAGGCATGGACTCCACTAGACCCCTGAAGGTGTGCTGTGGGATCTGCACCGAGAAGTTCGCAAAAGATCCTTTAAGTCCAGTAAGTTGCGAGGTGGCGCCTCCATGGATCAGGCTTGTTTGTTCAGCACATCCCACAGATGTTCGATTGAATTGAGATCGGGAGAATTTGGAGGCCAAACCCGTTGTTGTGCTCCTCAAACCATTCTTGAACCATTTTTGCTTAGTGGCAGGGTGCATTATCCTGCTGAAAGAGGCTACAACCACCAGGAAATACAGTTTCCATGAAAGGTCTGCAACAATGCTTTGGTAAGTGGTACACGTCAAAGTAACATCTACAGGATAGCAGGACCCAAGGTTTCCCAGCAGAACATTGCCCAAAGCATCACAGAGCACCTTCTTCCATTGCTCCGTGGTCCAATTCTGAAGCTCACATGCCTACTGCTGGCGCTTTCGGCTGTGGACAGGGGTCAGTATGGGCACCCTGACTGGTCTGCGGTTATGCAGTCCCATACCAGAATTAACTTTTTGAGCAATTTGAGCTACAACTCGTCTGTTGGATCGGACCACACGGGCCAGCCTTCGCTCCCCGTGTGCCTCAATGAGCCTTGGCCGCCCATGACTTAGTTGCCGGTTCACCACTGTTCCTTCCTCTGACCACTTTTGACAGACACTGACCACTGCAGATCCGGAACATCTCACAAGAGCTGCAGTTTTGGAGATGCTCTGACGTAGTCGTCCAGCCATCACAATTTGGGCCTTGTCAAACTCAAATGCTTACGCTTGTCCATTTTTCCTGCTTCTAACATATCAACTTTGAGGACAAAATGTCCAGTTGCTGCCTAATATATCCCACCAACTAACATTTGCCATGATGAAGAGATAATCAGTGATATTCACTTCACCTGTCAGTGGTCATAATGTCATGATCATTGTATTATACGTAATGCAACAGTTCTTTCTGGTTCTCGAATCTGATTGGCTGAGAACCTTGCGATATTCTCCCAGTATCAGCACTGGTACCGTTTCATCATTTGTATCACTCCACCTGTCATGGCGGTCAAGCAAATCCACCATATTTTCTATAAATACTACTGTTGTTGAGTCACGAAATTTAGTTTAAAGATTTTTTTAGGTGAGAATGTAGTTATTTAGACCTCAAATATTTGACTCAAATATAAACATAAGGCCTATTTTACTATTTGTTTTGACGCTTTTGCAGACGTGAGCTCCAGGCCGTTAGTGGCCATTCAGCGCTCATGAAGAACAGCTTCATCTCGGTCAGTCCTTCGGGTATTTGATACTGGCTCTGTAAATAGTGGTTAAGAATATAATTCATTTGGGGTATATCAAACAGCAATCTTTGGTCTCATTTATCTATAACTTATTCCAGAGCAAAACGATTTGGGTTAATGGGAAAATTAAATTCCAAAACTTTATATTTAGGCTATATTTAACTTAAATCCTGTACTAAAGCGCTACTTTTGACTGAATTGTTTGCTTGTGTTCTTAAATATTCATATCTGTGAACAGATCAAATTGAAGGATGAAACAATGCAAACTAAAATTAATGAAAAAAAAATGTTTTTAACGTTTTAATTGCAGTCGATGTGAAAAAATGGCCTGTTTATTCCAGTGTCATAGAAAGGGTGTGAAATGGTCATAAATAACTAAATTAAGACTGTTATACCATTATAAGTGTAAAAAATAATATGCCTTCAAAGTTCAATGGAAGACTAATAACATAATGCAGCTACACTAGATTTTTACATTAAACAATGTAGGTCAGGTGACCTCCAACAAAGCACTCAAACTTACGTCCATCAGCGCTGCGTTGATGTAATTGCTAGACTCGCCATCAACAGAAATGAGGAAAGGCAGGCAGCGGTCTACAGCGAGGACGTCCATGCTGCGGTTCTTATCGTGGTTACGCGGGAGCAGGCCCACGCTGCAGTCCTCCGGACGAACACGCGGTGTCACTATATTCAGAGTCTGAGGAAGAGGCCATGAATCACTGTAACATACACTTTTAAAACATAGAAACACAAACTGCTCTCTAACATAAAGCTGCTCTTGATCTCACTTGGGGGGAAAAAATGATGCATTTATAGAACCAATTCCACTCGCACTGCTGGCCCAACCACAACCAATACAAATATTTTAGTAAACTGAAGGTCAGTCATTACTTATGTATAAGACACACTGAAGAACATAAAGACATTGAGAGAAAGGCAGATGGAGAGAGAGACAGACAGACAGTGAAAAATGGCTTACAAGAGAGAAAGATGCAACACTAGATAGAAAACGAAAGATCTGGGAGGAAAGAAAGATAGAAACATATTCATCATCTTTTATGAGACACCACACAGATCTGAAGCTTTGCTTCCCCTCAGACGGCAGAAGCTCGCTCATTTCACAGGGAATACAAAACATAAAGGCACCATGAAAAGAAATAGCTCAGCTCTGAGCTTTATGGGGCTCTAGCAGCTCGGCGTTGGCTCGTAAAAATGCGCTTTCTCCCCTGACGTCTGAGTCACCGTGTGTCTTTACTCACCTGCCTCATCTAAATGCATCAAGGAAGCCACCCTGCTTTGCCAATTGACTTATTTAAAAGCACTTTGAATTTAGGAGAAATCATGATGAAATCACACCAGAGAGCTTGATGAAGTTGTTAGAAATTGCTGTGAGGCCTTCAGCCATAATACAGTACTTCCAATCGACAGCAAAAAACCTTGGAGGATTCAGTGAATTAGGCCTCCATGTGGGCTGCTCACTGATTATAGTTTAAGAGCTGCAGGAACACAAAACATAAAGCTTTAAAAACACGTATGCTCCAACTGTTTTTAAGACTCCGAGGAAAGATAAATCTCAAATGAGATCTCTTCAGTGTATCAATTGTTCCTCCTGGATTGTAATAAGATGAGATGAAATTCCACAAGGCACAAGCTGTTTCCATTCACCTATTTTAAAGCAAATTTTGGGGTATTGCATAAAAATGCTGGATGGAAAGCATAAAGGCATTAATTCCAAAAATGTGCTTAAAAAATGTATGTGCTTAAATGGGGAGGTTTTTTTTAATCCAACAAGAAGACTTAAAGTACGTTGGAAACAAATTTACTCAATAAATCCCTTGATGTACAACAAAAAGACTCACGTGGCTTTGCCTCAACAGAGGAAGTGATTGGATAGCTGGACTAAACAGCAGAACATTTCATTGCACAGCATCTCAAATGTTGGTTTGGTCATTCTCAAATGTGAGTCGAAGGTTTTATGCAATATTCCAATTTTGTGTATGTGTTAAAATTGCAACTTTGGATGGAAACATAGCTAAAGACTGTGCTCAATTGCCTCATTTATGTCTCCTGAGATAGGGAAGCTCAAGCCGTGAGAAATAAGATTTGTAAGTTGGACAGAGTAATGCACTAATTCTTATAAAATCATAATTATTTTTTTGTGTGAAATAAATTCAAAAGGGACCTTCAAATGGTGTAAGAATATTTTTTTTGATTTTTTTTTTTCATAATATTGAATTTAGTTTACCAGAGGCTATCTAAAAAAGAAAGAAAGAATTTTTTTTTTTTTTGTGGAAATGGTTTATCATGTTCCATTTGTGTGGATTTCTCACCTGAAACTCATCTTTGATCTGGCTGGAGTTGGTCTGAGGGTCCAGTCTGCTGATGTTGTAGTAGATGGCTCTGAATTCACACACTGGGATAGCTGTGTTTCCACATAAACAAGCTTCCAGAATGGCATCATGCACAAACACATACTGCTCCTGCAGAGAGAGAGAGAGAGAGAGAGAGAGAGAGAGAGAGACTTACAAAAAATACAGTGGTCCAGTCACGGTAAGAGATGCTAATATCATGTTGCTTCTGAAATTCAGTACCATGTAATGTGTGTGTGCGTTTTTGTGATTTACACAAATTTGTATAAAGACTGGGTATTACGACGTAAACATAAAATATGAGGACATTTCATGAGTCCTCATATTTAATATAGCTTTAAAACATACTAAACAATGTTTTATTAAAAGTGTAAAAATGCAGGTTGTTTTCTGTGATGAGTAGGGTTAGGGGAAGGGTTACTGTAGGGCGAGAGAATGTACAGTTCAGTATAAAAACCATTACGCCTATGAAATGTCCTCACTGTGTGTGTGTGTGTGTGTGTGTGTGTGTAAGTATATGTATATATATATATATATATATATATATATATATATATACACACACACACACACACACACACACACATTAAGGTGTTACGATCCACTCATGTTACGGCTCGATGCAAATCGCCATACTGAATTCATGATACTATCACGCATATTTTAGCCAAAAATAAAGGAGAGGTTGTATTATTATTTTTATATATTTTATTATTATCAGGACCCACAAATATTCTTTATTTCATACATTACTGTTTTTTGATATACAGTAAATGTGTGTGTTAAAAATAAATTACATTTTTTATTTAATCAGTTTAAGATTTCAAAGTAATGCATTATCAGATTGTTGAACCCTATTGAAGGCACTTTTAATTATCTCGCTGATTCTAAACTATCGTAGCTGCTGGTAGCCGATAGGCCACATGAGAAAAATCCCCTTCGGCATTTTAGTGCTAATTGTTTAATAATAAAAACAGTAAATCACAGCTCTAAAATAATTAAGGATTTGATTTAAAGTTTTACATCTTCAATCCAGCCAATCTACATAATTCATGAACATCCAAACACATACGTTTCAAAAGCACAAACTCAAGCTGAGAGCGAGCATCATTGCAAATCATGAGGGAAATAAAGAGTCGATACCCCTCGCAAACGTTCATACGGAGCAGTGCATGAACATTGATGCATGAAGCGCCGTTTGCTGAAGGGGAATGACTCCTGCCTCGAGGATGTTTTACACGGATTTCAGCATTGCAGCTTCTGATGCTAAAATCCTGCGGCGACAGCAGCGCCCCTCGAAACCGCTTCAACTGTGACTTTAAAAATGAGATCAAGGGGGCACTCAAACACCGTCCCCATCCTGCAGCTAATATTAAACTCCTTCATAAACCCCAGCCCCACATATGGGCCGGAATTATCCATATTTTAGCTCAACAATGCCTCCGGCTTAAAGGTTTGAATGCTAATGTAGGCCTTTGATCCACGCTAAGCTAAAGTCAAGCTGAGCTGACCTCTCGTACCTATTACTCCATAACCTGGCGAGCACTTCTGCTGAGGGCTGAGGACAAAAGACGAGGAAAAAGCCTTTTAAAAGATTAATTGGTGTGTGTTGTGTCTGTGGAGGATTATCTTTGAATGGAGCTGCAGGCTGACACAAAGTGCCTCCCAGAAGCCATTATCACCGCCACTGCATTTAGTGTTAGTCTTTTAAAAGCACGCTGTCCTCACTGCAAAAAATGTGTAATATTAGAATAGATCTAATAAAACAGCATGTTGATTTGATGTCATGTGTGATTTAGTGATTTATTATTATAAATGATTCATATATAGTCATTATAATAATATAGTCATATATAGTCATATAATAGTCAATTTTATAATATTTATAAAATGTATATAAAATGTTATATAATTTATAATAATTGTAATTTAAGATTTTACATAATAATTATAATAAATGTACACAATAATTTTGCACAGCAATAAGAATTAGCTTGAAAAAAAGTCTTAAAGAGTTTTTTAAACCGCTAACAATAGTGTAAAAACATCTCATGTAAAATAAACCATTTAATAATTTATAATTAGTGTATAATTATTGCTTTGATGAATTTTAAAATAGTGCAATACTAATTTTCATACACCACTAGGGGGCATGACTTTAAATTCCAATTTTCAGTAAACACTGCCTGTCATAGTCAAGGCAATTTCATTTTCCGGATGTTTTGATGTTATAGTGTGGAGATTAATGAAGGGTAAAGAAAGGTTATCTAAGTTTTAAGTTGACAATAATGACTTCAATATCATCCTCACAGACTAGAGAGCTTAGTTAAAGGCTATGCGAGGAGTAAGAGAGTGAGGTTGCAAGTGTTTGACAGTGTTGGGAGTAACGCATTACAAGTAAAGCGAGTTATGTAATCAGATTGTTTTTTTCAAGTAATTAATGAAGTAACGGACAACTTTCAAATTTACACGCACACACACACAAGACATCTGAACCACCTTTTTAAACAATTGACAGCTTTCCTGTCCCCATGTTGAGAGAAATCGGGAATAAGTGCAGAGGCGTAGTGTGCGCTGTTGTGATTTTTATTCATTTCACTTTTGGTGTGAAAGGGCCTTTACATTTACCAAAAAATAATTAAAGTTTAGTGAATGAATAATTAAGAAAGTGAACAAATGAATAATTTAGGAAATGAATAAATAAGGAAACGAGAGAGTATACAAGCATGTGCACAATCTGGTTGCATGAATGACAAAACTCTCAGGTGAAGAACAGGATCATGGTTAAACAGGACTGTAGGGCTGCTTACCTCCGTCTGGACCATGTTGACTCTCTGTGAGCGCAGCTCTCTGATGCAGTTGAAGATGTCCACCACACCCTCACTCTCTGCCATGTCCAACATAATGTCCACTGCAATGAAACAGCCTGTTCTTCCAGCACCAGCACTGTAGAAAATACAGAAGTACAGGCTTATGTGATGCTTCTAACTGCATGATAATAATTCATTCATTGTTATTTCTGTCAGGACCACTATCGTCCAATATGATTGATAATTGCATGGAGTTTGTATTGGCAGTTTGGTTCTGTTCTTGGCAAGAACTCCCTGCGCATCCATGCAGATTAGCAAGGATAAGAGCAGGGAGAGGAGAATTTTTCAAGAATTAGTCTGTTTCAAGGGGAATCAGAAGAAAAAATCCTGACTGACGAGAGGAGGAGCTGGGGATGGAGGAGGGTAATTAGCTCTTGAGAAATGCAATAGCTACCAATAATACTGAAGAGCTTATATATTGAAGATGTGATAGGCGTCGTATTGCTATAGGTAGACGTGGGTCACCTGGAAGTCAGCTGATGCGAGCTTGACTCACGTGACCTGCCAGAACCGACGCTACACTTAATTATTACAGCAAAATTACATCTGGTTTGGTATCATGGTGGACACTTTCCATTGAATATCATTTTATTTTCTATTTATGATATATATATATATATATATATATATATATATACACAGGGAGTGCAGAATTATTAGGCAAGTTGTATTTTTGAGGATTCATTTTATTATTGAACAACAACCATGTTCTCAATGAACACAAAAAACTCATTAATATCAAAGCTGAATATTTTTGGAAGTTTTAGTTTTTAGTTTTTAGTTTTAGCTATTTTAGGGGGGTATCTGTGTGTGCAGGTGACTATTTCTGTGCATAATTATTAGGCACCTTAACAAAAAACAAATTTATACCCATTTCGATTATTTATTTTTACCAGTGAAACCAATATAACATCTCAACATTCACAAATATACATTTCTGACATTCAAAAACCAAACAAAAACAAATCAGTGACCAATATAGCCACCTTTCTTTGCAAGGACACTCAAAAGCCTGCCATCCATGGATTCTGTCAGTGTTTTGATCTGTTCACCATCAACATTGCGTGCAGCAGCAACCACAGCCTCCCAGACACTGTTCAGAGAGGTGTACTGTTTTCCCTCCTTGTAAATCGCACATTTGATGATGGACCACAGGTTCTCAATGGGGTTCAGATCAGGTGAACAAGGAGGCCATATCATTAGATTTTCTTCTTTTATACCCTTTCTTGCCAGCCACGCTGTGGAGAACTTGGACGCGTGTGATGGAGCATTGTCCTGCATGAAAATCATGTTTTTCTTGAAGGATGTAGACTTCTTCCTGTACCACTGCTTGAAGAAGGTGTCTTCCAGAAACTGGCAGTAGGACTGGGAGTTGAGCTTGACTCCATCCTCAACCCGAGAAGGCCCCACAAGCTCATCTTTGATGATACCAGCCCAAAACCAGTACTCCACCTCCACCTTGCTGGCGTCTGAGTCGGACTGGAGCTCTCTGCCCTTTACCAATCCAGCCACGGGCTCATCCATCTGGCCCATCAAGACTCACTCTCATTTCATCAGTCCATAAAACCTTAGAAAAATCAGTCTTGAGATATTTCTTGGCCCAGTCTTGACGTTTCAGCTTGTGTGTCTTGTTCAGTGGTGGTCGACTTTCTGCCTTTCTTACCTTGGCCATGTCTCTGAGTATTGCACACCTTGTGCTTTTGGGCACTCCAGTGATGTTGCAGCTCTGAAATATGGCCAAACTGGTGGCAAGTGGCATCTTGGCAGCTGCACGCTTGACTTTTCTCAGTTCACGGGCAGTTATTTTGCGCCTTGGTTTTTCCACACGCTTCTTGCGACCCTGTTGACTATTTTGAATGAAACGCTTGATTGTTCGATGATCACGCTTCAGAAGCTTGGCTATTTTAAGACTTCTGCATCCCTCTGCAATATATCTCACTATTTTTGACTTTTCTGAGCCTGTCAAGTCCTTCTTTTGACCCATTTTGCCAAAGGAAAGGAAGTTGCCTAATAGTTATGCACACCTGATATAGGGTGTTGATGTCATTAGACCACACCCCTTCTCATTACAGAGATGCACATCACCTAATATGCTTAATTGGTAGTAGGCTTTCCAACCTATACAGCTTGGAGTAAGACAACATGCATAACGAGGGTGATGTGGTCAAAATACTCATTTGCCTAATAATTCTGCACTCCCTGTATATATATTATATATATATATATATATTTATTAACTTCTAAACCTAACCTACAGGAACTGATTTAGCTTTTTTTGTGTGTGTGTTTATGAAGGCACGTGTATTTAAAGGGTCATGAAACCCCAGAACACATTTTTTGACATGTGAACAGATATATACAGGTTGCATGTCACTGAAAACAATAATAGCACTCATAAAGTTGGTTATTTTTGCATTTTTCAGAGCAATTTTATACTTCCGGTTTGAAAAGCAAAGTCGAAGCTACGTCACAAAATCTGTACGTGTAAACTTTCTGTTTCCCTCGGCACAGTAACACATGAGTGTTGTTTGTATTTTGCGCGGTCAGAACCGGAGCTTGATCACAAACACGAGGAAAATACGACTGTTACGATATTTAACATATAACCGTATGAGCATAAGCATATGATCGGTGCTCTGCGATAACAACACATAGATCACACACAGAATAAAGTATTCGTGTTTAAGGTTTTTACAGATGTATTTCACACAGTCTCCTGCACCAAACATAAATTTGTGCAAATTTGGACACTGATACAGTGCTGTATCTGAAAGAGATGACAAAAGACAATGATTTAGACTGAAAAATCAAAGAGGAATGGACAAAAAAGAGACTTTATTCTTTCTGTGTTAAACTGATGTGTCATTTCTCATGAAACTGTAGTGTTCATAAACGTAATGAAAATATTATTAGACCTTATAAAATGTTCTTCAACATTTCTCCCTTGTGCTTGGGAGTTTGTTGTCATTCTCTGAGCTCATATATTAATATTCATTATTCTGTATAATGAGTGTGTTGTAAGTCGGTGTTTTATTGGTTGTTCTCTCCCCTCCACACTCCCATTTTTCCAGAGCTTTACACGCCCATTTTCTCAAACTCTTCCAGGTCAGAGGTGTGAACGACCAGGCTAAAACAGGGGCGGTTTCATGACACTTCAAGGCATTCTTCTCACAGGAACTGCTGGTCTCAATAATATACATGATTTAAGGATTTACTAAGCTTCTGGGGACATTTGGTCCTCACAATATGGGCAAAACCTGACCCACACACACAACACATTCATAAGGCTGAGATTTCTGCTAGGATTCAAATGTTAGGTGTAACGAAAACAAGGTTCTGGCAGACCAAGATGCTTGTGTGTGTGAGACAGACCATTTGGACAGAAGATGCGCTATCAGTCACTCTGAAACGACACACAAATACAGAGCAAGTCCACGGTGCCACAGATTGGCCGTCACTCACAGTGATTAATGGTGCGAGTGGTAAACAACTGACAAACAGAAAGCAAGGGACTGAGAGGGAGAGACAGGGAGGATGTCCTTTATACCTCACATCCTCAAAAATTACCATATGATACTAAGTGTTCACTAAGTGTTAATCAAAGGGCAAAAAATGACATTTCATCTTTAAACAAACGATATATACTTTAATTGCTTGCGCTCCTTTTTAAGGAATAATACATTACATTTTCTGTAATTTACTCACCCTCGTGTTTTAAACCCGTTAGACTTTCTTTCTTCAGCGGGACTCAAAAGCAGATGTTTAGCAGAATGTCCTGGCTGCTCTTTTGCAAACAATGGAAGTAAATGACACGGTATTGAGGAGCAAAAATGACAATAGAGCTTCAGAAAAGCACCATAACGGTAGTCCAGATTATTCATACACTATATAAAAACTCCTCAAACACATGATAGCCAAAATGTAACATTATTCACTGGTAATCTTCTCCTCCACTGTAGATCTCAAATTTTATATGCACCTTTGTAGAGTACAGTTAAATATGGCACATCAGTTTGTTGGGTCAGGTTTGATGACAGTGACCAACGTTATTGATTCTTAAAATACCTCATTATTGACATCAGACCTGTTGCGAGCAGCCAGGACATTCTGCTAAAACTCCTTTTGTATTCCATGGAAGCAAAGAACATTTGTAACGTTCTGAAAAACTTGCGTGAATCAAAATCTTTAATCCCTGCACCAGGAGCACTTGACACTTGGGCTAATCCGCTGTGGAAGTTTCTTTGTCACATCCGCTTCATCTCCAGGATCGCAAGGCCGATTGCAAATTTACACTGCCACTTCACAGTCTCCTGCTGTCACCTTTCATTCCCAAACCTTCTTCGCACACGGCCCCCAATTACTCCCCCCCCCCCCAATCGTGAGAGCGTTTCTGTCTATCCATGGTGTCCATGTTGCAGACAGATTCATGGTGAATGTCTATCCATGTGCCGAAATGTTCTACGTTAGTGAATGTGTGAGAGCTCATGAGTATGTGTGAAAATCATCTTTTCTCTTGTAACTCCCTGGGTTCTTTTTCTGTTACATGAACAAACGAGTTATGCTGACAGCAAGTGTTCTTCTGGACTGCCAAATATTTGAGATTAAATAAATGTTTCATTCAATACATTTAATGAAATCAATGCATTTACCTAATTTCACATCTTTTACTTAAGTCTCATGGGAATAAAACAACAGCAGTTTGCGTGTTCAACACAAACACAACAATCCTGTTCTCATACTTCCGTTTATCAGTGAATGACGGAGAAAGACCTTCTGAAGGGCAATGATTGTATGGCGCTGTTTAACATCATGGAAGCTCAACACGCACAAGATATCATCTACAACAGCGGTCCCCAACCTTTTTTGCGCCACGGACCGGTTTAATATCAGACGATATTTTCACGGACCGGCCTTTAAGGTGTGGCGGATAAAAACAACAAAATAAAATGATACGACCAGCATAAAAACTGGGGTATTTTTAAAATATTATTATAAACGTGAATCCAATGTGTAGGCTTACTCGCAACTTTATTAGTAGCGTCCTCGTAACATCGCGCCAACAACATAACATGAGTAACATCCTCTCTGCCCCCTAATGCTCTCTGGTCGCAATGGCAATGTAAAACATGCCTTCAAAATAAGATACACCACCACAAAAAATACTATAACGCTGAAGCAGTGGGAGCCCTGAGCCTGTTTCTCTGTAACGAGACGGTCCCATCTAGGGCTAATGGGTATCACGTGACCTAAACAAGCATTGCTATGCGCCAAGAGTGAGTCATAGACGGATGTAATGGAGAGAATTTGAAGTTGAGATGCTGACTCGCGATCTTCGCAGTAGTGAACGCGCCAGAGAGAAATGCCCATTTCATACACACATGCACATTTCATACTAATTACATAAGTCAGTTTTTTTTTTTTTTTTTAAATAAGTTATTTATTCTTTCTGTGCGGCCCGGTACCAAATGACCCACGGACCGGTACCGGTCCGCGGCCCGGGGGTTGGGGACCTCTGATCTACAAGACCTAGAGACCAGAAAATTGAATCACTTGTGGATGGCAGTGTTATTTTAATATCATTTATATACTATTACAATTTATTTATATACTATCACTTTAAATTTATGTTAAAGTTTTTCATCTAATATTTATATAATATTTCTAATAATTAAAATGAATTTCAATAGTTTTACTCTTGCAACTACATAGCATTAATATTTTTTTTTATAATTGTTTTTTTTTAAATATTAATATATTTTTTAAATTTATTTTATATATATATATATATATATATATATAGAGAGAGAGAGAGAGAGAGAGATCCATAACATAACAAAAGTAGCACTTCATGACATCACCTTGAAGACCAGCCCAAACTCAGACCAGTAAACAAACCTAAAGCATTTGAAAATATTACAGTATATTTTTAGCAGCCACTGAAAGCCCTCAGGGAGTATTTTTAATTTAAATAATCAATGGATCTCTCATCACACTATCAGCCCAACGTTACACTAGAACCTTGAAATTTACAGTAAGTGTATGTAAGAAGAGCGAGAAAGTTACAGGCAGGAAAATAAATAAAAAAATACAAGATAAGAGCGCACCTGCAGTGCACAACAATGGGCCCTGCGTCTGGAGGATTGAGGAACTTGACCTGGCGGATGAAGCCCAGCAGGCCTGTGGCGTAGCAGGGAACGCCGTGATCGGGCCAGCTGGTGAAGTGGAACTGTCGGATTTCCCGGATCTCGTGGTGACCCTTCTGCAAACAAGAGCATGTGGTGAGCTTAATACCTACAGGTGTCATCATCTGAGGGTAACGGGCATGTGATTATGGTAGAAGATGGGTAGGATTACGACACCCAATAAGTGCATGTCAATAACAATCAACACCATGTGGTGCATTTAGCAGTGTATACAGTGTAAATACCGTGGTATATTACGAGGCTCAACAATATGGATGGTATGGTTTTGGATAAAATAAAATAAATAAAGTAAAATAATAAAGTTTTATGTAAAAGCGGCATCTTTATTGGTGTGCCCTCTTATAAGTAAAGTCAAGGTGACACTGTAACTTTTATAAGTTTTGTGATTGTCCCCAAAATTAGTGTTTGAACCATAGCACTACCAAACGTGGTTCGATCTGTGCGAGCGCTGAGGCTTTTCAACACACAGTGTTGTGTAACAGTAGAAACCTTTTCCCATTACTTCCTTACTAGCACTTAATGCTCTGATAAGCTTTTAATTATAATTTGGGATTGAGAGCGCTGTAATCCGTGCCTGGAGGTGCTGATATCACCAAGCGAGGACCCGTGTAGCCGTTTAATGCAGCTTGTGTACGCGTGTGTGTCTGGAGAGTCGTAACTGAGCTGCTATAGATGACAAGAGGTACTGAAAGCTGGAAAAAAAAACAGAGGACGTCCAATACTTGGGGATGAAATGCATATCTAGACACTCAAGAGCGACTCTAAGGACACTCAAGAATGATCTTAAGAAAGAGTCATACTTCCTCCACCCGGGAAAGGAAAATATCCGTATTCAAAATTTGTGGTCCCCTGTTCACAGCCATTATGAAGCTGGGAAGAGCCAGGATATTTTTTTTAAATATATCTCTGATTCATCTGACAGAAGGTAGTCAAATACACCTAGGATGGCTTGAGGGTGAGTAAATCATGGGATAGTGTTCATTTATGGGTGAACTATCCCTTTAAGGAGAAATTTCGATGGCCTTTTCTCTGGAGAAATATCTGAAAATTGAGGAGACTTAAGGAAAAGTCCCTGTTTGATTTCCATTTGATCTCATTGCTGTCTAAGCAGAACCAGAAAACATCTCTTGTCATTTTGTGCTCCCACTCATTATGAAGCACATACATATGAAGTATGCGCCGAGAGGAGGACGTACCCTAACAACTCTCTTTTAAAGTTGAAGACGCATTTAGAGGCAGCAGCCTCGTGAGACAGATGGATTGAGTGATTTAAGAAAGTTGCTGATGACATGCTGTTCCACACCACGCTCTCCCCCACAAAAACGACTCCCAAACACTAATTTCACCCACTATCAAAGCTTCCCTACATCTGTTGTGTTTGGATTACAACATTCAACAAGAAAACTCCAAGAGCTTTCTTTGAGATTTGCTTTCATTGCAAAATATTGTCTGTTGGCTTATGTTAAGATCTCATAAAGTTTGTTTGTTAGAACATTGTGGTTAGGTTTTTTATTTTTTTTAATTCATGCAGATCTGACGTCAAGCTGTTCCTGTATAATAAGAACATTAAAAGTGAGAGATGCATAATGGGCTTAAACACAAGCTAATGGTTCATATGGTATGGATGAACATACGACCGGATGAAGAGATGCATATAAGTGACAGTGCAGTTTCAAAAGTTTTTATTTTTTACAAAATGTATGAGTTTTCAGATCTCGAATCAAGTTTATTTTCCAATTCCATTGGCAGTTTTAATTTTTAAGAAATGCTTTTATTAATATATCATTATTTTAATCTATATTAATTGATTAACAGTTCCTTTTTTAATATTCTATTTTGTTTTTTTTTTATAAATGCTACAAAGTCGCATACTAAATTACATACAGGCACTTTATTATCTAAAAGCTCCGATATACTTCAAATGAAATCGAAGAACGAACTGATCGGACGTCATTTTGAACAAAATCAGGCTGATACAAAGTTCGTTTGGAGTTCGAAACAGCTTGCCAAAGAGAACTTTCTGGAAACGATTACGACATACGCCGATTGGCCCGTGGCCATTACGTAAGGCATCCGCCTTCTTTCAATCGGAAAATCGTTTTCAGTTCATTTCTCTTCTCGAGTTTGTAGAATTCAGACGTCCGCCAGTGAAAACATGAACACTGGAGAGCTGCTTTTCGTGTTTCACCGTTTTTCATGTTTAATACAGTAAAGCTGCTTGATTTTAGGCAATCTATTTTATAAAGCGGTATAATATAAACGCGAACACACATATCCACGTCGCCATGATCAGATGCTTTTCTTATGCTTTATTAAAAAATGCTAGTTTCTCAAATTTGTTGTGTTTAGTTTGTTACTGAGAGGAAAGAGCGCAACACTTTTACAAATTCATCTAACAGATGTGCGATTACAGTGTATCGCTGCTCACGTATTAAAACTTCATTTTACCCCGAAACGAACATTGGAAAAAAAAAACACCTGAGCAAATTGAGAGACATTTAATTGAAATGGAATATAGATGGATGAGTTTTTACCTTTTGAACAGTAAAAGTCCTGATCACATATTCTGCAAGAGGCTCCGTTTCGATCAGCGTAACTTTGATGTCTCCATACACCTCGGTCTCGTCAGGCCAGTAGCGGACACATTTCACCTTTACGGACACACAGACACCCACATGTACACATTATAACACAACACCTGCATCTTAATTTGTCTCAGTATTACTCTATTTTACAGCAAGGTCTAAGTCAAATTGGCATTTGCAGAAACAGTATTATCAAACAAGTCCCTGATGACATTTGAAAACACAGAGAGGTGTAATTGGCCACCTGTCAGAGAGGATGTTATCTCGGAATGAACAACCCCTGTGGTCCGAGTTCACTGGAGCCAATCATTGAACACCGCTCAATTATACTCAACGTGACATCAAACAGCTCTCGTTGGGATAGTGTGAAGGGCTTATAATTGTGCCCGATTTTAGGATGTCCTCTAAAATGTTTGACTCACTCGTTCAAAGTTTCCCTTGTATAAACAGAACCTTCCTGCTATATGATTTGTGCTTGCATTCACATTAATTGATAAATCATTCTCACAAACCACGCTTGTAAATGTAATTAAATATGACATATTTTGAGGGAGTCATCACAGCGAAGAAGAGTCTGGGATGGAACCCACGACTTTGACGTCACTTGCTATGCTTGTTTCTTTGAGATACAGAAACATATTGCACATTCGCATGGATTTCTTGCTAGATGTTACTTCTAAAATTAATTGCACAAGCACCTACCACGCAGATTTCTATATTTGCATGTTGCATTAAAAGTCGACACTGCGGTCTAGCAATTAAACGTGTAGCAATCGGAGGAGCGCTTGGTAAATAGTATTCTTAATCCCGTGATATTTATTAAGGAAAGAGATAATTACAAGAACCCTACCCTGCCCACTTCCACCAGGTTGGTTACCATGACGATACTGGCAGAATTCTCTTGCCAAATCATCCTCCAGAAATCCCTCACGGTCTCCTGCATGGGGCCTACAAGAGAGGAGGAGGGACAAATTTAGAAGCAAACCACCACCAAGACCATGCAACACTCACAAAACAACTAGAAATAAGATGCAATGTTTCTTTATGGAATCACAAACAGTCCCTGAGGGAAAGAGCATCGCAGATGTCAATGGAAGTTCATGCTAGTAGAGTTGATCTTTCTGGTGAAGATACAGGTTTATTAAGCAGCCTGGTGGAATACAGCGCAATAACAGTGAAAGCTACTTTAAAACTAGTCTTGTGTAGTAATTAGTATTGTAATTTTCCATAATATTTCATATTTTCATTTTATTTAATATTAAAAACCGTGCATACTGTACGTGAAAACTCTATTTTTGTTTTTATTTTCTATGCAGATGCACAAACTCCAGTTAAACTAGTTGGCTATACTAACTACTCTGAGATTATTTAAGGGGGCAAAATCTCTTTCAATATTAAAAACAGATCATTTCCAGCAATACTCTGCTCATATTTAGCAGTGCATAGAAACAAAATGATCTCAAATATGGTGACATTTCACTTAATTTACAAATATTTTACACTAAATGAAACTAATAGAACCAGAAAAGCCTATGGAGCACAAAATAAACTGCATGCGCAAACAATGTGGCTCAGCGTACTATTAGTTAGCATTCAAACCCCAACATTCAGTCTTCTAAAGGTGAGATGAAAAATCTAATTTGCCTTGATCTTTTGACATGTAAAAGATCTTTGTGCCATTAAAACATCCTGCAAATTTCATAGATTAAAACATCCTCTTCATTATAAACAAAGTTTATTTAATCAAGCTCGTTTTGATCGCAGATGACATGCCTCCAGAGCAAGACATAGACGAATCCATTCGTCAATCCATCATCACGCCATAGGCCCCGCCCACTGGCGTTCAGTCGCGTAACGGCTGACATTTGCCTACAACGGATGTGAGCGTCGTGTCGCATCAAAAGCAAACATTACATTACAAAGCAAACATTACAATCGCTGACGCGGTCTACACTGGATACAGTCTACAGACACGTGTTTAGTTTCTGACATGCTCCATTCGCTCAAGTCTGTCGACAACAGGACGAATGGAAGAGCGAAAGAGCGTTGCTTTGACGCGTCCAGTTTAAACAGCTGGTTTGTGTCTCTGTACAAACTTCAGGAGGATCTCAGCGTCGAAAACAATATAATGGCATCCCATATCGCGTTTGAGGATTATATGTTTGTTCAGAGCATTTTGTTTTGTAACTAAGGCAAAAATAAACTTGTTGAAAAATGAAAGCTGCATTGGCTCTGCATCGCAAACCTTAAGGGTGCGTTCACACTTGTCATGTTTGGTTCGATTAAAACGAACCCTGGTGCGATGGCTCAGTTAGAGCGGTTCATTTGAACATTTTGTGAACGCTGCCATCAGAACCCTGGTGCGCACCAAACAAGCGGACCGAGACCGCTAAGGGTGCGTTCACACTTGTAGTTCGGTTGGTTTGGTTCGTTTGGTCCAGATCAAAAAACAAAAACAAAACATATAGTCCTGGTCCGCTTAGCGTTCACACTGGCGTTTTTAACAGCGAACCTTAAGTTACCGAACCAAAGGCATTGGGATACGGTCACAACCTGATTGGTCGCCTTTTATGATGTATATTTTCGCGACGGAGCTCGTATACGAACATTCAAAACAACGCTGTGTTCTGGATTAAACATGATCATTTTATGCGTGTACAAATGCTTTATTTTTACCAGCTGAGAGCTCACGAAGAGCTCATAAAATGTTCAAAACATTTAAAACCGCACCAAGATTTCTTCCGTTGTATGCAGAAACAAATATTGATGAGGCTCTTCACCTCCTCGTTGCTCCACGTTTGACCTCTACTCATTTTGGATACGCGGATCTTTCCACGTCGTCAAATCAGCTGACTTGTAGCGTCGCATCTTGTGACATCATGTCCTGTTTTTGGTTCGTTTACATGTCTTTGGTCCGTGTTGCGTTCATATATCAATCGAACCAGACCCATCTTTTTAGCTTGTTTGGTCCGCACCAGGGTTCGGATGGCAGCGTTCACATATGTTCAAACGAACCGCACTAACTGAGCCGTCGCACCAGGGTTCGTTTTAATCAGACCAAACATGAAAAGTGTGAACGCACCCTAAAAAGATGGGTCTCGGTCCGCTTCCAAACGAAGTTTTGATATATGAACGCAACACAGACCAAAGACATGTAAACGAACCAAAAAGAGGACATGATGTCACAAGATGCGACGCTACAAGTCAGCTGATTTGACGACGCGGAAAGATCCGCGTATCCAAAATGAGTAGAGGTCAAACGTGGAGCAACGAGGAGGTGAAGAGCCTCATCAATATTTGTTTCTGCATACAACGGAGGAAATCCTGCTGCTGTTTTGAATGTTTTGAACATTTTATGAGCTCTTCGTGAGTTCTCAGCTGGTAAAAATAAAGCATTTGTACACGCATAAAATGATATAAATGATATATGTAAGCGAGCTCTATCGCGAAATATACGTCATAAAAGCCGACCAATCAGGTTGTGACCGTATCCCTATGCCTGGTTGGTTCGCTGTTAAAAACGCCAGTGTGGACGCTAAGCGGACCAGGACTATATGTTTTTTTTTGGTCCGGACCAAAAAGCACAAGTGTGGACGCACCCTAAATAAATGATTTCAGAACGCTTTGTCTGAAAATGATGGTTTTTCTGCATTTATATTTTTTGTGCAAAAAACTTTACTACCATTAAACGTGAGCCTCAAGGAACATATTAAAATAAAAACTCCATGTCATCATGACCTCTCTAAGAGTGTTCTGATTAAACTGTGTTTATTTTGGATATAGCAACATAGATGCTAAGATTGGGTTCATATTAAAAGAATTTTGTTGCTTTCAATGATGTGCTTTTGTTAATTACCTTGTGTGGCTATGTAGTGCCTTGGTCTGTGGTAGCCCTGGGAAACAGAACGAAAAAGGAAGATGAAAATTATTCAAATGAAACTAATTTCTACACCTGCACAAACCACATGCAACAATGAACTTGCTTAAAGACTTTGTTTGAATCCAATTCAGCACTCAATGAGACATTATAATTTCACCTTTCTGACGCCTTGGGTTCATTAGCATTTTAACCACTGTGAAACAAACCGGCAAGCAATGTAGCTTCGCTCCTGTCGAGCTTTAAAAGCACCGCTGCAGTTTACGACCGGGTCTGTGGTACGACGGAGAACATAATTGTTTTACTATCGGGAATGAGATTGGGTGGCCTGATTATACTTGCTGCGGGGCGAGAAGCCTCGCGCCGAAGCATATCTGCACATGTTTACTCCCTATTTTGTAATGATCACAATCATATCGACTGTGTCATTATGGTGTTTATCAAGTTAGTGGATTTAGAGCAGCCAGTGAAGCACTTTCATTTGAGCTGTCGCTAGCTGTGGACATGGAGCATAGAGTCATTTTCAGAAACTCAGAAGAGCGTTTAAGCGCAGAAATCCACTGTATCCTTCATTCGTTGTAAGCGAGGCTCTCGGGAGCCTAACACATAAATGATGCATTAATCTATTAAGCCCTTCTTTGACAGCAAAGAGTGAAGTTGTTCTGACATTTTAAGGTGGTTACGCAATACACACACTTTAAAGGTCATAAATACTATATTCAAACTTGCAGATCATTATTTCTTTCAGTATTTACTAAGCTTGTTTGATGTTTTAGTCAACATGAAGAAACTAACAAATTTGAATAAGCATGTATACACACTATCATTCAAAAGTTTGGGGTCGATTTTTTTATATTTTTGAAAGAAGTCTCTTATGCTCACACAGTAAAAACAGTAATGTTGAGAAAAAGTTTTTACTATTTAAAATAACTGTTTTCTCGCTAAATTTGAATTATTTTAAAGTGTAATTTATGATGCAAAGCTGAATTTTCTGTATCATTACTCCAGTCTTCAGTGTCACATGATCCTTCAGAAATCATTCTAATATGCTGATATGTTGCTCAAGAAACATTTTCTATTATTATTATCAATGCTGAAAACATTCATAATCATAATTTTTTTTTCAGGATTCTTTGATAAGTAGAAAGTTCAAAGGAAAAGCATTTCATTGAAATTTGATCAATGCATTTTGACTTTATTTGAAGCTCAGAAAGCAGTCATGTCTGGGTATTTCACCAAGTACAGCATGTTCCTGAATCAACATTTTAGTTGATCCTGAAACAACATTCCAATCAACGAATCAGATTTGAGGGACATGTTTACAGTTTATGTCAGGTTTAGGTAACATATACATCAGTGTTATTCACCGATCATTTCCCTCTGATTTTAGATTCAGGACAACATTTTCAGACAGGATTGTTGTTTCAGGATCAACAAAACGTGTTGATCCATGAACATGTCTTACTTTGCAAAATGTGTGTCATGTGTGTCATACTCACATCTATATAGTTGGCGTTTATGTAGTCAGAGTGGGGGTCTCCCTCCAGCAGTTGCAGTCTGACACGAGTGTGATCGTCTGTGGGGTCAAATATTCACAGAAGAGCCGGTCTAAAGTTACACATACACTTTAAAGGGGAGCTACACACTCATGAGCTGTCCAGGAAACTCAACTGTTGTATTCACAATGTCATTTACCCACAGCAGGACTTTTGTGTGTGAAATAAATTAAGGTAACACTTTGGTATGGTGAACACATATTCACTATTAACTAAGACTTTTGCCTCAAACTCTTAATTTACTGCTTAGAAATAGTAAGTTAGGTAGCTGTTGTAGCGTTTACGTTTAGGTATGGGGTTGGATTTAGGGATGTAGAATTTAATCATTCGGAATAAGCCATTGATATGTGCTTTATAAGTACTTATAAACCACCAATATGTAAGCTAATAAGCAACTAGTTAAAAGTGAGAATTGTTCCCCATAATTAAGTGTTCCCAAAATTACTTTTGGGCAGATAAAAATGACATTTTGCAGATTTAAATCTGTTGTTTTCCTTCAGGGTCAACTAGGATGTCAGTTTGCCACTTAAATACAGTATATTAGGCACAGTATGAGATCTATGATCCATTTCAATGGGGCCAATGAATTATGTGTGTGTGTTTTTTTTTTTTTTTTAAAAAGACCTGCAAACCTCAGCATAACGTCCTGTATAAGGAAGACTATTACAATTTTTTTTTTTTTTTGTATAACAATGGGGAACCCTTTTATATTTTTCAAAGTTTTTTTTTTTTTTAAGAACTTGTTTCTAAGCAACTCAAGTCTGGATGCCCTAAGTTCAGCGTTGCACTCTGAATTGACAATGAGGGTCAGACCATTTCCCCATCCAAAGAAGAGGATGTACAGTTGGCCAATGATGTAATTGATTTAATTACTTCAACACCGCCAATCTTCATCTTGTCTTCGCTATAAACACTTGACCTGCTAATGTTTAGCACAGTCTCAGTGTCTTTCCACCCTTGAAAGGTGAAGCCGCATGTCTCGGCAATTACGACGACACTTCTAGAAAAGGAGAAGAGGGTGGAAACGGAAAGAGAGGAGGGGTAAAGGAAAGGTCTGACACTAGCTCCGCAAACCCGTGTGGCGTTATGCTTTGATCACATGGAGAATGCAAATGCGCTGTTGAGGCATGTCGACTCCAAGCCAGCGGATGTTCTCTGATGGCAGGCAGCTCCACAGAATCCCTCCAGATTTCTCTCTGTCTTTCAGTTTATTTCATTCCAAGGAGAAGCAGGTCCATGTCTAGAGCTGTAAGCGGGCCGTGAAGGTTGTTTACTTTCAGACAGCACCTCCTTCCTGTCCAAACCTTCTGCGTTTCTTATTCTATCTGCTCAAAATTCCCCAACTTATATTTTTTAACTTCAGACTTTATTTGCTCCTTCTCTCTCGCTCACCTCACAAACATCTCTGCTGTCTTTCACCGGTGCTTTCGTCTGTCTGCTGACCTCTCTGCTCCCCGAAAGGGAACATGCGTGAAGGAAGCAGAAAAGAGGGAAATGGAGGGACGCGGAAAGAGAGCGAGATGGGGCTAATTAGACGCCACTGAGTCAGTTGTCATAACAGCAGGGTTCTTCTCCGCAGTGTGGGGCCAGACACAAAGCTCTAATTGGTAGAGAATGTCCGGACTACAGATGAGTGCCGTGACGCATGGGTGCAGTAGTTCTGAGTAAGCCCTGCAAAAGTACCCAGATGTCTGGATGATCACCTGAGAGATGTTACAGTGACGTATGACGATGAGTAGGGTTGTGTCAAAGTTTGAATTTTGTACTCTGTGCTGTTTGCATCACTGACAAAAGTCAATGATGCCTCAAATCATGCAGTAAATTAAGAAAAGGTGCACTATTACTTTTCTAAGTTGTTCGAGGTACATTCTAGACTTCTTTTCGCCTGGAGGCCTATAAAACAGGCCAGCAGCCAACCAACCACAGGACAGTCCAGAAACTGCATAGCAACACCCTAGCAACCACCCAGAGCACCCTAGAGATCTCAAAGCAACACTCTTGCAACCACTCAGAACATCCAAGTGTCCAGATACTTTTTTAGAGCCATTGCATCTGTTATCGACCCAATCGTACATTCTAAAATATGCTGAATTAAGAACAACCCAAGTTGGGTTGAAAATGGACAAACCCAGTAATTTGGTTGTTTTTAGCCCAGCGAATGGGTTGTTTTAACCTAGTGCTTGGGTTAAATGCTTGCCCAAATTGCTGGGTAGTTTTATTTAACTCAACTATTGCTTGAATAGTTGCTTAAAATGAATCCAAAGTATGTTGACAAGTAACATTTATTAATACATGAACATTTATGAAGTTTAATGAATAATAATGAAACAATAAACATTAAATTACGTATTAATAAACGTTCACCTTTTGATTGTTATTGTTGCCTCTGGTAATTGTGTGTCTTAATTTCCAACCTATTTTGGGATCATTTTAAGCCAGCCATATAGTCATTTTTAAACAATAGTTAAAAATAACTGCCCAGCACATAGACAAACATTTAAACCAACCGGTGAGTTTGTCCATTTGCAACTCAACTTGGGTTGTTTTTAACCCAGCATTTTTTAGAGTGCAGTGATGCAATAATAAAACAATAACAAGTGGCATCAGGCTGAAATCTCAGACATGATGGATTTCAGGTGCAATGGTGACATTGAAAATCTTCTCTTATTATGCACCTCATCGTAAATTTCACCGAAACAGAACCTGATACAACCTGATAATTTTGTTTGTTTAAAAGTACCACCAAAAAAAGTCAGCAGTCTCTTAATCAGCGCTCTTAAACCCGTGTCCTCTCTGCTGCTCTTATATATAACCTCAGTGTGTCGTCAGCTGGCCCCAGTGCATCATACACCTAAACAGCCTATTAAATCCCTGCTTGGCAGAAAAGAAGTTCCTGTGTCAAATGGGCCAAGTGCTGTTGCAGACACCTCGTGGCGTGAGAGCGAGGCACTCTAATCCAGTTTAATCCATTTCCATCCGCTCTGGGATAAGACGCTCTGCTCATGAAGTCTACCTGAGAGGGTTTTAGAAAGAAGCAGAAGTGTTTATGCGAACACTTGAGCTTTGAGAGCTTGGTGTTAGGACAAGTGTCATCCTAATCTGAAAGAGATTCATTTCGGATGGTTAATTTGCACCAACGGCAACAAAAAGGACCTTTTTTGCCACATACACAGGCCGTCTTATTAAAGAAATTAATTTCCGTTTGTTATTCGCCTCATTTTGAAACCTCAGATTGTAATGAAGTGATCCTATTAATTTCAATAACTAGCTAAAGGATAGAAACGTTACAAATGAGACCCGTTTAACGTCTCAATTTATTTCTAATAGACAGAGCTCAAAATTGGAGACTCTTGCTAACTTTTTTACTTTTTGAATGTTTAAAACACTCCATCTCACGTCAACTCTAGAGATCTCTTTAATATCTCATATGTTTCTCAGGTTTTTCTCTGTACATAATCTTACAAAAGCTGTTCTCCCGCTCTCATGAGACAGAAATTTGTTGATAGGCAGATGACAAGTTGATACTTGAATAAAGCAAAAGAGCGTTTTCTGAGCTATGAAAGAACAACCTTTAAATATTGATGATGCCTAAAATCGACTAATCATTTGAATGTAAATAAGGCATGAATCTGACTAGATGTTTATTCTTGGTTAAGAGCATTAATCGATGACGATAAACAAACAAACAAAACCGAGGGCGTAATCCACTACACGGCTCATGTGAATGCTAATACTCTAGCTTTGGTCAATAAATCAGAGGAGGTTTTTTCCAGAAAGACTTCAAGGGAACCTGACGATTCTGGCAGCACTACGTGAAGGGAATAAATGTCAAAATTTGAGGAGCTCAGAGAGAAGAAAGGAGAAGGTGTCTTCATCCAGACACACGGATCCATGCACATGCAGAGCACTTAAAAGAGCAAGACACGCTCTCTTCTGTGTTTGGACTAATGAAGACGAACAACCTGGACATTTATTATTCAGCGGGTGCCTTACCTTGCATATTTTAACCTCGGATCCACAAAGGCAATGATACTAACTGGTTAAAATGAGTGACGGTTTGGATAATGAGCTAATGTGTGCTGGTTATCCGTTGGGGGTTTCATCGCTCTTCATGGGTGGATCGTGTGATGTTAGTGAATTGCATCATGTGAGAGTTTTATTCTGTAAAAGAACTGAATTTAGCTCATACTAAGACATAAAGGACCATTTCCTCTGCACTACAATTAGAGCTAACAAAGAAGGGTACAGCAAAATGCTTACTACATTGGACCCACTGACTTTCAATATCTTTTTTGGAAGTTAGACATGTCGGTAAGTAAGTGATGACGGAACATTCATTTTTGGGTGCACTATCCCCACTCATTCTAGTAAATATCTAAGGCAGCATTGCATGTATCTTTTGTTGATAAGACAATCCCAAAATGCATTGTGACAAACCCTTACAAGTGTGCTATAAGTATACTTCTTTTAAACTAAAAATAAGAATGTATACTTTCAATCTACTTCTCAAAAATATACTTGACTTTGAGTCAAAGTATTTGGCTTAAACTTACTGATTTTTTTTTTCTTTTTTCTATTTGTGTTCTTAAACAAAAATTAGATATGTTGTCTTGGGAACTAACTGTACTGATATAACTGTAATTACCAAAACTGAAACAAACTTGAAAGTAATATAGAAAAAATACTCCAACTTAAGTCTAAATATTTATAGATTCCATAAAACTACTTTAATATATAATCAATAATAAAATAACTTGTTGGAACAGACTTTGCATCAGGAACATTGCATGCAAAAGAGAATGTTTATAACTTTTTGAAATTCCTGTAAAATACTTCCGTTTCAACTAAGTACAGATCTTGTTTGATTTTTTTAGGTGCTAACATTCCCTTACCAAGCTTCTCTTTCTGTCATGTTTTCTGTGATGTCATTGTCCTCTGCTTTGGGATCAGACCCTTAGGTTTGCTGTGACTCATCCGTTGCTTTTCAAACCTGCTGCCAAAGCATTTACTGCAATCTCAGTCCAAACAGAGCGTGTGAAGGGGCTCAACAGCATGCATCTGTCAAACGCCCCGTGCCAAATTATAGTATGCTCACTGTCTGTATATACCTCCCTCCCGATCATAATTGATGAAATATAATAATGAGGAATCATTTGGAAAAGATACAAAAATCTCAGTGTACACAGAGAAGGAGAAATCGGTTTTGAAGGTGAGAAGGAGTAAATACGAGCCTTCGTCCCAATCCCCCCACCACCCCCTTCTCATTCTCTGATGTGTAAATGTTTGCCAATAACAGTTTATTTTGGGTGTAGAGTCTCGTGAATTATAGATGACCATATGGGCTTGAATGGCTGACACTGCCTGCTGAAACACTGAAGTGATGAGCGAGACCGGACAGATGTCTCTAATTGAAACGGCTTTCCTCATCTCCCATAAATTGTCAAAGTTAATCAAGGAATGCACGGCCAATTTTGTTTGTGGGTTAATTTTTTTCTTGGCTCAGTTTGTAAGACATCGCTCCAATTTGGGGTGGTTAAACATGCATTCACATAATGAAATGATTCACAAAACAACTTCCTCCTTTGGCTGGTTGACTTGAGACTTTTCAGTTGCTTAAAAATCCATTATCTAAGTCCAAATGCAACACAAGTTAAAGCTATAAAGCCGTTCTCACGTATAGCAGGATAGAAACTATCGGCTTCTTAATATACATGTATATTGACTGTTTTTGTGCTTCTCTTCTAGTCAGTATAAGCTAGTTATTTAACTATTAATGGGATGTTATGTTAAATGCAATATATTATTACAGGCTAAAGTCACAGTTACAAGCAAACCAACGCCCTAGGCACCTGATGTTAAATAAATCACTCTCATAGCCCCTTTTCACAATTTTACCACAAAAATGATCCTTTGTACTGATGAAGAGCCTGATGGACAGTTTTCATTATCAGCTTGTATAATTAAATGGGTTTAACTAATAGCAAATGCCTCATAATACCCGCTGGCCATCACCGACTGACAGGTTATTTCATTTAGCCCACTGTTTCATCACATTTTAAGAGCACCGTGGCAGTGACAACTAAATGATGTAGAAGAAATATATGTCAACATCTGGATTCTACTGAATGCTGCTACATTAACAAACGAATCACCAAAGTGTTACATGGCAGAACCATGTTTTGACATTTGAAAGTGTTCTTGGGGAATACCTTTTTGTTGGTAGTGGTACAATATGTGCTTTTTGAAATACCTTGTAAATGCTGTAAATGAAAATCCTTGATCAAAGAACCACGATATTATGATCTGATATGCTCACGGTAGCTGTACTTAGTATTTTTCTTATTGTAAATATGAAATTTAAAAACAGGGCTTCTCGCAGAATATCGAAATACATGGTCATTTGTGTGCCCGAGGTGATGAGGTGCAGTTATCAAGGTGAAAGAACCCCAAGATTTGACTTTTTAGAATTTTAGAACACTATTTAGAATCCTTGTTGTTTCAGTACTCACAAGCGATGATGTTGCCGTAGCGATTCTTGTTACGGTTCTCGTCCTTCTTGGCAGTCTCCCATGGGGCCGTTTGTCCCTCGGCGAGACCCTGGAATCAAATCAAGAATACTTTCAAATCCAAATGTTCATCCATTTCAGAGGCTGTAAAGGTATAAACACAAATAGCTAAAAGACATACAAGTTAAACTTTTCACACTTTGAGATGCTTTTTTGAAATAACAGGTGCCTCTTTTTCCTTGATAACACTGAAAGACTCTTGTGTGTGGAAGAGTCTGGTAATTGTAGACTCATTCTTTAGCCTTAGGGCAAAGACACGACTCTGAAATGTCAGACAAGAGTGCTGAATGGTGGCCACTTAAAGCCGTAGTCCAGTCGTCATCCTGTCCACCACACACACAAGACAAGCCATTTACTGTGACAGATCTAGAGAAACAACAGCGGTCTGCAAAGTGTCTGCATTAAAGAAAGACTTCATGGACAAAGTGATTCAAAACAAGCACATTTTAAAGATGAATTGGAGGGTTGATGGCGCAGTTAACTGAAGGCCTGCGAAATAATAGAAACAGAGAATCGGAGGAAGATAAGGGTTCGTTCACAGAGCTCACGTCTTTTACTCTGCCTATGTTCTTCACATTTAATTCATGGTTAAAAAAATAATTCCTGAAAATTCACCAGAAGGTTTCCATAATTGGTATAGTTATTGACATGAGGTTACACACTGTCAGTCAAAGAACTCATTATAAATTCATTACCAGTTTGTATAATTAAGCGGGTTTAACTAATAGCAAATTCATCAGAGTCAGCGACTGACAGCCATTTCATTTGGCCCACTGTTTCATTCCATATTAATACTGACAACTATATCTTTTAGGAAAATATAATCTCAATAATCAGATATCACATATTGAATTGTGCTACCTCATTAATAAAAAAGCAATACTAAATAAGTGCATAAAAAAAGGAAAGCATTAAAACAAAATTGATTCATTTATAACATTTAAAAATAATTTAATTACAAAAACTAGAAATCACATGAAATGTTGCATTCAAAAAGAATTACTTAAAAACTTATGACAGACAGACAGACAGATAGATAGACAGACATACAGACAGACAGACAGATAGATAGATAGATAGATAGATAGATAGATAGATAGATAGATAGATAGATAGATAGATAGATAGATAGATAGATAGATAGATAGATAGATAGATAGATAGATAGATAGATAGATAGATAGATAGATAGATAAAAAAAAAAATTTTTTAAGAAAAAACAGCACAATCGATTGTGTTGCTACATTAGGAAAAGTATGAAATGTCAATACTAAAAAATAAAAATACCAAAAAAAAAAAATGTTTTGGTTGGCTGAATCGATCTGCATCAGATGGGGTCATGTATGTAGAAGAAATGTTTCTCTCTCCCAAGGCTGCATGATGCATCCCATCTGGAACTAGTGAAGCACAGAATCCTGAACATACAAACCGTATCATCTCTGCTGTACAGTTCCTTCATGTGCATTAAACATGATCTGGCACCTGTGAAAATCGAAACCTTACAATGCCTCATTTTTGTCGAACCTCTCTTTCATGTGTGAAATAAACATGAACTGGCAACCCCTCCAATAAATCAGTCACATTTCACTGCAGGGATACTGGGAACTGGCAACTCTGTCCATGGTCTCATTATAATCACGGTACATTCAGGGTAACTGAGTCAGTTGTAGCCAAACTCTCTGTCTGCCTGACAGAATGTGATGCTAAAACTGTTTGAGGGCTTCTTAATGATACATTTTGAGACATCCGTAGAGAATCGCTACACAAAAGGCCTTAAACTTCTGTCTTCTGGCAGTAAGCTAAACTTATTCTTCATTTATTCTGTACCGGATTCCTCATCCACCCTTCAAAAATGTTCTCACTGGAGCCTCTCTCGTCTTGTGATCCTCTGTTTTTGATACTATTAATACTTCATAGAAGTAATGAGAAGAGAGTAGACAATAAATCGAACCATCTTTACTATGTGTGTGGGCACAAAGACACTGACAGACCTCTTCCTGCTCCATAACTATCATCTCCAATACCAAACATGTCATAATCCTCTTCACCATCTACACTTTCTACTGTTCATCACTTTGTTATTTTGCTATCTGATGTAATGCCAATCTCACATAATGTGTCTTAGGTGTTCAGAAACGTTATGGGGCCACTGTAACCTTCTCCGTATTTATACGTACCATTAACTCCTCGCTTTTCCTTCTCTCTAACATGAGCACAGATGCAGGATCACACATCTGTCAGGCTGAGATTAATGATGCGATTGTGCTGACACACATACACAGGTGGCCGTCATCAGCTTTTACCAACATGATCAGATCTGCATCATTCACTCCTTGTCCATCATATCTCATTTGTATCCTCTCCATCCCTTCTGTCTCAAATCTATTTGTCCCACTTTACATATCATGTGAAATTAGAAGTGCAACATAGCATAGGAAACCTTGTATCTCCAAAAAATGCAAGTGGAAGTGGAAAAAAACACTGCATTTTAAAAAATATTTAAAACCTGTTTTGTCAAAGTTGATGTTGCAACTTTATATTTGGTCAGATTCTTGCATGCATCTTACAGTATTATTAACCTTTGACCAAAATCAAGCTCAAATGGAGATACGAGGTTTTTGATCAGGGAATGTCATTAGAATGTCCATCATTAGAACAGCAATAAGTGCAGAGCATTGTGTTTGAATATATATATATATATATATATATACTAAAATATTTATTTTATTTTGAATATAAACTTAAATTAAATTAACTTATGTTAAATTAAATGAGTCAAATTGTCAACTGATCAATCGTGATGTCCACATTCAAAGCATTTTATAACACCTATCTGTCTTGTGAGTGGATTTTAATTCATTAGCCAATTAGCTTGTCACTCTCTTTGAAAGTGTTAAAAGGCAAAGTTAAATTACGGAGTACTAGTAACATTAAAATCTCATTTGCAATAAAAACCAGCTCTAAATTCACAGTAAAACATGCATTATGGGAAACGCAGTATTTGCCCCTAATGTGCTCTCGCTCATATCAGCCAGTCACAAGCCAGTAAGCAAACACTCCATTCAACTCAGTGTAAATGTATTGAGTTTCTCCTCCTTCACTGCATATTAGGAAAGATGACTTATTTTCGGCGGCGAGGATAGAGATTGGCTGATGCAAAAAGCTGCCAACTTCATTTGCAGGAGGCTGAGAGGAACTTGTGAGGCAAATCAAGTTAGAAGAGAGAGGCGATAACAAAAAGGCGTTATAAAAACGTCTGGCTTGATGAATGACCCTTTAAACACGGAGGCACGAGCTCTGGTGCTATCAGACTGCCTATGACAGGCATGAGCTGCCAGCAATATATCTATCTCATGTTTACCTCTACACTTCAGATGGCCAAAAGCAGCCTATATGGCTGAGCTAGTCCTATTCCAATGGTGAAATTAGGCTAGACCTATCGCAATTCTTAATCAGTGATCCTGAGAATGAGAAGAGGTTAGGCCTGACCTCTTTAAAATCTAGATCTCCTCTAGGCTTGGTGTGGAGCCGCATTGTCCTGAAGGCTAGCTTTCTGGCATTATTAATGTTATTTATGAATACATAAACTGGACAAAATATGCATTCTGTAGATGTATGACAAACATTAATGTGAGTCATTCTTTATAAATGAGAGTTTCTTCTTTAAATATGCAAGTCTTTGCCCTTTTAAAGATGCTCTCAAAATTTGGACGCAGAGAGCATCCAACTCTCTAATTCACTGATATCTCTTGTTGCCAGAGCTATCCATTAAGACTGGGTCTGAATACACAATAATGCGAAAAATATGATTTATACTCATACTTACATAAAGTTCTCTGCTGAATCATGTTTACACGCTCCTTTGATAGCCTAAGACTATTCCTACATCATTAAGCATGCTCCGAATAACTGATTCCAGACAAGAATCCCTATTAGAATTCTGAATAGGAATTCTGATATGTTTGCAAAATGTAATATAGTTTGCAAGCCAAAGTATTCCGAATATGCCAACACTGCTTCCCAAGCATCACTAATAATCTAATAAGGATGATCATACTACAGTAGCTAAACCATCGCTCTCATCCTGGGGGCCAAAAGAATCGAAAGTATTTTAAATAGTTCTTTTTCAAGAAACACAAATTACTCAAATTAAAGATCCCAAAAATGCAAAATAATGTCATCTTTTCCTTACCCTTGCATCGTTTTGGTCCGGGTCTGTCACACAAAAACTACTTTATAGCCTCAGAAGACTTATAGATAGCTCAATATCCAATTTTGAGGTGTTTTTTCATGCTTTAAAACTCCACTCCATTCATTTTAATTGTATGGACAAGTGGGGCCATCTCAAGTTTGTGTTTCACAGAAGAAAGAAAGGGTTTAGAAGGACAGAAGGGTGAGTAAATGATGACAGAATTTGGGGGGTGAACGACAATCCCTTTACTGAAAACAAATCACAGATTTAAAGAGGAACTAACAAAAAGCAGGAGATTGGTAGGAAATGCATTTAGAGGAAAAATAAATGAACTTACCAAAAGTCCATTTTATATCTCTCTGCTGTTAGCGGTATCTTTCCTCTAGCGCAATTCAAGTTCTAAACGAACAATGCCAATGCACGCTTTCCAATCGTAAAACAGTTTACCCAATTAAAACATCTGCACCTGAGTAATGGAGAAAATCCACACAAATACAAAAAAGCACATCTTTCCTTTCAAATGACAAGGAGACAATCGATCAGACCCATTTTTTATGTTGGTGACCTTCATGAATAAGCAAATGAATTCTGTATTTGTAGCAGAGCAGATCGTGTTTAGAGACCGCAGAGATAAGTTATTCTTCAAGCTCAAGGTTAGCGTGCCTTTTTAAAACTAGAGTACGACATGCTATTGACACAAAGGTCTTCGCATATTCCTACCCATAAAGGTTTAGACAGTGAAAGATAATTGGTTTTATTGTCACGGGAGATAATGTTTTGTGAACCAGTGTGGGCAGATTTTTCCAAGATGAGCTTCGTATCTCACGTGACCTTTTCTGAACAAAATGCCAGCATGTCATCGAGATCCACAGACCTGCTTCTTTTAATAAGCAGAGGCGCTTCAATTAGTTATTCAAATGTTTTAGAAAGAAAACAACAAGAAAAACACACACACACAAAAACTAGCAAAAATTCATCATGGAATGATTAAAAAAACCAAAAAACATGTTTGACATTTTAACCCCCTCAATAAAACAGTTTTAAGATTCATTTCACATCAACATCTTGTGGGCTTACTGTGCATAGAGGCAAAAGCAAATTTCATAGCTGCACGACTGTTATAATTATCACAGAGAGGCTTGGTCTGACAAATTCAGTGTGTTAAAAAGTAAGCAAACGATATTTGAGAGCTACAGCGGAGAAAGATTTTCAGCAGTTTCAGATGAAGATATTCTATGGCTTCATTCATGTATCATCTTAAGACTTAAATATTGCATGCAAATCCACTGTCAGTATTCTTCTATCTACTTCTGTTCAGGGAAAAAAGAAAGGTTCATTCTTGCTGATGTCATCACTCAAGCTCAGCACGCAGATTTCATTCATACCTCGTACTCTTCTTTAAAACCGTAACCCTGCCCACACTTCATCTGGGTGATGTGTTGGAGCAAGTCTGCCACTCTGATGGCCGGTTGGAACTGGCCGGCCTGGTAGGACATCTCCACCGACTCACAGCCTCCATATGGGTACGTCTGGATGGTCATTGAGGGCTGGGACATCTCACTGTGGCTGCCATCTGTGGAGGAACAATTCAAAATCCTTGAGTAACCATCATCAATGTCCAATTGCCAACTAGAAGGTTGCTGGTTTGATTGAGCCACGAGCAAAGGCACGATCCCTGCAACCTGATCTCGTGAACGAATGTAACTGTGGGAACATTTTTGCAATTTTTTCAAATGCCTACATATTTCTGTAGCAGAGAAGAACACTAGAGGCAGTAAAACAGCAAGAACTTTTAATCGTTTTCATGCACAGTTGTGATTACAGGGTCAGATTATGGATTAATAAAGACCTCTTTTCACGTCTCCTTGAGCAATACTACGCTATGATCTCAAAACGCTTTTTACAAAAGTGCATGATTTGCGAACAAATGCATTTTGGTCTTTGCGTGGCTCAACCAGCCGGTACGGAATTGTACTTAGGATGCAGAAGCCTTGGGCACGAATCCCGTGATACGTGACTCACGATAAAACAGCTCAAAGATGAGAGATAAAACATCATGCTTACGATTGCGTATTTATGTCACATTTGCTTTTAGTTAACAATATCGAGTAGGTTTAGGTTTAGGTGTTGAACAGGTGTTCCTAATAATCTTTTAGGTGAGTGTATATATATATATATATATATATATATATATATACATAGTATGTTATATGCCATCTTATAGATGAGCACAAAGCAAACAGACGTGGATTAAAATACACAAAACCTCATTTACTTTTTATGGGGTGTTTAATTAACCTAAACAATCACAGCATGCAGATGCCACATATTATGTAGAAATAATGCTCAAAAGAATGACAAGGAGAAATCACAAACTTGAAGTCTATGATATCATTTTGCTCTCAAAAAAGCACAGCTTTGTTTACCGTGCACTAATACCTCTCAATCGAGAGCTCAACCCTCAGCTTTAGACCCAGACTACTGTGAGCTGTTCATTCAGTCACAGCCTTCAGCGGACACTTATGGATGACAGTATACTGAGACGCAGACAGTGCGTCCTTGCAAACTCTTTTATTAGAATAAGACTGGGAAGTAGTTTATTGATGTTAATGAGTTCATTACCTAGAGGAATGGGGGAAGCAAATGATGGAGAATTTTTTCATATGGCCTCCTTTAACCAGCTAAAGCACCATTCAGATGCAAAGAGAGATGCAATATTACTCAACAAATTATTAATGTGGCTATTTGCATCTTAATCGCCTTGAAAATTCATTATACACTTAAAGTAATTCTGGGGCTAAAAAATTTATAATCCACACCAAACATCTACGCTTTCGACATGGCTAAATATGAGTAATTTTGCATGACGTGTTAGTGCCGTAGCATTTCTAGCACCAGAAGCAAAAAGTTGAAAGTATTAGCGGAGACGATGTATTATGAAGACAACGATTATGCCAGAATTGTAGCTTCAGGAGGGTCTTTTTAAAGTAACCAGCAGAGAGATGCTGAGACTGCTCAACGCACACAAAACATCATTTACATCTGACTGATCAGTGCTCTTTGGCGTTTGTTTAGCCTTCACAAACCTCTAGTTAAAACACACTATCACGCACAAAATCGTGATATTTAAACATTCCAAAGATATTAATATTGGACTAGGCAAATTCATAGTGGAAAAATATGTTCTTATGACTTAGATGGCCACATGCAAACAGTAGAAGAGGAAAAAAAGAGTGTGTGATAGATAAGTATACACTAGAGACTCTAAGGTCTCTCAATTTACTGCCCCTCCTTCTGCCTTTCTCCTTCCCTCTATCACTATCAATTTTTTCTTAATTAATTATTCATGTGTTTTTGTCTCAGCATCATGAAGCGAATCCCAAAGTGGCGGCCCAGTGGGTGTATTATGTTGTTAAAACAACGTGTCTGCTTCATCCAACCCAGAGAAATATCGAAGAACTCCTACTCTAGAAACCAAAAGGTCAGCTGCACATTGTAGGTGATCTTATATATGAGACAAGTTATATACGTAGATTATGGATAAACTGTATGGACAAACGTGTGAATGATTAGTTCTGACAGTTGAAACAGTAAAGTTCATAAATAAATTATGCTAAAGCATTAGCAGTTTCTACTGTGAGGTCATATGGGATTTGTTTAGTCCTACAAACACCTTAGAGTGATGGGAACATAAAACCGTGTCCAAAAACCAAATGCAAATACAGGATTCTTATGGCCTTCCTTAAAGGTGTGTATTTTCCGTACCAAACAGGAAAATACATAGATTTTTACATTTTCTGTTTATTCATTTTTCATGTTTTACATTCAAAAAAGTCACATCTTTAATTGTGTGAATGTTGTGATAAATGACAAATTTCATCGCAGTTTCTGACACATATCTGCATGATCATGTCTTTCTTTTTCTCTCTGCATTCCTCGCATGTGCACGAACATCTTAAAACAATATAAATACCGTTCAAAATGAATGAAGGTAGCATGAGTGTTGTGATGGGATGAACTAGCCAGCTTTTTGAACTTCAGGAGAACTGACCTCATCCAATAAAAATGTTAAATAAGAATCATCCATCTGAGAGACATACAGTTAATGTGTTTGGAGGCGTCTACTCACGCATTTAATGCACATGCAACAGCACTGCTCAATATTACATTGCACGTATTGGGTTATATTATTAAGCGTACTATAGTTCATGTCATATATCGAGTAAAAGACAGAGAGAAAGCCGTATGCCAAGTAACTATTCTATTTTCTAATTTCTCAGTTCTGTTCCGTGGCTTCTTTCATTTGAGCATGAACTCTTTGTGGCCAATGCATTATGAGCGTTCAGACGTAAACAGCTAAAATCACATTAAAGCTCAATTATCGGCATGCACAATTACAATATGATAAACTACTATGGAGTTTTCCATTAACAATAATTACGAGACAAGTCACAATAAAGCAAAGGTGACTAAATAATGACATTGCAAATTACTTTCAAATGTCAAATGTGAATGGGTCTTGCGTGGCTGTGGTTATATGATGGAAAATCATGTATATGTACACAGTGCTGTCAGGTAAAATGAAATTAAAGTCATTATTATTATTTGCAAAATAGCATAATAAGTATTACCACTGGCAACTTTTTGTCTTTGGCTACAAATGCTGAATGTCAAACAACTTGTCTCATTTTTTTATTTTTAAGACCATTAAGTCTTGTGAGCCACTCTGTAAAACCTAATAAGTTGTCAGGGTGAGAATTTTTTTTAAGTTAAGAAACTCAAATTTTAAGTATGATTTTTTATATTTTTATTGTTCTTAACTTGAAACATTTGAGCACACAAATTTATACTATGATCAAGTTATCTCAAAATAAATATCTTGATAGCTAAAACAAACTAACGGGGTAGTCGTGGCCTAGTGGTGAGGGAGTCGGGCTTGTAATCTGAAGGTTGCTGGTTCGATTCCCACGCCGGCAGGAATTGAAAGTGGGGGTTGTGAATAAACAGCACTCTCTTTACCTTCGATACCGTGACTAAAGTGCCCTTGAGCAAGACACCTAACCCCTAATTGCTCCCCTTGTAAGTTGCTTTGGATAAAAGCGTCTGTTAAATAATGAAAAACTAATTCATATTATATAACATTTAATTTTAGCATTTACTCTCCCTTATGAGTGCCATAGGCAAAGCATGCTGGGAAATAGAAATCCCAGCCCAGTTTCAGTTAAACTTAACTTAGTCTAAATGAGAAAGAAATGAGTTCATACAACTCAGGCGTCTTTCAGATAACCAGCAGAATCAAGCCCGTCCCTTAGTGGGTTATCCATTTCCAGCCTCTAAAACTATTGTTTCTCCATGAAACAGAACCCTTTTCTCTCTCTCTCCATTCCCAATTCTGTTCCTCCATTCTGTTTTTTTTTTTCTCGCTTCCATCGATCCTACAGATATCTACACTCCTCAACAACATCTAAATCTTTCACTCTTTATCTTGCTCTAATAAACTGCACATATCTCTTTTCTCTACCATTATCCTCTCTTTCTCTACTAATCAGATGCATTGATGATGATCATCTCTGCATGGATTACTGGAGAAATGATTTTAAGAAATCCTCCCTGACAGTTCCTGTATGCGATTACCAAGGCTTTCACCCCGCAACATGATCGATGGCCTGTAAATGAACTGGAAGCCTCCCATAATAGGCAGGTTTATAAATGATTAGGGGCCGCCAGTCCTTCTCGGCCTCGTAATCTCAGCGACATTGTTTCGGCAGGGAGCATCTCCAGAACAGAAATATGACCGTCCCCGCTCGGGGTGATGGTGTCTGTAAAACAGAATGAAAAGGCCTTCTTCCTCATTTAATGCCCCATTTTTATCTGCACTGGTGGCTGTATTTCCTGCTATCTTCCCTCCATCTCACTATCTTTATTCGCCACTCGATTTCACCTTTTCAGTTCTTCTTTGCACAATCCCTTCTTATTACAGTGATTGTTAGACACTAGAATCCATTCAACCTTTGTTTTGGAGATAATTTCAATCTTAGTTGTGCTTTCTATTCCTTTTTTTATTTAAAAAAAAAAAGAAGCTTTTTACTTTTAAAGCAATTTAACAATAAAGCCAACATGAAATGGGATTTAAAACCCATTTTACTTCCTTGACATATTGAAACATGATATTCAACGGGGAAAAAGCAGGCCAAGATATGATTTTACTCAACAGACCTGAAATAGAAAGTCATTTCAAAGGCAAAGCATTTTTTATTTGAATAAAGTCAATGTTCTGACTTGCGCATTGGTTGGCCCATTTTTTTTGTTGTTGTTTTGATTCGAGCATTTAGAAACAAAATTTATGAGACTGTTGTTGTCAGATTAGTGAACAACTTTGGAGAATTTGATGTTTTCCCATTTCAAAAAGACAGGAGCTGTACTTGCTTGACTGAAATAGCTGCCCGAGAGGAGTTTCCAAGACGGCCGCCGAGTGAAATGACTTGAGTTTTGTTCTTTTCCTCTGATCCTTTCTTCCATCATCCCAAACCTCAGATTTTCTACTCTTTTCTAATCTCTTTGTCCGATCATCCCTTGGAATCACTGGGTCAGGTTGGGATGAATCTCTCAAACAAGAGTTTTGAATGTAAAAGTACGATTGTTGCATATTCCAAGCCCAGTTTACAAATAAGTCCAAATTTACTGCTTCAACTGATAAATGCCTGAATCATCTACCCTAGTGCTTGACGTTTTTTTCCACTTTGCTCTCTCTCTCTGCTTTAATACACCACCTGTGTGATCGTCTCGCACTAAGCAAGCCGTCTCCACCTTCGTAACCTCTGTAAATGTGTTTGCTCTCAGTGGTTTATTGGCGTAGAGTGCGTATGTGTATGGGGGAGTCAGTCTTCACTCCTGAGTGTATCTTAAAACGAGAGTTTTCATACTCCTACTAGGAGCTGCCTGGATCAGAGGTGCGTGTTTAGAGACCCTTGCATCTGAGCGTTTTAGAGTGAACCTTTGAAATGAGCTTTCGGACTGACTCTAAGCCCCGAGCCCGCTAAGATATCTATCAGAAATCCCTTTTCAAAAGCTGCCTGTAAAGAACGCTTTCAATATTTTCTGAAGAATGAGGAGGGATGAAGCTTTGGTGTGACCAGGAAAAACGTGAAAATGTCAGCAGTTGGGCTGAAATACTGTAGTTTACTGTAGCTACTAAAGTAAGTCCCTGGTGTGTTTTCATTCATCAGACAATAGTCAGCAAACACAATGTAAAATGTCCAAATCAAACCCATTTGAAATCAGTGGTTATTTCTGTGTTGATGGGGGGTTAGTGCTGTAAATTTGGGACATTGATTAAATACAATACTGTTTGATTTTACAATTCACAAAATGGTGCAAACGCCCATTTTGCAATGTTTCTCAAAGCTTTCAATGAATAAAGTGCTGCTGAGATTAAGAACTGGAAATGATAAATAATGATGGAAAATAGTGATAACTGGAAACTCAAGAAAGAAATCATGCAAGAAGGCAAGCGAGCTAGAAAGAAAGAAAACTAGAAACATACAAATGAATTTTCAAATGAAAAGAGAAAGATATAATGAAAGGATGGATGAAAAGAAAGAGAGAACACATGAGTTAAAAAATGAGTGGCAGAAAGGAAGGAAGGAAGGAAGGAATGATGGAAGAAAGGATGCAAGGAGGTAAAAATAAACAAATACATTAAAAAATGAATAAAAGTACAAAGACAAAAAGGAAAGAATTGGAAGCAAAAAGGAAGGGAGGAAGGAAAGAACAAACAACTGAATGAGACTAAGAGAAAGAAAGAAAGAAAGAAAGAAAGAAAATAAATTAGTTAATGATGTTTTATTATGAGCTATTGCCATTGGCTGTGAAATGGTCAAACTGTCTTTGAAATCTGTCTTGTGTGTATGTGTGTGTGTGTGTGTGTGTGTGTGTGTGTGTGAGCAAAAAACTCTGTCACACACCACACTGCCAAATCTGAAAATTAGCATTCCGACAGCTAACGATCTGATTCAAATCACTTTCCACACATCGGGATATAAACATAGACTTTGTTTGAACTGACAGAGGGCTTTCATTCCTCTAATCTTGCTCAGCGTGGGACGGACGCATCAGCGTGAGGAGGACGCTGCCGACTCTTCACTTAAACCACATTTAGCCGCCGCAAAATTACAAGCTGCAATTAGTTTGATCAGATGGGTGCGAAAGTCTACAGCGCCTGCTTTTGACTTCAAAGGTCAATGTTATGATCTTTCATCATCTAAACTTTATGACTCAGAGATGTTTCACAGATACACACGCAGGTTTGAAATGAAACTGCACACTTAATAGTGATTCGCCTCTGAATATTCATTTTGTCTAAGATCAGCTTCCTCCTACATTCAGACCAAAAGATACAGAAGAAACGGTTTAACGTAATCCACATCTGTAGAACTGAAAAGCAAGATTTATAACAACTAGGAGGAAAAGTGCCTTACCTATGGATGCTGTAGCAGGGACTGGCTCCTTAGAAACTGCAATTAAAAACAGAATAAATCTGAAACCCAATTTTTGTTTTGACACAAATGCCACACAGCTATTGTTGTATTGTTTCATTGAATCACTTGATCTTTCTGAGTGGTTTAGTTCTTGAGTCTGGTATAATCTATGGTGTTATCTATTATCATAGTGCTTTTTTTGAAGTATGCGTTCATGGAGGACATGTGTGCCACCGAAGGAATAAGGGTTTGTAACATTTTTTGGTTTGCTATTCATTTCTGTAGTCATTTAACAGACGCCTTCCTCTAAACAACTTTCAGTACATCCATGATTATTACAGCAAATCTGTAGAAACTTGAGAAACGTGCTTTTCTGGAAACTGAAAGCATCAAAAAATTAGCCTAAATATTTCATAAATGAACACACAAGCGGTAGGAGATGTGCAGAACTTTTAGTTCTGCAGAGTTTTCTGTGATGGGTCTGCTGAAACCTGACCTTTTGGTTACCAGTCGGGGTATTTAAAAATATAGTTCACTTCAGAATTCAACTCACCCCTGTGTCATCCAAGATGTTTGTCTTTCTTTCTTCTGTAGAAAAGAAATTAAGGGTTTTGAGGAAATCATTCCAGAAGTTTTTTGCCATATAGCAAATGGAATGACGGTCCAAATTGCACTTTCAGTGAAGCTTCAAAGGAGATCCCATGATCATGATCCCAGACGAGGAATGAGGGTCTAGTGAAGCGATCTGTCATTTTCTAAAAAACAAGAAATTATACACTTTTTAACCACAAATGCTCGTCTTGCACTAGCTCCAAGCAAGTTTTTCGCCCTACCGCGGTACTTCTGTGACCTTTCTGACATCATTACATAATGCGTGAAGCATGGCAGAGCTAGTGCAAGATGAGGATTTGTGTTTAAAAAGTGTATCATTTATTTATTGTTTATTTATTTTTTTAGAAAATGACAAATCGCTTCACAAGAAAAGACCCTTATTCCTCGTCTGGGATCATGTAGAGCCCTTTGAAGCTTCACTGAAACTGCAATTTGAACCTTCAATCCACTGTTCCCTGGTGAAGTCCACTATACGGAGAAAAATCCTGGAATGTTTCCCCCAAAAACCTTTCTTTTTGACTGAAGAAAGAATTAAACCAAACATCTTGGATGACATGGGCGTGAGTAAATGATCAGGAAATTTGAATTCCGAAGAGAATTAATCCTTTAACTACTATGCCACATGGACATAGTCAACACAGAACGCTACATACCTGAGTAGTAAGAGTTGAGGAGGGTTTTGCTCTGAAGGGCTTTACCCTGGATGGAGAAGGAGCATGGAGAAGAGGAGGCTGGGAAAGAGAGGAGAGCACTTAGACGATGACTTTATATGCACACAGAGTTTTAAAACACCACATCATGTTTAGATCAATAGCAGAGCCGCACTGTGACAGTATCAGTGAATTCAGAATACTAGGTCACTTTCTGCAAAGGAGACAGATATCTCACTAATAGACTGCATCATGCTATAGTCAGCAAGGCCTTTATATGTCACAGACTATTTTCAACATATCCTAGATCGGTATATAGTTTTCTGAATGATGTCTGATTTTTGAAGACTCGCATACAGAGGACTCAATCACAAAAACACAAAAATTCCTTTACTCTTCTCGGCTGATGGAGCCCATCCTTTTTACTTTCTATTTTAATCACCTATCACTCCGGATCTCCACTTACACAAATCCCCACATCTCACATGTGTCGGTGCATACGCATTCACTCACATAAGGATCTCTACATAAAATGCTTTCACAGCAAAAGCTCACGGGCCAGTGAGGTGAGATCGAGAGCGTCTGAATGAGAAAAGCGTGGAAGGTTAGAAGCAGGTGTCTCTGTGTTCATTTAAATGGTAATACGGCTAAAATGCTGAGTGTGTAGACTGGGATCGCTATGATCTCTATCTCACACATCTTACGCCGAATCGTCTTCAAAAAGCCTAGATAAAATATATATATATATATATATATATATAAAATGTGTGATTGTAACTGTGGAGCCGGTGAGAGGAAGGTCTGGAAATAAACGAGAAAAATGTCAGTTACAATATAAGATATAAAGGCCCACAAGAATTTGGTGCTCAGATTGGAAGAACCGTCATTCACAAAGTTCTATTCTCTACTCCAAAAGATTTTCCTCCAGGAATCGACGCAAAAATGTGAAAAAAGCAGTCGGCCTCCCACCTGGGCCTTGTCACGCACATAAAAAATATAAAATTTATAAAAAATGAGCACCGTAAAGCCAGCGGCGGACGAGTAGTTAGTACACATGGTCTGACATGTTGAGCGACCAATAAATACAAATAAAAAACTATCATTATTTTATAACTATATAATATAAACTATTATTATTTAATAACTTTTGTAATGTCAAGATCGTGAGAAAAATAGGATGTGCACTGTGAAAATAAAGCAAAAAATAAAACCTGATCAAACGAATCAAATATATCGACACATAAAAAGATACAACCATTTTCTGATCATATTTTGTTTTGTTTTCCAGTAAAACATATGACAGGCAATCTTAATTCAAAATATATCCACTGAAGATACGTTTTAATATCAAAAGAGTATGAATTCGTACATTTATCTTATTGTGAGAATGTTTGTATAAAACAGGACAAGATATTGATAAAGAAAAGATAATAGTTTGATAGTGCATCACTAGGCGTGTGGCACTCTTTTTTTTTTTTTTTTTTTTAAAGAACTGCTTATAAACTGCAATTATCAGCTGGGCTGAGTTCTAGATTGTTTTTGCTCCAACACCACAGCTGAGATTCATGACTAAAATAAAGAGCATGAACTTGTGCAATAATAGTGACTCGGTTCATTAGATAAACAACAGATAAAATAACAGTCTCCGATTCCTCCGTGTCTGTAACGATCCGAAATAAACATCCCAATAAACTGCATTTGCATATCAACTGACCAATGACATTCAAAAGAACTGAGAAACATTAAACATGCAGAGCACATCGCTGATCAGTGTTGATTTTAAAGGAAATAAATGTGATCATTACGCATAATGACATTCTCTCTCTCCCTATGCATCTTGCTCTTACTCTCCGTTGCCTCCTCTTCTTCCAGCTCCATTCAAATTATTCAGTACACAAAGGCCACAGTGACATTTTGTGCAGAAAGCGACTCAGAAAGACCCATCCTAATTACAGCCCCTTCACAGCATGCCAGAGCCCACTTAAAACTGAGAGTGAAAGAACGAGAAAGAAAAAACGCCTGGTCCAAATGCCACTTGCTTTTCTTCTCTAGCGCCTCTTAAAGCAGCACGTCAATAGCGAAGTCTCTTGATATGTAGAATGCTCCGGTCCATGCTGTTTAGTGACAGAATAGCTCTCTGTGGTTAGCGATGCTCAGATCTGTGACGGGCAGGTGTGAGACGATGGCGTCCCATCATTTGGTTTCCTGACGCACCCTTAGTGCAGACAATCAAGGAGAACGGTGAGTTGAGTTAAAATGACAGATTGTTGACCCCTTTTGACACCTTTTAGGGCTTCCCGAGCTCATCGCCGTGATGGTGGGACGTGCAGGAGGTTTGCGTGATTGCAGTAATGAGTCCTGAGAATGGAGCGCACACACAGCGGTGCTTCGAAAGATCGTGGTATTTGGGGAACGTGGCTATTTTATGACCTTTGGACTTTGACTTTTGAGATTAGTGGAAAAGAGCAGGAAGTTCTCTAAAGAGAAGCATTGCAAAATGTCGGATTGAACGTGAAACTATTGCTGTATCTTTCAGCATACTTTTTGATGTTCATTTGTGTTTATTTGCTGCTATAACTAGTAAAGAGGAAGAGGAAAAATGACATTCATTCATTCATTTCTTCATTTGCTCCTGCCAACTTTCCTTTGTAACTCATATTTCAAAAAGATCTTAAACTAGATGGAACTAGATTAAATATTTTGACTGTTGCGATTCCAAATCGGTTTAATGACCCGTAACTCTGCCTGAGTATCGGACAAGTGTTCACTGTTGGCCAGAGGAGAACTGGCCCCCCGACTAAGCCTGGTTTCTCCCGAGGTTTTTTTCTCCATTTGTTGGAGTTTTGGTTCCTTGCCGCTGTTGCCTTTGGCTTGCTTAAGTTGGGGACACTTGCTTGATATTCAGCAGTGTTTTTGGTATGCCTGCATTGGCGCCGTTGTATGCGAACTGAGCGAGCCGGACGATTACGTCACTGTTTTCTGCAGTGCTGATATACATAAATTAACTAGACTAATAACTATTGATATTTGCAACGGATTGAATCAATAATATATAGAATAAGCTGCACAATGACACCATTTTCTTATTAATGTAAAGCTGCTTTGCCACAATTTGCATTGTAAAAAGCGCTATATAAATAAAGATGACTTGACTTGACTTGACTTGACTTGATATTGTTATCAGAGCACAGGTATATTTGAAAGAAACAGGTTATTTGAAAAAAACAGGGCAGCACAATAATGTCACAGCAAAATATCTGCTGAACTCACAGAATCCGTTGAGGTCCTGGTTGCTGGTGGAGAACGGATCGTCCTTGTGTAACGTGCTGACTTTTCCTGTGCTTTTATCCGCCGTGCCTACGGGTCCCATCTCTCTCTGCGTGCTGCTGCTGGCTGTCTCCTTCTGTTTTTTAGCTAGTTTCCTTCAAATTCATCCACAACAGCACAAGTTTATACACATGATCAGGAGACTCTTCAGTGTGTCGTTGCAATGCTTTTTGCTAGAGCAAACTGTTTCTCTGTTTTCTATGCACGCTTACTGTAAATGTGTGAAAGTAATGACTTGACTTTTTGACAAATGTAGCTTATTAAAATCAGTTATGAACTTAGTTACTCTCGGTTTAAGGTAAGACATATATGTACAACAGCACCAAAGCACTGCCAAAACACTGCTGAAAAATTGACACCAACTATACATGACAAACACAAATAGACAGACACTGCACATAGAGGAAAAGAAGTGAGAATGGCTTTTGCCTGTTCAAATGGCATTGACTGTAAGATTTCTATATTACAAAAAAAAAAAAAATAAATTCTGCAGTGATATTTGCCAGTGAGAGAGAGAGGGGGGGGGGGGGGGGGAAATAAACATCAATTCAAAAGAGAGAAAACTCAAAACCTTGCCATGCAGAACAAAGCCAATTGGGCACTTATAAGTCTATCGATCAGGAAAAAACCCGTCCACAGACACATTCACTCGTAGACACTGCAAACAAATACATTAATATACTTTCGCTTAAAGGGTCATTACTGTTGAAATGGGTTCAGCATCAATAAGAGAATGTATATACGCAATTTTTAATTACCTACAGATGGAAGTATTTTATAGGGATTAAAAATGTGGCATGTTGTAAGCGACCTAGCTGTTAGTACTCTGACACACTGAGCTTTATTGTTCAAATTTGGTTTGCAACATAATCTTATCTCACCGCTTCACCTGTAACTCCTTGCCTTATTATCATTAAAAAAAATAATAAAATAAAAATAATCCTTAGTCTTTGATTTTTTGATATGTCCGGCAGTTTATAAGCTGGAGTCACCACACACGTTAGTACACAAAACTTCAAGGAAGATATTAGTGTCAGCGATGGATTGGAGTCATCCAAGAAAATGACTCTTTGATTCCCTAGGTTCCACAGAACACCATTTGACCTCAATATGTGCTCCCTTCTCTTACGGGGCAATGCGGATAATAACTCTTTGTTTTGTTATTTTCTCTGCTGGGAATTTAAAAAAAATCAAATAAAGTTTCAGCTTCCAGAGAAACCAGGCCAACCTTTTAAATTGAGGCCATTTTACCCAGGTTGCAAAATAAATTCAGTAACATTTTTAGTGACTGAAGATCAAAAGAGGACAAAAACTGCTCAGAAGCAGGTCTCAACATCAAGAAGTAATAAGAGAAGGGTCACGACTTTCCAATTAAGCAGCCAAGCATCAATGTGATGGCTATAGAGGGCTGAGATTTCGCTGTATAAACTGCAACACATAAACTCTACACCAAAACCTAGTGTGCTCCCTACCTAGACAGCACTTTCAGATATAACATCAACAAACTTGCTGAAGGTCACAGCCATGACCTCATTGAATACTGCAGTAATGGGTTTCGTTTCAGGTGCCACAGAATCTGGACATATGGTAAGTGGCATAAACTATAGATAATCCTTATTTAATGGATCTCAGAGTAGCACTTCATTAAAAGTGAAGGCGATGCTAAAGTTAGGGCACCATAAACAGTCTTTATAGCACCAACTTTGTTAATAGCATATTGTAAAAGAGAGAGGAGGGGAACAAGAGAGACATGGCTGTAAAATAAAGATATGGTATGAGGTATGAAAAATCCATATCACAATTGTCGTGACCAAAATAATCACGGCTCATGACATAAAATATACTGACATGAACATATTACATGTTTAAATAAGGTTTTATAACATGATAAACCTCACATTTTAAAGAAAAGGGATTAATCAAAATGATTATAAGTCTTTTGCTCCATGAGTAATTCAAGATTATTATCTAAATTGGTTACATTTTTAGAACGCAAATTAGCTTATTTTTTATCAACTGGTGAAAATGTACAATTTTTTCGCATTTGTCCGGAAAACAAATGGCAGATAGACTGAATGAAAATGTAAATCCACTCTCTGAGAGTAGGTGGCGCTTATGGAAATAGAGCTGTAATCAAATACAGTTTTAATGATAATTAAAAACATAAAACAGTAACACAAACCGTCGAGAATTTTATCGTGGTTTAACGTCAAACTTCTAGCCTTTAAATTGGGGGTGAAAATTCTCTTCATTGGGTGAAATTCACCAAATGTTCATTGATAAAGAATGCACACATGGTTGAGCTAAAACTAGAATGGTGAAAATAGCACAAAGCATATGCATTTGTGAGATGAGAACATGCAAAGACAAGGCAGCTAGCCAGGAAGTGCATGTCAAAGCAGTATTAGTAAGCATGCAGAACATCTCAAAATAACCTTTACACTAAACCCCTATTTTTCAGCTGCATGCACACACAAGGTTGCAGTAGGTCAACTTGTAGGGCAAGGCATTAGCAAGGACAAGGTCATGGGTTTGGTTCTCAGGGAACACGGCGTTAAAACTGCATCGGCTGCTACGAATGTCACTTTGGATAAAAGCATCAGCCAAATGTGTGAATGCATGCACATACAAACTTAAACATGCTGAAAAATCAGGAATAAACATTAACAGCATGATATATTATGAGTGCTCTGTTACTAAACATCCTAAAAGCGGACAGTGGTATTGGTTTTAAAACAGTATATGCTAACACGAACACGTAACATCTTGTGCGTACTTTTATAATGTGTGAGATCTTTGCTAATGCTACACTCAAGCTTGTGAATGGGCAAGGGCAAAAGTGGATCACTGATTGCGCTACTAAATTTGAAACGTACGTGGTGAAAACATCACTCAATTATGGCCATAACATAACCCCATCGAAACTGAGAAGGACTCGCTCTCCGGATTTGGGGAATCTATTGGCGTCACGGCTAGCTTTAGCCCGTAGCTGTCTGTCTATGCCCTTCAGATGATATCCTTTTGAAAGAGCTCCTCCTGGCTGTGTTCCTACTTTCATCTATATTTCAGGAGCAGTGAGAGAGCAGTGAGAATGCACATAGTAGTCCGACTGTGAATCTGAGCTTTTAAATCCTTTAACGCGTGAGGTAAACATCCTGCAGCTAGGCTCTGTTGCACACAGTGCAAATTAAACAATCCCGCGCAGTAAAATGCTGAGGCAGGCATAACAGTCGAGGTAATAGTAAATAGTTTAAGCGTAACGAAAAAGTAATAAAAAGTAGAGGTGGAGTCCGCAGACCAAAGGGAATAAGAGAACAGAGGAGCCACATCAATTTATGTGCACACGAGGGCAATTTAAAACTGTAGACCTGCTAATAATTCAATGCAAACTGAAGAACTGTAGGTATATAGAACATGTGATAGATTATGGGTGTAAAACGACTTTGTTTGTCGGAACATGGAAGAATAGCGAAGTTATTGATGTATAAAACTGACTCAACAGCTTACTCCACATTAAAGTTCTCTTCATTTCCAAAAGCTTTGTTCGCCATGGCAAAGTTAAGAGACTTTTGGTCCTAAGATTAATAATCACTTAACTCTAGCTTGATTTTTGTTTAATTCTTTCATTCTCTCAACTTTTTCTTTTAATGAACTAAGGAAGTTATAAAACACTTCTCAAAAAGTAGTAAAGGTACTTAATAGAAAAGCATAAATTTAAGACAGGGATTGTTGATTAGATGTTCAGTATTTAAGGCTACTTACAGGTAATAAGAGTAGGAATACGCATTTCTTCTGGAGCAGCAAGATGAGGGCCAAATAAAAAAATAAAAAAATAAAACATGAATATGTCAAATGAAATATATAAAAATTAAAACAACATGACAATTAAGCAATTGTCAAATAAAATAAAATATAATAACATAAAATATTAAAGTATTAGTGAAAATATCACAAAAGAGTAAAATAAAATGAATCAAATATAATGAAAATAAATACAAAAATGAAAATAAAATATTATCAAATAAAACATAATAAAAATGAAAATATGAAAGTTTTAGTGAAAATATCACAAAATAAGAAAACAAAAATATAACAAAATAATAACAAAACAAAGGAACAAAAAAAGACAAACACATTGATTAGTGATCAGTATTGTAAATAAAGAGATATTTAATGATAAACTAGTAAAAACTTGCCACTGTTTCATGTGCTAATGAACACGTAATTAACAAAAGAGTGCTACATAGCTTCGTGTAGATAAGCTACGGATTTCTGCTACCTGAGGCTGTGCAGCTCATTTCTGATAAATTTATGCTCGTAAATTTCCTTTGCATCAGTAAAAGTTAGTAATAGTAAATTGACCATTAAGCAACAAATGAAATGTATGAAACTGCACATCTGGCTCCCCTTCAAATGAAAGAATGTGTGAAAGAGAACAAAGAGAAGGAAGTGTGTGTGTGTGTGTGTGTGGGGGGGGGGGGGGGGTGTCTATACTGTATTCATATAGGGTACAATGGGGCTAAAGGCAAACCTCAACAAAAATGTATTTTTATTGAATATTGATGGAGCAACAGGCTTTGTGTGAAAATAAATAGCTAATAAATTTAAGAGGTGGCAAGCTAGGTCCTTTACCCCACTCACGGGACAACAGGCTCACCAGCACGGGACAAAATGCACACAGTATTGAGACAAAAATACTTTATTATTTTCTGTTTATTGTGATGAATGAAAGAATTTATTTTTGTTCAATAAACAAACTGTCATTAAAATATGTTGATTTAAAAACACAAAAACTATTTAAAAAAAAAAAAAAAAAAGTAAAGCTACGAAATGAGATCCTATAAAAATATTATATAGCTTTACAGTAATAAAAATAAATATGATACTTTATTATATGATATAATGTGATGGTTTCCTTATAAATATGATGATTATTTCTAAGGTGAACATCCAACTTAATATATGATATTTACCATCTGAATCCAGGCATGTCACGACAACAAATGGAAAAGTCAGACAGCTTTTTATTATCATGTAAATTATTGTGGTGCTTTTCAAACACCCTACTTTTACATATTCTTCCATTATTGAGAAACTGTTGCTTTATTTACCTTGAACAAAAATGAAAAACATGAACAGGATGTTTGATTCAAAATAGGCAATAGCAGTTGACTAGTTGCTGTTCACAATCGAATCAAGGATCAGACAAATTTCCACATGCACAAAAGTGGTTGTTTAAAATGCTGAGGTGAATTTTTGTGCCATCGAGAGTTTTAAAGGAGAACAAAGTCAAATGCTCCTTTAGCACAGGTGCGCCTTTAGCGTGGGAGAAGTTTGGACAGCTAAAGGGATGGACAGGAATGCTGGGTGTTTCACAGACATAGTGTGGCTCTGTTCCCTGTTATGAGCTTAACAGAGACAGAAAGAGAAAGGAGGAGGACAAGAGACACCGAAAGCAGTTGGCGAACACATCACGCTTTTGCTACTCCAAAATGAGGCCTTGTCATCAACGTGTCTCAGTGTTGACGTCTCTGTGGACCGTTTCTTTCCAGGTAAAAACAAGAGGAGATTATATACGGCAAGCCAGGACAGCAATAGCAGCCTGATATGATAATAAAGACCAGATGGTGTCTGTTAATGGCCATTCGATTAACTGTAATATTGGTGATGGCATGAAAGTGAAGTTGTCAATTAGCGACTTCGTGTCCGTCTGTTTCCCGACTGCACTCACTGCTTTTTATCATTCTCTTGAAACATCTTCCAGAATTTTATTTTTTACAATTTGCAGATCACCTTCAGATTTACCACTTTGTACAAATCTTGCTGTGCTAAAACGAACCAACTAGGAATCACGTACTCACCTCTAAGTTATTATTATGTTCTCATGCTAACAATTGACAAAAAAACTTTTTTTTTAAATTTTGCCACTTTGCTCATTTTTTTGATCATAAGAATTAATAGTCTGTTTTTTTTTGTTTAATGACATGAAAATATCCTTCAGAACTTGCCAATTACTGTAGAGCAAAACCAAGCTAACAAAGAAATGAGTTATCACATACTGTGAACAATATGCAAATATCTTTCAAAAATTGCCACCATGTATAAACCTCCATGATGATATGAACCTGCTTCAGAAATCATATACTAGCCTGAGTTATTATCATGCACTGTAAAAACCGATAAGTTACCGAAACTCAAACCATTTGAGGAAACCGATTGCCTGAAACCATTTAAGTTTTAAACCAATTAAGTATGAGTACTCATCTACATAAACATTAAGTTCAATTCACTTATATTACCAGAGTACACTCAACTTACAGATTTTAAGTTTATTCCACTTATTCAATTTGATTTAGTTAAAAAATCTAACCAAGTCTTAACAACTAAATAGCTACTTCAATGGTTTGAGGAAACTGAAAGCATTAAATGGTTTAAGTTCATCAAACGCAAAGTAATTAAGTTACATAAGAAGAAGCAAAAACTAACATTGGTACAAAGCAATGATGACAGAAAAGTATTTCACAGTAACCTTTACAATAATACAAACCCAAATAATCATGCATCAGCCTGTCAGACTTACTCTTTGGCGCATAGAGCTGCATTAAGTCACACACACACACACACACACTAAATTCCCGCCTGTACGCTTCCTGTATCATAAAAGCAAGCTATAGCACCCAAACTGCTCGCTTTATCGCTAAAGCAGCACCAAAGTAAATATATTTAATGACCCTGTGACTTCTCTGTAGGCAATAAAAACACAGTTTGGATATGGGCCGTTATGGCAAATGTGTTTTGCGGCAGGCTGACGGTGCTAAAACAGATGCAAACGGTCGATGCGTTCGGCAGCATGCATATGCAGCGGGGGCATCCATCTTTGGCCATTTCATCTCAATGGCCCTTTAAAATGGCCTGCTGACATTGTTCTGATGATATTAATAAAAGAGAGCGAAGTGAAGAGCACCACGGCGGGCGAAGGTGGCCATAAATATTAATAGAGTAGAACTGCGAGGAGCTCGCAGCATAAGTGGCCTCTTTATTATTTTTTTGCTCTCTCCCATGATTTATCATCATTTCTGCTGTGAGGAGAAAGTGTGATACCCACAGTGATGTTACACATCTGTATTGTGACTTCACATGGGAAAGAGGGAGGGTGAGGGAACACATGAAAAGGTTTGTTGACTTGACGAAGGTTGGTTTGTTTAACAAATTGCCAAGATTTTGTATAACTTTATTTCAGCTAATGACTGTAAATAAGACACTCTGGTTTATTAGATCATAAAATTGTTCAGTCATCCATTCAGGCTTGAACAATCGGATGACAAGCATGTAAAAATGTGAACACACACACTCTCTCTCTCTCTCTCTCTCTCTCTCTCTCTCTCTCTCTCTCATCACCTGTCTGCCTGTCTAGATAGTATATAGTGGTAGCTGACATCCAGATGATACTTTGCTATATACCACAGTACTAAATGATTATAATGTTCACTTATTATGGAATATACATGGCACTACATAGTGTAGATCATGTACCATACTACCACACACCAACTACCATGGAACATGACCAAAACATAGTTTTACCTTGGTAATTATCCAAAACCAAAGTATTGCCATAACATAATATGTACCAGATTATTGTAACAATTATGTTGGTACTTGCATGGCACTCCAAGGTACTACAAATAATACCACAGTGTTGTATAATTGTGCTTGTATTAAATGGAAATACTATGGTACTGTCACATGTACCATGATACTAATTCTCTCTCTCTCTGTCCCTCTTTTTCTCTTGCTATATATATATATATATATATATTAGGGATGTCTGATCAGGTTTTTTGTGTCGCCGATCCGATCAAAGACATTTAATATTGATATTTAACATTGATATTGATACATTTAATATTAAGGACATTAATATCATTGAAATGAATTCAATGTAGGCTATACAGAGGGCCATGCAGAGAGTTTGTCAAGAGGGGCTCAGATGTAAAAAAAAGAAAGAAGCCTATTTCACTACGAAGTAATTTCGATATTACAATTAGGCTACTTCTGGTCACAATTATGAATATGGGACTACTGATATAACGTTCTTGTATTTTATATATACAATAAGCAGAATAATTGCAAAAAAAAGAAAAAAAAAAATAGTCAGAAAGCACAAAGCTTGCATATCAGAAGTCCAAAGCAAGAAAGGCTGACGGCAGATGAAACGAAACAAATAAAAGTAAATAAATGACTTTTGAGTGAACACGGAAGCTCGAATGTACGTGTGTGATGAGCTAGAACAGACCTTATGCATGCTGTGTGTGTATATATAGTGTTTTATGATATCAAGTTGCCCTCCTGTAGCAATCATCTATTATTTATGTCAAATTGCTGTATGTCTAGGTCTGTCATTGATCGAAACCACAGATGTGCAAGAGCGTCACTCCTGTGTATTGAGTGCAGGGCCTCACTGAAATGTGTGTGTGTGTGTGGGTGGGTGTTTAATGGTCCGGGACTGAGTAGTGTCCGAACGAACTCTGTCCGAGATCGACTCCCTCATCGCTCCATCATAATGCTGAGCAAGGTAGAAATAGACCAGCACTTGCCTATGCATATGATTACACACTGAATCATCACATCCATCTTTTTTCAGCAAGGCCAATCATAAGCCACTCTATTTCACATGTAATATATCTGCACCTCATGAGAACTCAGCAATGAAGCACTGATAATGCCTCTTATGCACTTCTCGCTTCATGCTAAAAAGCAAACCGGACCCAAAACCAAGAAATCTGATTGAAGGTATTTAAAGGGGTCATGTCATAAAAAGTCCAATCATACTCAATATTTCCGAATAATAGGGTTCTGCTCAAATGAAGATACCAACGTTAGGAAAGTTTATTTTTAACAAGGTGCTTTCAGGTGGAACAAGAGCGGATCATTTCAGTGTGGATTGTTCTATGAATCTGTCACAAAGAAAGATGGAGCAAAGCCAATTATTTTACCTTACAGTAAGCACTGATACTTATTTCACCTGCATAGAGGTTAGCCAATAAAAACAGAGATACGTCACCGTCTTTGCAGACTCTTTGTACTGTGGAAAAAAAAAAAAAAAAAAACTAAAGTACTATATGGAGCCCTGAAAAAGCCCTGAAACGTTTGTGTGTTACTTAAAGCCTTTATGTATAATGCACTATGTAAAGGTATTCATAAATAATTGCAACCGAAGTTAAAATGTATTATAATACTTCCAGATTCTTTGTTACATCTGAAATTTGTAGTTTCACATGTGTTTTAAAGCATTATACTTTCAAAAGGAATAACACAAGTATTATAATATAGTATAACTGTGGTTACAATTGTTCATGAGACCATAAAATGCATTATACGCTGCGTTACAAGGCATAATGCATTAGAAAATCATTTTATAATGCATTATAGTGTTACAAAAAACAGCACATGAGAAATTTTTATGTACAGTTTCAAAAAATTCAGATATTAGATATCAATGAACTGCACATTTTAATATCATTTTGGTTCGGTTGGGGGTTTTTTTCAGGAAAATAGCATTTCAGTACCTATACAGAAATTGCTATTAAAAGGGCTGATGCATGCCAGCTTATGGAATATTGCTATAAATATTTCAGTGCAGTTATGTTTAAGCATTTCAAAGAGACCTTATTTTTAATATTGATTTATGGTGCTACAACATTCTATTTAACAGGCTCAAAAGAAAACCCACAACGCATCGGTTTCCAACAAGCTCCTTTAAAGCCTATACGATTCCAACAAGAAAATGTACCATAAACCATAAATCGTTTACCTGTTACTGTTGCCCGTTGTAATCCAAGCCAAACGACCTTAAGCACTGACATTATAATGTCTTCTCAGTAATGTTGCAGTTGTGTGGATTTTGTAAGATTACAGAAAAGACCTGGCAACCTCAGAGCTTTAAGCTAAATCCTCTATACAGTTGGCTGTGTAGGTGGCTTGGCGTGGGAGTAATCATCCTTTGCCTTCATGAACATAACATATTAGCTTAACGGCGTAGTGCGGCACACGAGGCAGGGTTGTGACAGTATTAAAGAGGAATAATTACCAGCTAGCCCGGATTGTTGTATAAAGTGTCGTTTGAAGCCACTCTCTGAGCGAACAAGAGCAAATGAAGTGCCCTTTTCACTGTAATTGTTGCACCATGGGACATATGCTAATGCTATTTATGAGGAGGTGATCTAACAGGCAACAGGATTCGCTATAGAGATGAAACTTATTTTAATATGGTAATGTAGTGACATCTGAACCGCCCTTAAATTTCCCGGCACAAATCACTGCAGATTTCTCTAACATGTAACAGCGACAATGCACGACAACAAGCAATTCAAATAAGAGTGAGAGAAAAGCACATTAAACACAAGCCACATTGATAGCGAGCAAAAGCGTAATACTTTCACATTTAACACCAACAACCACTATTGCTCTGCTCCAAAACCTAGTGAACTGCTTACGAAGTCAGCCTTTTAAGGATGCTTGTTTTTAATGAGTCATTGATCTATCCCTCACCTCAAGTATGCATCATGAGCTCATTTAACAATAAATCTAAAATGCCGACGAAATTGACAACGTTTTTGAATAACATATATACGAGCTATTTTAGGCTGCTTAGAGCATTGCATGGTAAAAAATTTTTTTTAAATTTTTAAACTCGCATGGAGTTTATGCATACGTTTTAGCTGTTTTAGACGGCAGGTGGCTAAGTAGGCAGTAAGGCAGTGAGGCAGCTCGCTAGGTTTGGGAACAGAGCTTATATTAAATCACTAATACAAACAAATCAAGATGATAGTTTCCGTGCATGTGCCAAAATGTGAATGGCAAAAACAAGCTAAAAAAAATTATTTAAAATAAATGAAGATACGTGTATAACATGACACAAATGGGATAAAAAATAATAATAATGGTGTGCGAATGGGCTCAGGATGCGTACTGTGGCTAGAATTAAACATACAATACCCCACACTTAGAGTTCTCCAGGTGTGGATTTCTCTAGCAGACGTAGCCCAGAGGAGAAGAAATAAAAGACAGGGTATGAGTCTAGAGGTTAAGTAGCATACGCTCACACACGCACACACACTATCATCACCTCTTCATACTTTACAGCATAAAATACAGCATCTGAGGGTTTCCTGTGTGGTAGGCCAAACAGTGAGAGAGCATATTTTGCGCTGCATGCAACTCTGAGTTTTGACTCGCTGAAATGGAGAAGCTTGAGTGAGCAGTGAGAGCTGAGATGGAAATGTTACGCTGTCCCATGCCTCACATATCAATGTTTCGGCTTAGCGCTCGTTATACATCAATCTACATTATAAAAAAAAAATGCACCATAACCAGTTTATCTTAACACTGCTAAATGACCAGTATGCATCCGACATTACCATGCCAGGTTAGTTTTGAAGTGTCAAGAACGTGTCTGAAATCAAAGACCGATAAATTGCCATTACAGCAGTAAACAAAAACCATCGAATTCTCATTAAGTTAACGTAAAGAAAAATATTAATATATAAAACATATAAATGAAAAATGTTAATGTATGCATCATGATAACTGTAAAGCGCTAATCTATTCTGAAGTATTTAAAAATTAATAAAAATCGCATGACATTCACCATAATAATGGGAATTTCTCAACTCAAACATTAAAATGCTACGGTAATGAGAAAATGTTTTAATCATGATGAAAACTGACACAATGCTAAAAAAAAAGGGGCCCATAATAGGCTTTCTTTTGGGTTGAAACGTGACCCAGGCCTGTTCTTGACTGCTTTTTTGAGAAAAGGAAAAATACGGCCATAACAGGTGGCATACAGAAACGTGAAACGGCACATTAGACTTCATGGAGTACCTTCACCAATGGATGCAGTTTAGCTATCCAAACTGAACGGCACCAGAGCCAAATCTCCTGTGTCTCAACGCAAGAAGGCAGCCACAATTCCAACTTTTAAAAGATATGCGAGCAATCCATTATTAATTACAATCTATCCTAGGCTTAGTCGAAGACGCCTGAGGGGACATTTTATTACCAAGAAGTAAAACATCAATTTGCCATTAGACTCAGCCTGTCCACTCCATTCATCCTTGTATTATTAGTTTAAAAATGAAGTCCATCTCTCCTGCCTTTAAAAAAAACATGCTTTAACACAAGCTCTGAGAGATAAAAAAGCATAGCTTATGAGCTCGCAAGCATTTTTGACGCCACAGAAATAATTCATAGTGACTGAAAGACATGTAAAATGCTGCAATGCATGAGACATCATCGCCTGACTTAAGTGCTGGTGTCAGTGGCTAAAATATGAATGATCAAAAGAAGTTGAGGGATAAGCAATTTTGTCTTTTCTCCCGAAAACAAAAAGCGTTAGCGAGAAACTGGAGAGCAGACATCTGCAATCATCACAAATTGAATTCTTCAGTTCTCCGATGCTAAAAATGTCCTAGAATTGGTTCCAAATCTCTAGATGCTTCCCTAAATGGCATTTTTACTCAGAATTCACCTCAACATGTTTGAAAAAAAAAAAAAGTGAGTTATCTTGACATGGCTGATCTTTTAAACAGCGAACTGAACATAGATGACATTGAAAATTATGTTCCAACTGAATTTCCAAATTTGAATTGAGGTTGAAAACAAGATGCAGAATTGCAACACTACCTGATATACTAGTCGTTCGCAAAAATATTTAATCCAATGTGTGCATGTGCTATGGATTTTTTTGTGTTCGCAAGCTCAGCAACATTTAAATGTAAACTCTGAACTGACTGCCTTAAAAGGTAGTTGCCTACATAGGTAGCATTCAGGGAAGCAGCTCGCCAGGGTTCAGAACGTAGCGTTACAAAACATAGGTGTCTAAATGTATGCATGATAGCTGTAAAGTTTTCAAACCAACCACAGTCTGAGCTATTTATGTGAATCTAGACTTGTGGAACTCTAGTATTTGCATATAACTTCTGCCACTATGACTCCCACGCATCAGAAAACTGACAAAAAAGCACAAGCTATTATTGTAATATTCAAGCTTCAAGTTTCTATCTTATGAATAGCAGAGGTGCCCTTCCTTCATCGACTATGGAAGATGAACACCTAACTAAGGCCATTCATGGCTAACCTTTTGATTCGCGCTCTTTTAATAGCGAGATCTATCATTAAGTTTCAATTCGCACTGCTCCAGACAGTGATGCATTAACAATGGTGCTGTCAAGCACTCCTTTACAATTCATGGTAATTAGAGCTTAATGATTTAGCTGGTGGTTTTAACCACTATTGTATTTCCGACTGTGGCTCGTATTGGCAATGTGCCGTGCACTCTAAGGTCCCCGTCATCACCTTGCCCTTGTGAACAATCAAACAGGTTGAAAAAAGAAAAAAGAGAAAAACTCCTAGGTTTAGGCTAAAATGCATTCAGATGTGATCAACTTAATCAGCTATTTGAGTAAAGCTGCATGAGTGCAGACCCCAACTATGCCATGAAGAATGGTGTATCACAGTGGGATTCGGGCGTGATCTATGGGCAATTTATTGGAAAATGTACAAATTATATAATGTAATGACATCAGACTTTCCAGTGTTTTTACATTTGGTTTCTGTAATATTTCTTAACTGAATACTACGACATATAAAAAACTTGAAGCACTGTTTGTTTAATTTGTGTCTGTATTCCATTGTATTTATTTGTGCAACTACTTAACCCCCATTGTAAAAACACAAATGTGAGCAAAGTTTAGGTGAGATAATAGTAATGGTAACTGATCGATATTTATTACATGTGATTAAAAGCCTAAATTTAAATCTGTTCATCATATAAAGTGATCTAAAGTGTCTATTCAGAAGACTTGGATTAAACCGCTCCGTTATATGGATTACTGTTTTGATGTGTCATGTAATACGTTTTGAAGCTTGAATATATTGATTGACTAGATTTTCAAAAAAAAAAAGGGATAATTAAAAAATATCTATATGACAGTTTTTCCCTGTGGTATCCAAAATGCTATTATATATCAATTTTTTAAGGTATCGTATCGAATAGCATAAATATTAATGATATAATATTAATATTCATAAATATTAATAATGCAACAATAAAGTCTGTATGCAATTTCCAAAATATTTAAGAATATTTACAGAAAATTCACTAAAACATTTAAAAACAAAGTTTAATATTAAATATCGATATGTATTTACAACGTAGACAAGACTGCAGACAGATTTTGTAACTGACACAAGGCAACTACCACTTCTATTTGTGCAGAAAAATGGCCAAACATCGGCTTATCGATAGCTGATATAACAGTTTATCTTTCCAAACGCCTCCGATCTATCTCAAACTCTGGTTCTGACTTCAATTTAAAGGGTTCAAGCCTTAAATAGCAGGTCAAACGTACACCCCCGTAATTCCTGCCTAGACTAAATAAATTGTTCCACAGATAGAGACTACTGGAAAGACACACGAGGAGTGTAGAGCTGTGCGAGTGTTGGTGTGCGGCAGGGACGGCAGAGGCTCTATGGGAAGTGGTGGGCTCTTGTAAGGCACAATGACATGAGGGGGTGTGTTGGGGGGTGGGCGGTAAAGTAGGTGAGAGGAAGTGATGTAATGAAAGAAAGCCAGTGTGCATGTTTCACCAGGAGACACAAAAGCTGATTATGTCAAAAGCAATGCTAACTAACACCCTCAAATTCCCCTGAAAAGAAATGTGCCTCAGCTATTGTACATTCAAACATAACTGCATACATTATATTACTCACTGTAATATTAGGCTAAACGTGTGTGTGCAAGCAGTACCTGCGTTTGAAGGTGAGAAGAACGCCCAGGAGAATGATGACAAACATGAGGATTCCCGCAATGACGCCTGCCATCTTTACAGTGCTGTCCACCTGTTTTTCAGGCTCTATGTCATTGGAATTCTGGGTAGATGCACCTTTAAAGCAACAAGTACATCACAAAGAAGAGAAAGGGTCTTTAACCAAGACAGGAGCGGTTGAGAGTGATCTACAGCGACACACACACAAAACCAACACATACGAGAATCAAATGAAAACACATAAAAATGAAGTCCGTTCAAGCACGTCCCCCGTTCACACACTTTCATACGCACAGTCGGTCCAAATGAAACACATTCACGAGACACACACATTCAAAATTAAATCAACTAAATGCATTTAAATTTAGACAAAACAAATGCACAAGTGACACTGATCATTACTGTGTGGCGGGTCTATGGCAAAGGGGAATCGTTTATTGAATGGCATTAATTAACAGGCAACAGACAAAAAAAGACCTTAAGGAGCTTTTCAAATACTGGATCACTGTGGTGAAATGAAACACTTTAGGGCCTTTGGATTTTGGGTTAGAGAATGCAAATAAACCGAAAGACAATTCAATGCGAGAAATGCAGGCATGAAATATGGATACAAGAATGATTAGCCAAACAAAAAGAGGATCAAGGTAGAGATTCATGCAGATGTATGTGTGTCTTTGTATACATATGGGTGTTGCATACTCGCATGCATCACATCTTTTGTCGATGATGAATTGTTATTTTAATATCTGTATAAAATCTGTACAACCATGCATGACTTTTAGAAAACACTGTTCAGATTAGCGTGGCTCCACACCAAACGGCTCATCTACCTTCATCAGGCATGTAATTCTACTGTGAAATTGCCATTATTTCTATGAAAGAATTTCAGCTGCTCGCTGTTGCCGTTATTCACTGTTGAAAAGATCATAATCATCTCGTTGATTTTTTGCATTTTATTTTCAAAACATGAACCAAACAAGACATTCCACCATATAACATTCTGCATCAATCTTAGTGTAAAGAAGAATGGTGTAATAGACTAAAACATATCGATATAAATAAATGGTTGCATAAAATATCTACCTCGTAAGCATGTAATCCTCAATCATTAAACAATTATGTTGTTTTAACCTTCATTTTACATTTAAAGGAATTTTTTTTTAACCTGCCAGTGAGACATCTTTAACAATCTGCTGCATATTAACACATTGATCTCTCTATGTGGGTGGTTTGCTTTCATGTGAGCTCAATCATTTGATTTATTTATTTCCCTCAAACCGTACAGTTCTTTTAAGCATGAGAAGATTAAACATTCAACCAAAAAGACATTTCTGGAACTGTATGCTGAAAAGCCAAACCTACACAAAACAAGACAAAACAAAAAAAAAGTCCTTTTATTAATCACTATTTTTGGCTTGTTTTTCAGAACTAAAAATGTAAATATATAAATGCCTATGGTGTAAAAACTCTTCCAAGAAATATTCACTGAAAACAAGTCTCACTATTTTATGCAGTTTTGCTTCTCAAGTAAATTTCTCTTCTCTTAAGGATGTTCATACATACTATGCATATGAGCACAGCGATTTGCAGTGTCATACAGTAACAATCAGAAATCATTAATTATTGAGTATGCAATCTAAAGAGGCCATTCACACAGACTGCGGGGGTTTTTTCGGTTAAAATCACGAGATGCAGGTCAGTGGAGAGAGAGAAAAAAAAGCAAGGTCTAGAAATGTGTTTTTTTTAATTTTCACTTATTTTAACTTGAGCATGCTCGAGATTCTGCAAAAGACGCAAGACACAAGCACAATGCTCAAAGACGTCCATTAAGCGCATATTGACATTGAAAAACAATGGAAAGGTAGCGCAGTGGCATGGAAAATGCATTCTGTGTGAACTGGCCCTAAGGTGATATTAGCGAAACCCTAATGCCGGGTTCAGACTACACAATATTTTTGTCTATTACGATACTCACTGTGTCAGATTCATTTACATTTATTCATTTGGCAGACGCTTTTATCCAAAGCGACTTACAAGGGGAGCAATTAGGGGTTTCATGCCTTCCTCAAGGGCACCTTAGTCATGGTATCAAAGGTGGAGAGAATGCTATTCACTCACAATCCCCACCTTCAATTCCTGTCGGCGTGGGAATCGAACCAGCAACCTTCAGGTTACAATCCCAACTCCCTCACCATTAGGCCACGACTACCCACGATTCTAAATTCTTGTTGTGTTCTTGTTGACAAGAAACATGTCAGACTACACATTATTTCATCAACCAACCCAATTAATCATTGCTTGCCGTCTTTATCGATGTGCGTGAAGTTGCCACTGACTTCCAGAAACAAGAGCGTAAACAAACAATGGCTAACAAGCGGCATTTATGCTAATTCCAATGCGGCGTTAATGCTAATTCCAGTACTCGCAGTGTTTCTCAAGCGACATGTATCTGTATTCACTCTCTCATGAAGGCAGGAGTACTGTTGTCATAGCTCCACGAACCTTACCTCCATTGCCTGATTCCACCTAGCCGCACAAATACCATCGTCTCTCTTTCGTTTGAAAGCTGTGTACAAGGCTTCTATGCTTCTTTTTGTCAATGTGACAGAACCCGCGGCGGAGGGACTAGTCTTTCTGTCGGGTTGTCGTCCACTGTGACACAGTATACGAGATAAAACGATTGATTATTGCGGATCGTTGCCCGTCATTGTTTACGAATCATTACGACACCCTGCATCAAATGGATCGTGCCAAAATTGGACTGATATTGTGCAGACTGAACACAGCAAGCAAGACATATATATCTGGGACTGGACTTTGAAAATGATCACAACTCTTTAGTTTCTTCTGACCTTTGAAAGAACACTGAGCCAGTCTCTTCTAACCTTGCTAGACTTTGGAGTGTTTCCTAGCCAAACACTTTTTAGCTCTATCTAGAGCTGTCAGAAGGTGAAGGCAGCACTATGGATGGCCTATGCGGATAGACTCTGTGCTCTTCTTTGACTCTATCAATGTGGTAACTGAACTCCATGTCCTCCAGTCTGCTCTGATCTGATTGGGTTCAACAGTTCATGATCCAAACACACAAAGACATTCACACACATCCTAATGGACACTTGCGCCATGATGTGGTTCTTTCAGCCTACTTTCATCATACTCCCAACCAGCACTATCTTCGTGGCAACAATATTAATCTTGACCAACCAATTGACTCCTTTTACTAACCCTTTAGGACTAAATCACTTCTCATAGAGCTCTATATGCTAGCATACACCTAAAACCAGATGAATTTTTAGCACGTACATTTAAAAAACTACTCGATTTCAATTTGTGTGGCCCTCAAAATGCCATCTGCATATAACATTTCCCTCCACCATAACACCACCCACTTCTGACCAGTAATAGCAAGCAGTAAATCATAGTTTCAGTAGTTTGTCTTGGCCATTTATTGGCCATTTAAAAAGAAAAGAAAAGGGGAAAACCCCTTTGATGCATTTCAAGAAAACGCTTTTCAAGAAGGTTTTTAAGATCACCGCTAGCTTTTATCCAAAAAAAAATTGCAATGATAATGTTTCCCAACGCAATTCGCCAATGTAAAAGATGGCCAATAAAACACACTTCTGCTTTAAATAGTGGTTTTTACAAAAGTTCATTCCATACATACCACCCACAGCCTAGTGAAGGCGACGAAATAGCAATTCTGTGTGCTTGTATTTATATAATTTTGACATATTCTTGGTTCTAAAGACTCTCACACCTATCTGAATCAGAAGGGGTTTACCAATCATGCAAAAGTGCTCTTAAAAGACATAAGGCTATTTCCTGCCCCTTGATTAGAAACACTCACCACACATTCCCCTTCACCCACTCTACAAGCTCTGCTTGTATGCCCAGTAAAATATGTGAGTATGCAAATCCTTTTATTTTGATAGGGTAAAATTAAGTATCAAAGAGGAATTATTATCAAAGCCCATCATATTAAAACTTAATCCCTACCATATACAGGAGGCGTCGGAGTGGGTGCATTTTAATTGCTCTCTGGTTCTATTAGCGTGTGAAAAAGGCACTTTTGTATAACTTTATTTAAAGCGGGTCTGTAGGCCGAGGGATTACGCAAGGGTTTACGGGGGTGCATATCGCTGCCGATATCTCCACGGCTGTATTGTTCGTCAGTCGACAGGATTACGTTGGATACATCTAACAGGATTATAATCTCAAATGGACTCAGATTAAGATTAGGCATTCATGCAAACAACCCACGATGCTAATGGCTCAAAAAGGCATGCCCCCTTTACCAAATACAAAGAGGTTAAAGGGTGGATTTTAAATACATTTGACTTAAAATCCCCTTTGTTTCTAATTCACAAGTGCATTTGGGTTTAAGCATTGCTGGTCTTTTTGTTAAATTGTGTTAACTTCCAGATGGGAGCACTGAGCTACAATGGGTATTTGTGTAAACTGCCAGTTGATTTCAAGCTTAAAGTGTACATGAATAATGCATGATATGTTGTGTTTGTTTCTTTTGCTTGTTTTTGGAACTGTTTGGATAATGCGACAAACACAACTAAGTTTTGCTTTTTAATGGTTAGTAAATATTACTGGCCCAAAAAAAGTGTTTGGAAAAGTTGCACCGAAAAATGTTTGAATTTCATTGCAAACAAAATATCAAACCGAGTGACATCTGCAAATAAATATTATTTATTGATGCAAATTTGAAGTTAAATACTGCATGAAAGTTCATTTAAAACACATCAATCTTCTTTTAGTACAATGTGTTGCTTGAAAAGTGTGTTTTTACAGTCTTTTGTTTTTTTTTTCAATAAATGTTAATTGCTTTGATAGTTTGCTCTCTTTCCAAATTCAAGATTCAATTAAGTGTGCAATTACTTTTTGGGGCCATTGTGCACTCCGATTGAACTCTCAAAACATAATTATGATCCTAATAACTGCATGTCAAAATATATATTTAAAATGTAAAATGACGACAGCTTTAATCTGGATAATGCAGACGATTAAGCATCGTAACGGTTCACTAGCTGGCTAAAAGTCGACTATCTCCTGTGCAACGCAGATATCCTGCAAGACCCTTCAGAAAAGTGAGATATTTTAGTGCAAGCAATTTGTAATTTCAGTCAGGGCAATTGAACATATTGAATGTGACTGTAGAGTGAAATGGAGAAGCAATGAGACGTGGACCATATTGCACTGGAAGTAAAGAGCTGACACCTGTGCATGTGTGTAAGCATGTGTGCAAGGGCTTGACATCTGATCTGAACAGCAAAATATATCCTTCAGAAATAACTGAGGAATTATAGGAGCATACTATTAGAAAATATAACATAAGTTAACACTTAATACTTCCATTCACACATTTAATATGTGCACAGGAATATATATCTGGAATAGTGAAAACACACAAATATCCAAGCATACTAATGTAAAACAAAAACATGCTGGCAAACACACTCACATGCGCGCATACACACACACACACACACACACCGGTTAGGCTGGCAGGGTCAGAGTGTATGACTGGGGTCATGTTGGGTGAAGCGGTTACATGTAAGGGGTGGAGTGTTGAGGTAAGGCAACATAAATCACTTTACGCTCACATTTTGCTCAGAATCTTATTAAGCTCTACTGTAATATATCTTCATGTATATCCAATTATTTAAATAATGGTCTGAATAAATAAAAAAACGGATTAATATATATATATATATATATACACAAATACGACCAGCCTTAAAAAATTGTATCTATTTTCCCACAGTAAACAACAGATCATTGAAAGCAAGATTATTTCATTTCTAGGGAGGCAAGATTCTTCAGAAAGAAATAATTTAAATTATGAATTCAGTTTTTCAGAGCATAACAAGGTCATGAGCAAAACTATAGTATAGAGGGGATATCTGTTGTTTTTAAACATGAAATAGTAATATTTAATATGATAATTTTAAACATGTGGGCGGCACTGTACATTCTCGGGTCCCAAATTACAATAGTGTCAATGAAGTCAATGAGAACCAGCTAGACTTTTTAGTGGACCAGACATGCAAAAAATGCATTAAGATGTCGATGGAAAGAAGCAGATTAAAGGAAAAAGGTCTGAAAAAAAACAACAAAACAACAAAAAAGAGAGAAGGAAACAACAGTGGAAGAAATGTGGATGAAAAGAACAAAGAAGAAAGAAAAGTTTGACTATGGTATAATATTCACCTTCACTGGGAATGACAAGTATGTAGGGCGTGGTATTTTGTCCCCTACCTATTACCACTAAGACAAGGTTTTACGTTCCAGGCCGGCATGCATGAGAGAAAAGAAGGAAAGAAAAAATAGTCTAAAGAATTATGCTTTCAACTTGATCATCTGAGCTTCCTTCGAGTGAGTAACATTTGGCTGGAAAGGAAACTGAAATGTATAGGATACAACAGGAATGCTAATTCGCAAGTGAAAATTAGAATTACTCCAGAATCATCTAATGGAACCGACAGGGTAGGCATAAGAGTTAGAAAATCTTATAAATCGATTTTTTTTTTTTTTTCTTAATGAATGCATTTTTGGCTTTGGGAAAATTCTATTCTGAGTCTCCAATTGAAAAAAAATAAGAAAAATATAATGAAAAATGCTTTGAAATAAATACATTTGGGGGAATGCACTAAGACTGAATTGCGTCTACTGTCGTTTATTTGCATTGGCGTTGTTTTAGCACTTGATTCGATGAAGAAATTATGCAAATGAGGCGACTGTTAATAAGACTACAAAATTTGTGCTGAATTCAAAATTTTATGTCACAATTCCCAATCTTGTATGCCGGTTCAGAGTGCTAAGATGTGCAGCATGCAGCAGATTTCTGCATTTTGACATACTTAACTGGTACAATAAATGATTGCTCCACCACTGCGACCCAGAATTGGTTCTTTAAAATACAAAACGTGCACTCAGTGATTACTAGAAAATGAAGGCAAACGTATCTTAATGATATTTCGCTTACCGCCTACTTTACGTGGGAGTTAATCTTGCCACATTAATCATACCAGGAACAAAGCACTGGGTTTCATGAATAAGGCACAATTTTAAATCAGTCTAATGCACACAGAAAAGATTGTTTGCTTTGAAAGTAATGGCAATTACTTAATTTAAATACAGTGCAGTACTATTTCATTCTCATTAAGCTAGATTTTAAGTGGTGACTGAATAAGATGCAGGGGTTGTGTTTAAGTAGCACGTGCGAAAGTCACACAACCGTTTTAGTGAATTCACCCCATAATCTAAACCTATTCAAAACTCCAACATTAAAAACACAAGGAAAGGTCGAGAAACCTCAAATGTCTGTATTCAAGGCATCACAAAGTTTCTAAAGCAGAAACACAAAAATAATTGTTTTTTTTACAATCATAAGAACCCAACTCAGGATGGATCTATCTGGGATATGAAAGGAAAACAGGCCATGAAAAAAAAAAAAAAGCCTGACATGGAGCAAAATAAAATGAGTTCAGCAAAACAAACAAACAAACAAACAGGTGTGTGCAGAAGCAAGCTTATTGAATAAGATGGAGAAAAAGCCAAAAGGTATGAAAGAAAACTGGAAAAGAAAGAATGGGAAAGAAAAAATGCAATGAGTCTGTAGCGCTGCACGGCTATAGTGTCTCTTTATCTGTGATGTCCGTTAAATAATAGAAAGTCTCTTGTGATTGCTCTGTTCCTGGAAGTGATTATGTAAAAGGGTCTTTTTTACGGAGAGAGGGAGAAATGAAATGGAGCAAAAGAAACTGAACAAAATTGTTGGCCAGAGGCAGATAATCATGCAGGTAAAATAAAATGGGATTTCAGATTTTTCAATGAAACCGGGAGCTCTAATCTCAGTCGGATGCAACTGAGGTTTTTCCGACTGTACAATGAAAAGACTTTTTTGTCCTCATCAGGTTTAGTAATGGGTTCCACTATAAAATAAAGGTCTATTAAGAATACAGAGGAAATAACAGTTCTAATGTTACATCTGCTTAATTCCAACCAAAACATGACTTGAGTTTCATTGAGTGTGTTGGGCTACAGGAACATAAATTAGACAGAATTATCCAAAAAAATCAACCCAGCCAAAGAACTTTTTCAAAGTATGTCTCATCTGAATATACAAAGAAACAAGCAAAATAGGTGAATAAATCAATAATAATAAAATGTGTCATTCATACAAGCTAACAATAAGTGAAACAATTCTCATACCTTTGGTAGCTAGTCGCACACAGTTGATTTTGGTTTCCTGGAAGAAGAGAGGAAAGTTTGTGTTTTAATTAAATGTCAAAATGAAACTGTATTGAAGAACATTGTTTTTGTCAAGCTACAGTGATCTTAGTAATTGCAACACAATGAAGTGTGGGTTATTTTCATCATGAGGTGCGTGACATTAAGAAACAGTTAATTATATAACAGCATTTCTAATGATAGCGAAGGATGTGAAAACAGAGAGAAGCCAACATTTACTTTTCCCAAGTCACTACAGCTAAGTTAAGTAAAGGCATTTAAAGACTTAGTTCACCAAAAAATGAAAATTCTGTCATTAATTATTCACCCTCATGTTGTTCTAAACCCCTAAGACTTTCTTATCTTCAGAACACAAATGAATATATTTTTAATGAAATCTGAGAGATTTCTGTCTCTCCATACACACAAGTGTCACTTTGACGCTTCAAAAAGTTCATAAAGAGATTGTAAAACTACATTTACATTTAATCATTTGGCAGACGCTTTTATCCGAAGCAACTTACAAACAAGCGATTCATCATGAAGTGGCAAATAGACACAGGAGGTGCTCATAACAAGTTTCAGACATTGCTCAGAGTAGCATAAGCTATAGGGAAGGAAAACGAAAGGATAGGACTTTTTTTGTTTTTTTTTAATGATGAGGCTAAGTGCTCGCGAAAGAGATGAGTTTTCAGCTGTCTCTTGAATACTGCCAGGGATTCTGCATTCCTGATGAAGGTAGGGAGATCCTTCCACCAGCAGGGAACAGTGAACGAGAATGTTCTGGAGAGTGATTTTGTGCTTCTCTGCGACTGTACCACAAGCCTTCGCTGCTTTAGTGAACACAGGCTTCTGGTGAGAATGTAGACTTGTAACAGTGAGTGGAAGTAGGAGGGTGTGGAGCCTGTGGTGGATCTATGTGGTGGAGAGTCGATGCCTTGAATTTGATGCGTGCAGCAAGGGGTAGCCAGTGCAGAGAGATGAAGAGAGGCGTGTGACATGGGCTCTCTTGGGATCGTTGAAGACAAGACGTGCTGCAGTGTTCTGGATCATTTGAAGAGGTTTGATTGCACATGACGGCAGTCCAGCCAGAAGAGCATTGCAGTAATCAAGCCCAGAAATGACCAGGGCCTGGACAAGAAGTTGTGTTGCATGCTCAGTTAGAAAGGGCCTGATTTTCCAGATGTTGTGTAGTGCAAATCGGCATGACTGAGCTGTCTCAGTCATGCAGATTTGCTGTTCTCTGAAGGTCAGTTGGTCATAAAAGATAACTTCAAGATTTCTGGCTGAATTTAATGGGCTAATTGCTAATGTGCCTAGCTGGATGTTGAAATCATGATGTAGAGTTGGAGTGGCAGGGAAGACTAGAAGCTCAGTCTTTGCCAGGTTGAGCTGCAGGCGATGTTCTTCCATCCACGTCGAGATGTCTGCCAGACAGCTTGAGATCCGTGCAGGTACTGTGGAATCATCTGGTTGGAAGGACAGGTAGAGCTGTGTGTAGCAAAGGTAGGAGAAACCATGTGCCTGTATGTGCCCAGTGATGTAGTGTACATGGAAAACAGGAGGGGTCCAAGAACTGAACCCTGAGGAACTCCAGTGATCAGTTGATGAGCTTTGGATACCTCCCCTCCCCAAGCAACTCTGAAAGATCTACCTGTGAGATAGGACTTAAACCTAATCCAAGGATTTAAAAATAATCCAAACGAATTGAGCGAATTAGTCCAAAATTTCTGAAAAGACTCAATCGCTTTATATGCTGAACAGATTTACGTTAATAAACGATCATCAACACAGTGTTATGTTGCCAGTTGTGGTAAACTTCATTGCGGTTCATTTTCGTGTGTGCATACATCACATTAGAGCTTCCGCAAGAACCAATGAGGTTTGTTCTCGCATGTCAAGCAGGTTAGGTTGCTTTTCTGTTTATCTTCGCTGACCAATGTTTATATGTGAATAAAAGCCTAAATTCAATTTGTTCATCAAACAGAACGATTGAGTCTGTTGAGAAAATTTGGACCAAACCACTCAATTCATATGGACTTGTTTTACAATCTCTTTATCAACTTTTTGAAATGTCAAAGTTGTCAATGGAGAGAGAAAAAAGAAATTAAAAATATCTTAATGTTTGAAACAACATGAGGGTGAATAAATGATAACAGACTTTTCATTTTTGGGTGAACTATCCCTTCAAGGTGATAAAACGTCATACCACAATCATACCACATACTATCTGTTTTGATACTGATCATATTTAAACAATAATATGACAAAACATTTTTTTATTCTGTTCTATTCAACTCTAAAGCATTCATGGCTGCCTGGAATTCCAGTTATGATGATAAAAATCTCACTTGCATCCTTCGAATGCAATGTGTGGCGTGACAGGTGCTAATTAGTCTGCAGATTTTGGTGTGAAGTCTGCATGGAAGTTTAGAGCTCTGAGACAGGAAGCCAGATGCTACCATGTGTTTCTGTGAGCGTTTACAACAGCCACTTGTTTTGAAAAGATCTTCTGTCCTTGAGCATTTCATCTCAGTAAGCACGAAAACAATAAGGCCTTCACATCGCAGGGCCTTGAAAGGTTTCGATAATAGCGATATTTCATTAAGCTATATTTTATAGCAGCTTATGTTAAACATCTGGAAAGTATGCTAATCTCTGTATTGCCACAGGGGGCTTTACAGCAAAAATTATTTTCTTCTATGCTCATCTTTCTTTTTTAGGTAAACTTCTGTCATGGCAGAGCAAGTTTGATGAGAATCCAGCTTGCTAACTAGCTACTTGAAAAACAAAACAAAACGAAAAAAATCAACATTTGGTTTAATAGCACAGACATTTGTAGGTAACTATCATTTGTTACCAAGACAGCAATGCAAGAATTAGCTTTTTAAGTTCTATTATGAGTGCGCTTCCCATGCGCCTACATTTTTGAAATAATGATCTTCTGCGCAAAACAGTTTGTTACCATGGTAGTTTTTGCTGGCTTTGTTATAAAAGTAATGTATGGACTAAAGGTCGATGCTATAGCTAGTATGTGGTCGCTAAAACGGTGTTAGGGCATTCTGGTGGTTGCTAAATGGTAACTTACTGGCCCAAGTCAAAAGAGTCAATCCTAGAGTCTATGATATTCTGACCCCAGGGAATCTGATTCAATGTAAGTCTATGGGATCTATGTTCAGCCAGCTGAAAATCATACATCTGATGGCTTAGAAAACTAAAAGCAAACAAGCTTTGAGGTATTATTTGCATGTTGGAAGGTAAGGGGCTTGATTGAATGACTAACCCTTTAGTAGTAATGAAGCTCGGCTTGGAAAACACCACTAATAAATCAATCAGAAAAGCATATTGAAGAGGCAATACAGGCAGTCTCTCTTCTAGCATTTATTTCATAACTTCACTGTGCCATTATCAGTGCCACTCTTCAGAAATATTAAAAGTCCCATTGGCAACACTTCATTGCACATATCAATTTGGCTCACGGGAATCAAAACCAATATGAGTTGCTCAAATACATCCAATGCTGATGAATGCAAACACAACACCGACCTCAACTCACACTGTTGACACTGAAAAATTATCCGTCAATGCAGTGGAAAAGGGCAACCGCTAACATGTGACCTTGCTGTCAGTGGCGGTTTGTCCCATCTGATTGTGGCATTGAGGCAGGGGGTGGATTGACACAGCGAGGCGAGGAGGGGTCCATATGTGAGCAGACCATCTGTCTGTCACAGACTGCTATCGGACATGCAGGGTCAAACACACTGGCCAATGTAAAATGGGTGAAAATAATACCGTTCGAGTTTTAAGAGGATTTACCACGCAGATAGATTCGAGGAGGATATATAAAATAATATATATATAATTTTATAGTATTATATACAATTTTATAATTAGTATATATAATAAAAAATGTTACCTGAGCAGCAAATCAGCATATTAGAATGATTTCTGAATTATCATGTGACACTGAAAACTAGAATAATGATGCTGAAAATTCATCTTTGCATCACAGGAATTTTAAAATACATTTTTAATGGTAACAATATTTCAAATTATTACTGTTTTAACTTTAGATCAAATAAATGCAGTGACTCTCAAAAACATTTAAAAAAAAAAAAAATCTTACTGACCCAAAGCTCTTTAACAGTTGTGTATGGTTCGCTAAAATACTGTGAAATTCATGTTATTCTATGGTACTTCCAAGAATACTACGATTGTACCATGGCACATTTTGGTCCTTTTTTGTAGGGGAACTTACTGATAAATCATCAGTCATCATGGTAAATGAATTTCAGTACTATGGTACATATCAAAATTCTGATGCCATCACTGAACCGTGGAACCACTCCAAGAGAAAAGGGTGATTTGAAGGAGGTGAAGGCCACATGGTAACGGTGCTTCATTTCTGTGCAGCCCGAGCGCTGGGATTTGGGGAATGGAATAATAGGAGGGGGTCTCGGCTGATGGGAAACATCACTACAGGAAGTGACAGCTGAGCTATACTGTCTGCCCCTCCAGTCAAATAATTCACTGACAGACTGTCAAATGCTTTTCACGATGACTGTGTAGTGACGGAGAGAGAAAGGCCGAGCAAAATGGAGAAAGAGGAAGGAAAAAGAACAAATCTGAGGTGCAAATGCAAGGTGAGAAAAGAGAACAATTAACTCAATTATTACTGGTAGGCTACAATATTATTGTTTGCAGATCACATTTTTACATTTTCTAAAGGAAAGGTAAGTGGTGCAAGTCCGTGTAATGATGCTAAAGTACTGTGGCTCGTTGTCAGGGCGTTGCTAAGGTATGCAGAGTTGCTATGGTGTTTATGATGTTCTGAAAACAAATTGGAAGTAAAAAAGAGAAATGAAAAAAGAATGGGACATGCATGACAGTTTGGGAAGAAAGTGAAAGCAAAAAGAGAGAAAAAGAGCTAATAACTCTCCACAGACCAATCCAACCAACTGCAATTTACTAAGCTTGAATGACAAGTTTGCATTGATGTGTTTAAAAAGAACATGGGACTTTTATGACAAATGCTTAATGGTTAGCCAGAGAATTTGAAGAATATGGATTTCATGTCACTGTCCAGCTTTTTGCCATGCCTACTAGGGCTAATCCATATGACAGCAGATTTACAGTCAATACATTTTTCTAGTTGGTCACTCACTCAATTTTGAAGCATGTTATGGATTAGTTAGCCATTCCAGCAGTTTTCTTGACACACTTGTTGCAATTCTCTCCTGATGACAACAGCTACTGCTGGAACACATTTCTATTAACTATGTCAACAAGTGTTTTCTGCAAAATTTGGGCCTCTAGATGGGACAATAAATTGCATATATATAGACAGAAACAAACTATTAACTTTCCCAAAAAGCAACACCCAGAACTCAAAGCAACATTTAAACCATTTGCAATTATACCTTGGGACAAGAATGTCAGCGAGACTTGAGTTCTTTTGACTTTAGTCAGTAAGAAACTTTCTAACAACCAACCCATACACCCTAGCAACACCCTGGTAACCACCAGGCCGGAGAGTTGAGCTTGTTTTTCGTTTAGCCAAAAGTGAAAAATCTAAAAAAAAACCTTTTTTTCCATTTTTTAAATCTATTTATTTGTCATAATCAACTGTTGCATGTTGCGCAAACAGGCTGATCAAAAACATCACTTCATGGAAAATGAACAAAAGAGAGATAAACAAAATCACAAATGAAAGTATCACAATTTAAGCTGAGTTCACCCAGTTTCCGCAGCATTTTAAACAGACTGTGAAATGGATGCTTATAATTATGAATTATGAACACGGGCATGAATGATTACAACAACCTCCTGAGGCAATCATCTACACATTAGGGGCTCGGGAGGAAAAACGCTCCAGTGAGAATGAATAAAAGAAACGTGCAGTACAAAATGACAAAAGAAAAGTGGCATCAGCCAGTCGTCTGGAGGCATTTAAGACAGCGGCGCCACTATTTCAGGAGCTGTTGCTTTCGAGAGTAACACCTCCAGTCTGGTGAAGTATTAGCAAGAGGATTAGGCAAAAGAAAGTAAAAAACAAAACAAAAAAACAAAGACACGAGTTGCTTTTGCTGTCTATAGTGTTTCCATTCATACAGAGCACTCTGTTTTTCATGAAGAACAAAGGAAAGCATGACAGCTGAGTGTAGCGTTAGGTGTAAATGAAGAAAGAAACGGCAAGAGATTCACAAAAAAAAAACGTGTGAAACAAGCGCGAGACACTTCAGAAACACTCGCAACCGCCAAAAGAGAGAAATGTATCGTCTCCATCAATGCTATCATATGCTGATGAACTGTACAGAACAACAGGAAGAGGGTGATACACTAATTAACCCTTGATTAAGGCTATTGCTATTTCATTTATGTAATTAACAACCAATTAATATGAATATATGAATACTGCGAAGTATTTCATTGGATTTGTAACTGGACCTACTTGATCTGCCCCCAGCAGGATTTGAACCGGCGTCTCCGGCATAGTATGGGGGCGCGCTAACAAGGGTGCTAAAGACTGCAGTCTCTAGTGTCAGCCACTCGTGCATCTCTTGAGGCCAAGCGAGTGAGGTTTACTCACACAGCTCTTTCTAGCTGGCCTACGTTACACTCACCTCAAAAAACTCACTCCCATCTGGGTCACGGCACCAGCGTAACCGTTCTTACTCCACCCGCCCCAAGCGGGAATCGAACTGGAGTCTTCAGCATGGGAGGAGGACTGCAGTCTCTAGTGTCAGTCGCTCATGCACCTCTTGAGGCCAATGGAGTGAGGTTTACACATACAACTCTTACTAGCTGGCCTCCATCACACTCAACCTCCCATCCGGGTCACGGCACCATTTTAACCGGACATATTTGACCTGCTCCAAGCGGGATTCAAACCGCCGTCTCTGGCATGGGAGGTGGGCACATTAACTCTAAAGACTGTGTATTTATTCACAGACCTCTTACAACCTGCATTACATTCACCACCCTAAACCTCACTCCCATCCGGGTCAAGACATCAATGTGACGAGTCCTACTTGATCCGCTTCGAGCTGGATTCAAACCAGTGGGAGGAGGGCGTTTTAACAAGGACGCTCGTGTGCCTCCTGGGGCCAAAGGAGTGAGATTTACTCGCACAGCTCTTACTGGCTGGCCTCCATTACCCACTGACCAAATAAAAATCTATTCAGTGTTTAAATGCAAACCTATTGGAAAAGCAACAAGGCACACAATTTTAAATCAATACAAAAATCAATCAAATCAATTAAAATAAATAAATAAATATAAAAAAAATGTGTTATAACCTATGTTATTCCTATTATTATTATTGTTGCTATTATTTTATTCTAAAGAGCATCTTGTTCTTCAACTGAAAAAAAGCTAAATCTGACCTTTTCTCACAGTGCTGATAAATATTTCTTAACATGCCAACTGACCATTGAACACTTGAAAGTTTTTAAACACAACTTTTTTTAAATAAGTAGTCCAATAGAGCTGCCACACTCCAACAAACAGTGATTTCACCTTTGACAGGTCGTGGTTTTTAAATGCAAACTGCTTTCCTCTAGAGTGTTTGTTCCTATTAGAGCTACACGTCAGTGGAAACAAAGTGCCACAAACTTGTCCTTTCACCTGCCACACACCGAAGATAGGACGTGCTTTGCGGGTTCCATTTTGTTAAAAGCTGCATGTGTTTGTTTCAATCTCTGTCTAGTGTTAGTTCAGCCACTTAAACGAGTGAGTGCCTCTTCACAACTCCGTATCCCTCTTTCAGAACAAAAGACGCCTGCAGCGGCAATTACTTGCTCTTTTAGCCCGAGCGTCTGCGGTCCTGTTCACAAACACACCGGAGGGACAAAAGCAAGCGGAGAAATCCTAATTTAGCTATTCCCATGACTGTCCCTCCCTCTCGCGCCATCTTTGGCAAGACCGATGAGATAAAGTTTATCAAAAGCGACCTGGTGCCATTAGCAGTGCCAGGAGAAACTCTGTGGGCAGCGGCATCGTCTGTGGACTGCTGCTACACTGAGAGATCAAGAAACAGCAGCATTTTTTGTCTTTAAAGGTCGACCTGAAGATGGGGAGGAAGCAACCTATGATTGGCTTCAGAAGAGATAAGAAAAAGTATTTTAACCTCCCCAAAATTACACACTTCATCCTTAAGCAAATGAAAAGGCCTTTAAAAGCCATGCTGGCATTTCGCCTGTATGGAAAGTGATAATGATGACTAGCAAATTTAATGTGGACTACAGTTCCCTGCTCATGCTGACATTATGGAGCAAAGATCATTCATTAGAGAGCATTGCATTGTATTACTCATTACAAATGATGTTCTGCTTTTGTGAAAAAACTTTTACAGTGCCCCCAACAAGTACTTGGACACTTAATTGACACTTAAACATCTCTAAATGTTTAGATACATTAGGATACAGAGAACAAATTTTGGCGGAGAAAAATTGTTCTCACTGCTTGTATATTTCAAAATTAATTACAAAGAAAAGGCATGTAACACATTGCTTTAAGTATAAAATTTTGAAATAGAAAGAGTGAAATAGTACTAATAATCTTTGGATATTTAAAGTTTTTTTAATACAAGACTATATTTTGTTATCCAGTGTAATCACATCGAGACATTATTAAGTGTCACGTTATTGTCCCAATAAATTTTGGGGACACTTTTTTTATGCATAAATATCCTTTACAACACTGCACCAAATGTATCAAATCAATAAATGAATCTACTAATGGCAACTGCTACATCAAGCCAGTTTGAATAGCTATCAATGACAGGTAATCTAACCACTGAATTGCATTGTGAGTTTATTTGTTACCTTGCACCGTGGAATAGAAAAAAAGAGAAAAAAAAACATCAAATGGCACCCATTTGCACCGAGCATTTCTCGAACACACTTGGAACAAGGTAAGTTGAAAACAAATCTGAACTACCAACCTAAATCCATATTTTATGCATGAATCTCCAATCAAATTATCTGGGTCACGGTCTGGGGTTGTTTTTGAGTGCTTTTCTCCAGCCGCCTGAGACTGAGAGATTGAATTGAATCAAATCCAATCAAATCGGAAACCACATACTTCGAAACGTAGAGCAATGCAGCAGGCCCAAGAGGAACCTTTACAGAGTGCATTATGTCTGCTAAATACTAATATGTGAAATTTATAATATCTAAATATTATCAAAATATCTCCTATATGTATTGATTGCCATTAAGATTGCGTCACAACGCAAAGAAGTTTCATTTTTTAAATATAATTCATTGTGTCATTCAGTTTTTATTCTGGGATGAAATATGAGCCAGCCAGGATTCATGAGATTCACTAATCAATGCTCAAGAGTCAACAGTTATCAAGAACAATGAACTGGTAAATGAGTTAAGCAGTAAAGGAAATACTCACCCCATTGGCTTTGCTCAGTGCCTGAAAGTAAATGCTGTAGCTTTTGGCTGGTGACAGCGGTGCGTTCCAGTAGCCATTATAAGTCTTATTGTCTCCTATAGTAAAGGGCTGCACTACAGCGAGGCTGACAGGGGGAAGTTCAGCAGCGAAATAGTGAGGAGAATCCAAGATGGAGGCATTTCTGAAACTAACAGGAATGGAGAAACACTCCAACACATCAGTGGCTCGGCGAACTTTCTTCTTCCGTTCTTCTTGAACCACCACTTGATAAGCGCTAGAGAAAAAACAAGTTGCATTATTGTACTAAATATCAAAACAAAGACTTGTAACAGTTCTGAAAAGCTGTTTCATGATGTGATGTTTCTCCCCACCTCAAGGGGGATCTAGGGAGGTTTCTGAGGGAAAAGATATCCTTTTAAGAGGGACGAGTAACACTGTTTAGGAGGTATTGGTATATGTGAGTGTTTGCTCAACTCTTTGGTTCTACAGCTCAGTAGGGTTGTCTTTTGGCCTCAGTCATCTAACAAGAACACTTCAACTGGACTATACGATTGTTTTCTTCAAATTTGGTTATTGGGACTGACATTTGGGACATTATATATTTGAACCTTTGTGGAGTTCTTTCGAACTGTTCTAACAAGATGACCGTAAGAAATGGACTTTGTCTAATTGAACTCAACATGGTGTGGTTGGGCCAAAATGTGTAACAATGTCTGAATTTCTTAGCTTTTGATGGATTGTTTCCTTGACATTGATGCTGTTTGAGATGTTTATTCTTCAAACTCTGTAAATATATTCTGCTGTGCTCTTGGAGGAATGAATCCCCTTCATTTATTTATGTGATTGAATTGAGAGTGCTACAGACTTAATATACCATCACTGTAGTTAATTTCTGATGAGGTCTCAGAAATATTCATTTTATGTTTTTTTAGTAAAACATGAAACCTGTTCACAACATATTTCATTTCTGTGACATACTGCTGAGTGAAACAAGACATTCAATAAGAAAACAGAAGGACATGACTTGATTTAATCCATTGGGAACTCTAAAAACTTCTTTTTGTCTTAAGAATAACATGCACTCGGGAATTGTGCACAATAAGTAATAACGTATCAGGAAAAGTAAAAAGGGTCCATTTTGATTTCATATTACTTGAATATGAATTTAAAACATATTACTTTGCACATGTTTAAGCACACTGCAGCCTCTTGAGTTGCGAAATAAATATCTTCAGCTAGCGATGGCACATCCAAAAAAGAGAGAGGCAGTTGCGCCCGAGGCAATTTAATGAGCCGTTAAAACCATCAAGAACATCTCTTCCCGTAGCTTTCTAAGAATCACAGAAGGCCCTGTCAACTATCAAGAATTCTCTAACGCTAACAACTAGCTGCTAAACATCTCTATTAAACTCCCTTTTTTTGGAAGAAATGAAACTCTTTAAACCTGCATGAGACCCAAAATATACATAACTTCTCCTCATGAGAGAAAACTACGAGGCAGGCGATGCGGTAGAGTGCCAGCAGAGGGAAATCTCTACTACGGTAATTAGCTCGAGGGGAGGTGTGCATGGGGCTTTTTGAAAGTGCTCATGATGGGGAAGGACTGAAGAGAGGCACGTGTGTGTTTCAGTACACGGTGAATAGATAAGGACATTTTTTGAGCTCCCTGTGCTGATAGTACTTGTTTGCAATTATGTGGTCTTGCGCCAAGAACATACTTCCCAATTATGTGCAATTAGGGAAATGTATGTTTCGCCGAAAAGACGTGGCAAATTATCCTAGCCTCTAATCTGGCATCTTTCATAAGGGATAATTTTCCCAGGACCAAAGAGGCCTGCCTGCTTTTCTCTTTCAGATACACAGGATCTCCATTTCAAACTAATGGCTTTAAGTGCACGCTGGATGTCGTGTGGCGTGCGTCCGCTGTAACCCCGGTCGAAAGCTTCTGTAATTATAAACAATTTTCAGTTGCGTATTTTTCATAAAGACACTTATAGATTGCCAGGGTCATATGCTTTATACAAGCACACTAACAATGGAAAAACATCAATAATAGTGGCAAAATGATTTTCCACTTGGTCATTACAAAACCTGCATCACTTTTGCAGCTTTTTGTTTTACTCTTAAATATATATATATATATATATATATATATATATTTAAATATAAATGAATAACGATTATAAAAAATATAATATCATAATATAATGCCAAATACAAAAACAACTCAGAATAGTGCATGCTCTCAAATAATTGTCATAATTACTGATGGGCTCTCATTACACATCAACTGTGCAGTTCTTCCAAGTCAGTGGCGACTTGCAATTTCGAGAATTTGCCAAAATCTGCTGCACATTCACACACTGAATTTCCACACAGAGGAAGACTCTGTTTGCGTGCCAAAACAGCCAAATGGATGAGGATCCCCTTGAAGGCTTAGCATACAAATGATGCTTATTTGAATGACTGCATTTAAAAACCCTCAGGACCCCGAGTGAATCAACAGTAATGCACTTCTTCATTCAGACGATGCGCTGGACCCCTCTTGGATGATTGGAGAGAGGGATCAAGGGTAATTTAGTGTATTCTTGTCTTTTAACATGCTTCGTATCTGTCTGCAGATTTTTGTTGTTGTTTTTTTTAGTTTGACAATCAGCATGTCAGAAAGTATCTACAGCTGATAGACCAATCAACAGTTTGGTCCAGCATGCTCAAGGGCACAAACTTTCAGGCTCCTAACCTCATTCATTTATTAACAGCAAATGATGATTTTAAATTCACTCATCATATCGTGTCCTCATTTGAATAAAAGTGTAAGAGACCACAAGTGACAAGCACTTTCTCAGACAACATGTTAATTGCATACAACATCATGATGAGAGGCCAACTCACCTGACAGGGGCTCCTCGTGATTGGGCGGGTTTTAAAAGGACGGTGATTGTTGTGTCCGTCTCATTGAGAGGAGAATCCGTCTCATATTCAGGCATGGATGGAGCTGCAGACAAAGAATCATGTTAAAGGACACAGACTATAAAGAAAGAAAGGATAGAAAGAAAGAACGCACTGTATAGCTCAGAAGACCTCATTTCAAGTGACAAGGTTGAGAGACGGATGTCTACAAAGCTTTTCTAAAAAGCACTTTTCTTCTTCTTCTAAAAAAAAAAAACTTTTTTCGGTTTATGTAACACGAGCATGAATTAACTGTGCTTGCAAGTGTAGAATAACCAATATTTCAAAAGTGATATCCGGCTAGGAAATGCGACATCTTCACCCTTTATTCAAATATTATATATTAATATAAATTATCCAACTGTTTTATTTGTGATCGCCAGGTTGTCAAACAGTTTGCAAAAAAGTTTTAGTTTAAAAATAAATAAATAAATTGTTAGAAAAATACCTTAATCAAGTTTAGTGTTTTGTTCTGACTTCATATTTAAAGTATTTAAACATTATAAAATATTTTCCTCACATTTTGATAAAAACAAATACCCCCTCCAAACATGACTTTTGGCCACTACTGTATGAATGTTCCATTGTGCGATCTGTACAGTACTTCTTCTGGACTGTTTTTATAATCAGAATTGTTGTCTGTGGTACAGAGTTCAGAGTTTAGCTTATAATGAAGCCTGAACTCAGCTGTCATTCAAACACACAGAACTACGTTTTAATATTATGTATAATTAATATTCATGCTTTTGTAAAAACTCTCGTTTCACAGTATTTACTCCCATGAGAAAGCATACCGTTTGGAAGCCTGACTCAGAGGTCATTACTATGTAATCATACTGAAAATGTCACTCTCTCATTACAGTGTTTAGATTCAGTGAACAATACGGTTTTAATAAATGGTGTCTGGCGTGCTGCACAAATGCCACGTCATTATGAAACGGAACGAACTGACAGCTGCGGGCCACAGAAATTGGGCTAAATTTGTGGAGGATTTTGTTTACCATTCATGTTCTCATTATTCCGTTCACTTTACATTAACTGTATTCCAATGATATTTATGCCAATAACACAACACGCTAATGAGATTTTCGCTCCAGCAAAGCTCCTTTAAGATACGAGAAAAAGTCAAAATGACAAAACTAATTATGCAAATTTTAGAAATGCAAGTGATAATTATGTAAGCTTATTAAGTCAAATTAAGCTTATTTAACCCCACCAGTCCATGTTCCCTGAAATAATTTCATACATTATCATCGGCCTGTCCAACGTGAATACTATAGCTCCATAAAAAGCAAATGTCTGTCACATTAACTCAATTAAACTGGAACTTGCGGCTCTGTTTTATCCTAATTGTGCATAATTATCACTTCGCTGCTCAATTTGAGTTGAACCTTTGCCTGAAACCCTCACCTGCGATCTTGGTGGCTATACGGGTGGTCACGGGTGGGCCGAAGCCTTTGTTGGTGCTGGCTTTCAGAGTGAAGTAGTACGTGGTGCCAGGATACAACCCAACGAAGAGATGATGGGTCTCATTTTGGAGTTTGAAGACCCGGCCACGTTGTGTTGTCAAATCTGCACTGGGGTCCAGGGAGCCAAGAGCCTTATAGGTGATCTAATGTAAGAGACGAGTTCATTGGATTATTACAATGATAACTTACATTATGACACAGTTTGTTTACCACTATGTTGTTTCAAACCCGAATGACTTTCTCTCTTCCATAAAATGCAAAGAAAAAGGTTTTGATAGCATCTTGACTTGCTTCAATGGGATTAAAAGTAAAAAATTAAAAAAGCTTTTATATATATATATATATATATATATATATATATATATATATATATATATATGTCATAGTTTAGGGTTCAATTCTTACAATTAACTAACTAACAAGACTTTTGCTAGTTATTGCTTATTAATAGTTAGTAACGTAGTTGTTAAGTTTAGGGATTGGGTAGGAATTTGGTAAGATTAAGGGATGTTGAATATGGTCATGTAGAATAAGGCATTAAAATGAGCTTTATAAGTGCTAATAAACAGCCAATATCCTAGTAATATGCAACTAGTTAAAAGTGAGAATTGGACCCTAAACTAAAATGTTTCATTGAAGAAGGAAAGTCCTGCAGGATTGGAGCAATCTGAGGCTAAGCAAATAAAAGATATTTCATTTTGGGGTGAATTTTTCCTTTAAGCATTATATTTCTTAATAGCATAAACCTTTTGAGACACGAGAAGCAATTTAGCACTGAACATTTTTGTTTTACTGGATCTCTTTCAGTTACTTTGGCTTTTCTGAATTTATGTTCTCTCCAAATATTTGAGAGAATTTCGGTGACTAGAAGTGCAACCCAAAAACAATATTATGATTACAATGAGTAACAAGCACATTCAGTGCACTGCGCTGTAAATACAAGCTGCTTATTAAATCACTTTTACAAGGATCTGCTTCAAACATGTACAATTTGGAAAATATTTTGGAAAATATCCAGCTAAGAATTAACATGGCCCAAAACAATGACTAAACTAGGTTACAGATAACCATTATCATGCTAAGATGCACATACGCCACATCTCAGAGGAGGCTGATGGAAATTGATGGCCACAGTGTATATGGGTAATCAAAACATTTTAGCCCTGACGTTTCACACTTCATAACTCCATTCCACAATTCAAATCAAATAAATTGACAGCTGGGTGCCTAGCAGGCCCGCTGCCTAAAAGCTTTTCATGCATAGTGGAGTGATTCAGAATGCCCTCTAAACACTCTCACTCTCTCACACAAACACACACACATACAAACACACACACACACACACACACACACACACCTGTTGTGTTTTCATGTTTTATGGGGACATTCCATAGGCGTATTGGTTTTTATACTGTACAAACTGTACATTCTGTCCCCCTACACTACCCCTACCCCTAAACCTACCCATCACAGAAAATGTTCGGCTATTTTAGAAGCTTGTTTCCTCATGGGGACCAAAAAAATGTCCCCACAAGATCAAAATTTATTAGTATTACTATGGCTGTGGGGACATTTGGTCCCCATAACGTAGGGAATATCTGCACACACACACACACACACAAACACAACTGTCCACTGACCACAGGCAACAAAACAGTCAGGAGTAGTAAATCTTCACATTCAAAGCACAGCTCACTCCAGAAAGTCCACACACAGACACAAACATTAGAGAAATACTTTTCTGATGTAAAATAATACTTGTTGCCATTCTAGTGATTCTGAAACTAAAATTAGTTTTTTTTTTTTCGTACTATTTTCACAAGTAAGGTGTATATTTTCAAAACTCTTAGTACAAAAATCCAAACTGATCACACCTGTAACACATTCTTTCAAACCCTGATCTCTGCTTTCATTCTAGTTGTACATTTTTCCTTCGATATAATCACAGTTTCAGACACAGGATCATTGTGACATGTAATGAGAACATTTGGTTTAATCACGGAAACACAACGGTATGTTCTTCTTTCAGTTTAGTACTTTTAACAATCAGCTCATTCAACTGCAAAAAATGCAAGATACATGTTTCAGATCACCCTTGTTGCTGAAATAATTTCAGTAATACAGGTTACAGATGCCACATTGCAAAATACACTTACATTACCTAAATTACATATTCAACATGAAATCCATAATGTTTGTAATAGCATCTATTCAGTGTGTTATCAAAAAGTGTGATGAAGTTTGAAGTTTCTCACTGTACCACATGACTGAATCTGTACTGTAGTTGACCTTTATAAGGGTGAGTTATAGTAATGTGTCAGTCTCTACCATGGCAATGCCTCTGTTTACAGTGTCACATGGTATATGATGTAAAATGATGCCATCTGTCTCCCTTCTTCTGATGCATCTCTGATCAATCTGATGTTATGCAGTCGTTGACTGTTTCATTTCCCTTGTACTCTGTCCTGTTCTGTGTTCACAAATTTATACAGATGTATACAGATCTGTCTCTGTCTCTCATACACAGACACAAACACACATTGGTTTTTCATGTTTTCTGGGGACTTTCCATTGATGTAATGATTTTATAACGTTTAAACGGTATATGCTATCCCCCTACCCCTAAACCTACCATCACAGAAAACTTTCTGCATTTTCACATTTTATAAAAATTTCATTTTTTGTATGATTTATAAGCTGTTTTCCTCAAAACAATGTCCAAACAAGTTCTAAATTTACTAGTATTACCATCCTTGTTGGGACATTATGTTCACAACAGTGTTTACTGGGACCACACATACACACATTTTGAAAATTGTAGCTATCATGAGAGATCAATCGCTTATAATGTAAAAAGAATTCATTACGTTTGGTTATCCAAATTGCAAATAAGTTCCATATAGAAACTATGAATATAGAATCAATATCTACGTATATAAATCTATAGATGCACCGAATGATTCATTGATTAACCGTTAAGTCCAGTTCGATTAAATAATGTATTAAGATGAACGAGAAGAGATGCAAATGAAAAGTTTGATAGTAAGACAGTTATATAAATGAAACACTTATTTTGTGAAGTGAAAGGGATACTTTCTAATTGTGTGTTTGTACTAACACAATTGAAACTACGCTAAAATGTTTGAAAAAAGAGCACTTTTGATGATCTGTTGTGATATTAGTACTAAGAGTTTTGAAAATATACTCTATATACACTACCACTATATATAAAATATATGAAAGACAAGCAGTAGCAGTATCCAAAAACAGGTTTTCCTTTTCAAACTAGTATCAGCTTAAACTTTCATGCTTGTTGTTTGATTTCATGTCAGAGGATTGTTTATACTGGCACATTTTTATACTTTCCAGTGGCATAGTTTTGATTTAATGCGCTATCATGTTTCATGTTCGGTCAGTAAATCACACAGTGCTACCGAAGTGTGGCGGAGCAGCCTGATGTAATATACTGCCAAACACAAGTTTACATGTTATGGATTATAAATCAGTCTTAATAGAGAATTACAGCCTGAGTTTTGCTTTTACAGCTGACAATTTACTGTACAAGTGGACTGAACTGTTTAAACCCTCTTCATGCCTGTTTGGAGAAACAGGTCTTACTCAAAATTCTCAATTCAAAAGACAAAATCCCATTCTTAATTTTACTCTCATGTCCAGTTGTAATTTTGCAAACTTACCAGTTTGATAGTTAGATACTCTGTTTTAAATTCACAGGTTTTCCTGTAAATGAAAAGGCATTAGAGATTGATGGCAGGTCTTTTATTATAAGGGCTTTTAAAATATCATCTATTGCCTTTGGCGTAGCTCCTCTGTAAATTTGTGCCCTTGTTCACTGTTAATATACTCAGCCAACAGCAAGTCGTATCGTTCTTTACAGCCCAATGAAACAGAAAGCGTGTTGGCTGAAGGGTATGGTTCGTGCAATATACAGGCAGCTGGATAATTCATCTGTAAGCTGCACGCAAGATGTTATGATACATGTTTATACATTATAAAGTATCATATTTACTTTTGAACAGGCTATCTATTGTTTTAACATTTAACCTTCAAAATGATTTGCTTAAAACATGTTTTAAAATGTCATTTATTTTGTCACGTGTCTTAAGTGTCAAAAATAGTCAGATAGACAGATAGATAGATAGATAGATAGATAGATAGATAGATAGATAGATAGATAGATAGATAGATAGATAGATAGATAGATAGATAGATAGATAGACAGACAGACAGACAGACAGATAGATAGTCAGACAGATAGATAGACAGACAGATAGACAGATAGACAGATTGATAGATAGATAGATAGATAGATAGATAGATAGACAGACAGACAGACAGACAGCAGACAGACAGACAGACAGATAGATAGATAGATAGATAGATAGATAGATAGATAGATAGATAGATAGATAGATAGATAGATAGTCAGACAGATAGATAGACAGACAGATAGACAGATCGATAGACAGATCGATAGATAGATAGATAGATAGATAGATAGATAGATAGATAGATAGATAGATAGATAGATAGATAGATAGATAGATCGATAGTCAGACAGATAGATAGACAGACAGACAGACAGACAGACAGATAGATAGATAGATAGATAGATAGATAGATAGATAGATAGATAGATAGATAGATACAGATAGACAGATAGACAGATCGATATATAGATAGATAGATAGATAGATAGATAGACTGACAGAGTCAGGATAGATAGATAGATAGATAGATAGATAGATAGACAGACAGACAGACAGACAGACAGATAGATAGATAGATAGATAGATAGGTAGATAGATAGATAGATAGATAGATAGATAGATAGATAGATAGATAGATAGATACAGATAGACAGATAGACAGATCGATATATAGATAGATAGATATACAGATAGATAGATAGATAGATAGACTGACAGAGTCAGGATAGATAGATAGATAGATAGATAGATAGACAGACAGACAGATAGATAGATAGATAGATAGATAGATAGATAGATAGATAGATAGATAGATAGATAGATAGATAGATAGATAGATAGATAGATAGTCAGACAGATAGATAGACAGACAGATAGACAGATCGATAGACAGATCGATAGATAGATAGATAGATAGATAGATAGATAGATAGATAGATAGATAGATAGATAGATAGATAGATAGATAGATAGATAGATAGATAGATAGATACAGATAGACAGATAGACAGATCGATATATAGATAGATAGATAGATAGATAGACAGACAGATAGACAGATAGACAGATCGATAGATAGATAGATAGATAGATAGATAGATAGATAGATAGATAGATAGATAGATAGATAGATAGATAGATAGATAGATAGATAGATAGATAGATAGATAGATAGATAGACAGATAGACCGATAGTATGTTTGAATGTGTGTTTTCCATCTTAAAAAGAGAACACTTGGTCACTTAATTTATTATATATCATTAAGATGTACTAGTACCAGGTATTTCACTTTTGACAATGTGTGCTGCACAAAATTGAGCAATTTTTCAATATTCCAGTCACTAAATGGAGAGAGAGAGAGAGAAAAATAAAACAAAACAAAACAAAAAAAAACCCCATAAGAGCTCAAAGGCCAGCATGGAGATCAATAGACGTCCAATTACTCTGTCATCACTTAAATGTCCTGATGGGGAAAAACACAAGGGGTGATCTGTCCTGTAGAGGACTGAAAGTATGAAATGAAGAGGCGAGGATGGGGGGATCTATCTCTCGTTCTCGTCTGTCCTCCCTCTCACTTTTCAGACTCTGTTGTCAGGGGAGACAGGAAGTGTTGGCCAGGGGGCATTTGATGCCACGCGACAGGCTGCTAAAAGTGGCCTAATGCACTACTGAACGCACTGTGGCTCTCTGTTAAAAGAGCCGCTTGAGTTTAATTGACCACAGCTGATTTGAAAAGGGTTCATTTCCCAGTTCAGTTTGGCAGGAGAGATGGGAATGCGAAGAAAACAGCCCTGTTTGTGGGAGATATTGGATTTGTGGCTACTTTGCTTCAGTAATAAGAAGGGGGAAAAAAAGAGAGAGAGAAATGCTGTTCCAAAATATAGTGAGCTGCCTTTTAATCACACTGTATGTGCACTAGCAACAAAAAGGTTCCAAAGGCAACTTAAGTATGCTGCCTCTTAAGTTACCTTGTTTTGGCCAAATGCATTGTGATGAAAAATGGCAAGCTAAATAAAAAAATAATCACTAAAATAATTCTGTGTAATTAAAGTTTTATACCCATTATTTGTGTTTTATGCTTATTACAGTATACCGTGGCACTAGCAACATGCTGTAGTCTCTGAGTCTTCTGAGTTGATGCCTTGATAAAGTCTCTTGTGACATTGTCATACAGTATTCCTTTTGTCATGTAAAAAAATAACACTACAGTAACAAAAAGGGCACCCACAAACAAACGTGCAATTGCATTTACATATATCCGTACATCAGTGTAGCTCAAAGCAATTAAACATCTAAAACTCATCCTGTATAGACATTCAATCCTTCAGAAAAGTTTCTAAGAACTTAAAATCCAAGGCATCTCTTATCAAGAGTTATACAAGGAGATATGTAAATGCAGAACTTTAAACCCATGCTGGATTGGTTAGTAAGTCCTCGGCAGAAGCCAGCCGTCTCCTGAGATTTACAGTTGGTAAACAGACATGCTGAGAACACAGAATATTTAGTGTTTTTTTAAGTTTGAGGGTGACTTATGAGGTTTGTGATGCCAGAAAGAAATTAGGCTACACAACATTTGGTGTAGAGAATGATATGTTATATTCCAGTCAATTCTGAAGGCATAAAATAAAATGTAGAAAAACAAACAAAATTATATAAGAAAATACAGACTTGAAAATGGAACTTCTCTCCTCATTTACTCACCCTCAAGCTGTTCCAAACCTGTGTGAGTTTCTTTCCTCTGTTGAACTCAAAAGAATTCGGAGGAATGTTGGTAAATCAAACAGTTGATTGTCTGGTTTTCAAGATTCTTTAAAATATCTTCTTGTGTTTTCAATAGAAGAAAGAAACTCACACAGGTTTGGAACAGCTTGAGGGTGAGTAAATGATGACGGAATTTTTATTTTTGGGTGAACTATCCCTTTTAAGTCCATATTACTGCCAAATGCCCACTGATGATCAACTACAACACAATGGAGTTTTTTGGGGGGCTGAGTCCGGGGAGTGAATTCCATGGGGGGTGGGGTGGGGGGTGGAGTTCCAGTTCAAAATGTAGAGGATTTCCATCTTTTATCCACCTAAGAGATTTTACATGCTATGCAAATTTCATACATAAGTCAAGTGGGATTTTCAGCAAAAAAAAAAAAAAAAAAAAAAATTCATAAAATACTAATTTTGTCTGCAAGTTCCCCCATGAATCTTCGCAATTTCCACACTGGTTTTACATGATGTTTAATAAATCTTAAAATAATGATAACGAATCATTCAAATCACGTTGCAGACAAATGTGCAACAATTGTAGAGAAATTAGCAGAGAATATCTACAGATTTTGTGATACAAATTTCTGTCCCCCTAAAAGAACACATTACTTTACATATATGACTCAGAAAAAAAAAAAAGCAAAATGCACAATATATTCATGAATATTGTGGTTTTTTTTTGCTACTAATACTCTGAATATCTTTCAAAGATGCCATTGTTCTGAAAAACCCGGTGACTATCGCTCAATGCATCAACCTTGTACCTGCCGACTACTAGCAATGATACACTAATGTCTGCTGTTTTGGACAAAACAAGGGTACTTGAATCTCACCGTCTCATGATACACGACAAACGGTAAATAAAAAGCGCACTCTCGACATTAACCCAGATTTAGACCTCCCTCCAGCTGTCTCTAGACCACACGTGCAGGACCGTGAGCCCATTAACCGGGTTTAGCTGCTCTAGAGAGCGAGGGGGTACTGCTTCTCTAAACTCGAGTGCTTGCAACTCAACCATTTATTGATGGAAATGAAAACAACACCATGACGGGAGGGGGGTGGGATGTGCACAGGTTTTCCTCCATCCCGTAAGGGCAGAACAGGCTGTTTATCTTCGTGAGAGGTGAAAACCTTCCCTGCTACATCAGCACACAGAATGACAGCTCCTTACTTTGACTTATTAAGAGAAAAAAGATGATTTTTTTTTTTACTTACAGAAAACCTCTATAGTGGTACCACGGTAGATCAATGCCAAATAATATCATGGTACTGAATTAAGACTTTTATATACTATAGTACTTACACTAACATTGAAAAGTTTGCGATGAGTGTGATTTTTAAATGTTTTTTGAGTTTCATGCTCACCAAGGCTGCTTTTATTTGATCAAAAATACAGTAAAAATAACAACATTGTGAAATATTATTACAATTAACATAACTGATTTCTATTTGAATATTTTTTAAATAAAATGCATTCCTGTGATCAAAGCTGAATTTTACAAAGACGTCCATAATACACTCTTGGTAACTGATGGTAATACTTAAAAATATACAACATTACTGAAATGAATGTACCATTAGTTTTTATATGGTAGACCAAGAATATCATGGTGCTACCATTCTAGATTTCTAAAATTCCATGATAGTACCGTGGTACTCTTTTGTAAGTAGTGCAAAAAGTCATGGTATAATACCATGGTACATTTCGGTAGATTTTTGTTAATGAATATTCATAATTCATACATGATGCTTCATGTAAAGGGTAATATAATAGTACATTTTTAGAGCAGTATAATGATGTGAAACTACAGTGGTGCAGATAATACGTACTCTCAAGACCAAATTTCATCATTTTTATGTGTTTAAACATAAATAACAGTACCCATAGAGAGTGTCAATATCCCTGTCCATCACTCCTCCACAGAACAAACCATCAGACATGTTCTTTCTGTAAACAAAGTGGGTGGTTTGTTTCCATGTAACTCCAGACAGGAAGCCATCAGAGATGGCATACGAGACACAGCGGAGGGGGGGAAGACATCACGTCATCGAAAACTCACAACATGTCACGCAAATTAAACAAAACAAAGATCAAGAACACCCGGAGTGTGTAGAAATGTTCCGCTATTTACTCTTCCTCATTTGCATGGAGACAAAGAAATATAAAGAAGCAGGAAGACAAAAGACACCTTCCTTTTACACATTTCAGTTTTGATTAATAAGGAGCTGTTGAGGATCTTCTCTGTCTTACTTTCCCTGCGTCTTTCATATGCACACTCTTATTTTGTCAGCAAAGCAATTAATTTCTGAAAGGCTTTGATGGTTTGATAACAGGACGCTGTTGTGCAGAGAAATGAAGGCAGTGGAAATACAGAGAGAGAGAGCGAGAGGGGCGGGGGTTTGATCAAAAGTATGGATTTTGATGCAGGACACATCTCAGGTACACAGAAACTGATCTGAAATTCACGGCAATGTTTGTGTATCATAGTTAGCAGGCAGTTGATCTGTTCTTACAAGCATAGATCAATCAAGCACACAGAACGTCACTGCATACAGTATGCATTTATGTGTGGCCTAGTGGCTGCTAAGAAGATTGTTGGTTCATGCTCACATTAACTCAAATTAATGTATCAAGGTTTTTATATATGGTATTGGCAAGGTACGTTCAAGAATACCATGGTGATACCATGATACAGTAGAAGTTTTAAACATATTTAATTATTTGATAAATTTATAGTTACATTTATACTTTATGTAAATTAATTACATAATTATTATATTTAAATATAAAATTATATTTAATATAAAAATATATTATTTTTAAATATAAAATATATACATATATACAACTATATATATATATATATATATATATATACATATATACAACTTTATATATTGTTACACAGTCATAATTACGTAACATAAATAGCAATAAAAGCATTCATATTATTAGATTAGATTAATATTATATAATACTAAAATACTAATCAATCAATCTATCTATACACTATTTTTATATATTTATAATTACATAACGCACATTAAAATAAATACTTATTCACATGTTATATATATATATATATATACACACACAATACTACATATACACAATACATGTGAAAAATGTTTAAAATATTAATGTTATCATATTCAGTATATCGCAAATAACTTTATCACACTATCAAAAACAAAATAATAATGATAAAAAAAAACAATATACATTTTTACTGTTTTAATTGCTATTTGTTACAGCTCTTTATTTCCTTCTTCGTGAGTCCAGACTTTTCTAAAGCTGTGAATCAAGAAGCTTGCTTGCCACAAACAGGGTCTTTTTGTGATCCTTCCGCTGCATTCATCTCCGCACCTTCCCTTTCCTGCCTCTGAGCTCTTTGTCCTAAGTCTAATTTGTCTGAATCACTAAAAGCGAGGAGAGGAGGCATACGGCTGCTCAGATCTCCCGGATAATTCTATTGGACGCTTCTAATTAAATCAATGAGGGCTATTATAGCAATTATCCGGCCAAATGGGACTGCATTGTGTCCGCTCGATACATTTAGTAAATTCTGTCAATCTTCTTATCACCAAGATGGCACAAGCAGTAACCCCATTTTAATGATGTACCTGAATATGCGCAATCTCTCACATGTGGTTTGTCTTCCTCATCAAATCAAAGAGATTGTGAGGCTCTTTTGTGCCTCCAGCCCACTCAAACACACACATTAAAGCAAAGTCTGGCCCTAATTTGTTTTTGTCATGCTGTGACTTTATTTCTCAGCTTGTAATGTGGATATTCTATGCATTGACTAATAAATAATTATATAAACATATACATATATATATATTTTTTCCAGTCCTATGCATATATATATATATATATATATATATATATATATATATTCACAAAAATTCCTGCAACAGAAAAGCACTTTTTTGCAGTATTTTACCAAAAAGTATACTTCTGCCTAATTTAACACGAAAAAACACGCAAACAAAGATACAAGATTTTTTCTGTTAAAAAATCACCATTGTGCCCTTGAGCCAGGTACTAAACCTCATTTATTTTATAACTCTATACCAGATTGTGTGTCAGTATGGGAAATAATAATGTATACAAACTTAAGCAAATAAAATAATAATAATAAATAAATAATATAATAATAATAATAATAATAATAATAAAATAAAAATCTATATTATATACAATATTTTCATATGCATATTTAATTATTTAAAAAATAAATACATATATATATATATATATATATATATATTCAACATTTTCTCACCTCATAGAGAGTAATGGCTCCATTAGTTTCATTCGGGGCCTTCCATTGCATGAAAATCTTCTCCTCGTATGGGCCTGTCTGAACGGACTCCACAGGGATGGGTCCAGGAACTAGTGTAGACACACAAACACACATTCGAACACATTTAGCAACTAGGTTACATTTAAACATGTTTACTCAACAGTATTGTCTCTATAATTCAACTGCACTACCATTACATCAACACCTTGATGCAAAAAATCGTTGTGAGAACAGAGGTGACGTAGGGTGACAGAAATGGCTTGTGTTGCTGGGTAGAAGGTAAAGTGAGGCGAGTAGAGATTGGCTGACTAAAGAAGTAAAACTATGTCAAACACACCTCAGCTGCAAAATTCGAAGTGTGAATTGTAACAGCTTTGCTACCCTTCGGTACAGAGAGGTGTTAACAAGTGCTACGAGTACCACTGCGCGCATTTGCGTGTGTCTATTTGCATATTTTCGTGCGCACGTCCCCTCTGGCACACATTGCATGTTTTCCAAATATACTCACGCTAGAACATCATTAACACCCTAAAAACCTGTTTTCAAGATGTCATCATCCATACAAAGCTTCATCCTGCTCTCGTATGCTAGCATAGCATTTTCAAAGACGCTATGACTTGACGATTTCATAAATCAACGAGCAAATATGCCAATTTGTGCCAGTTTGTCAATAGCCCATACATTCTGTTAACCTGAGGCTAGCTGTCTTTCATTTCTCAGTCTTGGTTAGTGTTTTTGATTTGACTGTTAGCGATGACACACTAATGAGTCATACAGTTCCTGACAGTGTGTGCAAAAAGAGCTAATGACTTAGCTAAAAGGCCGTTTAGTCCAACTTAGCAGCCCTAGCGCTGTTGTTTGCTTTGCACTTAGTCGTGGCTAATTGGGAGGGCAGATTAAAGAGATGAGCGAACGGGGCGAACGGGAGAGGCACCTCGGCACAAACAGATTAGCTGGCGGTCATCGAAGAAAAGACCTCAAACATCTATTGTTCATGCAGCATTTCAGTGACACGTTAACAACACAGAAACCTAAACCTTTCACACTGTTAATGCTTGGCAAACACTGCTTTTTCCATGAGGAAAAGCTAATCTATCTGTACTTTTAATTCCACTATATATAAGACATAAGCGTTCATTCAGTCTCATTCCATTCTTTCTGTTTCATTCTTTTGCATGTGACGAAGTTCGTCGTCAAAATGGAGCAAGGTTGAGATGTTTGCCCTCAATCATTATTAATAGTCTTTGGCATTTATTGTTCAATGGGAATTGAGCTAACATAACATCTTAAAATACAAACACTTTTACTGTGAGCATTTCAACTGAGAGGATGCATCGGATTTTTATATTGATATTGAGGTCAAACTATATGGTTTATTTTACATTCTGCACCTTTTGAATATTTTTATATTGATATTATGATTCGATTGTATTGTGAAGCACGTTCAGTTGCATTTTATGTATTTAGAGTGCTATACAAATGTTTATTATTATTATTATTAAATCAATTCCACAAAATTATGATTTATATTCAATAATTACATTTTTTTTCAAAAGTTTCTCCGTTACTGAGCAACAATTTAATGTGCATATGAGATCTAGTTAAATATTGATTGATTCAGCTTAACTAAAGTACTTTGCTTTATCAGTAACTAATCAACCGAGAACAACTGCAACAAAACAAACATTATGTTGTACTATTAAAATTACATGAATTTAACCTAATTTTAGAGTGACTAGAGATCATTTGTCATTGCGCTTTAATTTGGTAAATCTCACTGAGAAACAGAAAGTTTATATTCCTCACTGAAATCATCTCATCGCTTATAACTCTTTCCGATTAATTCTATCGCGACTCTTCAAAAGGTAGCGAGGTTGAGATATTTGCCCTCATTCACTATTAAAAGCTGAATAGTCACTGGCATTTATTCTTCGATGGGAAAAGAATTGAGCTAATCAAAGAAAAGGTGAAAAACATTCTCTCACTGAGGTGCTGATGTCAGATATTGTACTGCAAAGTGAGGCCAGTTAAATTATATTTCCAACATTTCTTCAAATAGCTTGATTGGGCACTAGCCAACAAGCATATTAAATCACTGTTACAATGAAATATAATTAGATCCAGTCCTCCGTCCACTATCTTTTCCACTATATAACCATGCCTGTGCGGGGAACGCTACTTTACATATTAATCCAGCTGATTAGCTTCTTGTTTGAGAGATTATGAGTGATTTTCATTAAGTTTGAGGTGCAGGAAACAATCTTTTCCTCTTTTATGCTTGCCCCTCTCATGATACAAATACCTTTTAATAGGTTTCGTAATTGTCACAAGTTCCATTTGTCTCTAAAGCTCACTGATTATTTTCATCTCTGAATAAATCACGAACAACTCTTTTCCTGTTTACGCTTGTTTACGGGCAAGCAGGTTTTTCCGACGGACAGGGTTCGCCGCCGTTGTTGTTGACCTTATAAGGTAAAAATTGTCTGCAGTCCTCATGTTAATTTCACCCTCCTGCAATTATCACCATATAAGGTTACACAGAGAGACAAAACTGCTTCTCTATTGATATGTTGCAGCTGTCCGTCAATTTGCTAACACAAAGGACAGCAATTATAGGTTTTCATATGCAAAAAAAACATAAAAAAGGAAAAACATCAGTGCGGCAGACAAGAGCAGATGCTGAATAACCAAAAGAGTCCGTATCAAAACAGACTCATCAGAACATGAAAATGAAAATCTGAAAGAAATTGAGATGAGCTTGAATTATACGCTATAATCTAATAATCTAAGGCTCGACAACAGGCTTTATTTTCACACGGTTTTATAGCGCAGCGTTAAAAACAAGCTGGGAGAAATTAATTGTAAATGGAGGCTGAGAGCTTCCCTCTGGGAAATTTTCAAATTAAGCGCCGCTTGCAAACCTTCCCTCCGTCTGAGAAACACTGTGTCTTTTCACAGACTGTGAAGCTTTAACATGCTCCACGATGGGATTTCCTTTTAACTGCAACACATCAATGGAACAGATGGATTAAAGGAGGATGGCTTTCATCATCTTTGTTTCATATTTGTTGCTTTTCTTTAGGAAGAGCAGGGCAGTGCTACGGTCTAACAATTCTGTTTCCATTTACTTCTCTGAGTGGATCTGACTTCGATACAGAGCTGAAGTGATTTCCAAATACACAATGCCGACAATCTTTTAATGCAAACACTTTCACTGTGAGCACTACGACTACTGAGATCAGAGAGGACGCATTATTAAAACATGAAAATCAAATTTCTACGGCCAACGCTCACAAAAGTATAATAAGTAACGGTTCGCTTTATTAGCAGAAAGAACTTTCCTGAACTTATCGACAACTGCACCAAACTTTTAGTAGTACGAGAAAATATAATCATCATAAATTGAATACATTCATCTATGGCATTGTTTTAAAATATGATGCCAAACTGTTTAGTCCCATTTCAAAATCAAAACTTGGGGGTTAAATGTCCTAATTCGCCTGCTTCTAGTTATTTAATTATTGGTGATTAAGTCAAGAAATGAATTATTCAGGATGCACTTCATTGGTCAAAAAGTGACAAATACATGTATAATGTTACAAAAACATCTCTATTTTAAATAAATGTTGTTCTTTTGACATTTCAATTTATCAAAGAATCCTGAAAAAAGTATCACTGGATTTCTGAAGGATCATGTGACACTGAAGACAAAGGTAAATTTTAGATTTTAATGATATTTCACAATATTATCATTTCTGTATTTTTGATCAAATTAATGCAGCCTTGGTGAGCAGAAGACAAAAAATCTCACCGACGGTATCGCATTTATACACACTTGACCCCAGTCAAAAGCTAAGCTAAATTAAAAAAAATAATTCTCTTAGGAATAAGTGTTGCCAATAAATCTGCATAAAACTGTGTGTGTGTGTGTGTGTGTGTGTGTGTGTGCTGTATATTCACACATATAGTTTTATAAGCAATTTAACAACCCCAGAAGCAATTGCAAATCTCCTACAATAATTACAAAATTACATCTGTGAGATTATAGTTTAATTAAAGGCAAAAAGCTGCTTTTTAATTTTAGACATCTTTTGTTGTCACTAAAAAAACGGAACTTTTCTATATTCTTATCATATTTGTTCTTTGTTCTCATCAATGCTCTTATGACATCTAAAAAATACTGAAAAACAGCGAAAAGAAGTAAGACTCCCTGTTAGGCTATAAATGAAACCATTTAAAACCACTTTTAGAAATCTAAATAGTTTATTTGGTAACACTTTACAATAAGGTTCATTAGTTAACATGAACTAATAATGAACTGCACTTATACAGCATTTATTAATCTTTGTTGATGTTAATTTCAGCCTTTACTAATACATTATTACAATCTTGTTAACATTAGTTAATACACTGTGAACTAACATGAACAAACGATGAACAACTGTATTTCATTAACTAACATTAACGAAGCTTAGTAAATACAGTCACAAATGTGTTGCTCGTGATTAGTTCATGTTAGTTAATACATTAACGTTTAACTAATGAACCTTATTGTAAAGCGATTTTACCACAGCACAAAAGTAAGATGCTTTGAGTGACCTCTATTCAATAGTTCTTCCCAAAAGATCACCAAATTTCCAACGCTGCGCTCTGAAAAGCTGCATTCAGCCTGAAAGAACATGTGAGCGTTCCGATACAAAGACTTGACAAACAAAACCAAAGGCCCTTCAGTCCTTAAGAACCAGAGGTAAGAGTCATTAATACATGGGATCATTGAAATAATAGGTAGGGATCATTGACGATTCCTAATTTCACATTTGAGGATATGGAAATGGCATGGAAAGGGTAGTCGTGGCCTAGTGGTGAGGGAGTCGGGTTTGTAATCTGAAGGTTGCCGGTTCGATTCCCACGCCGGCAGGAATTGAAAGTGGGGATTGTGAAGAAACAACATTCTCTCCACCTTCGATACCATGACTAAAAGTGCCCTTGAGCAAGACACCTAACCCCTAATTGCTCCCCTTGTAAGTCGCTTTGGATAAAAGCGTCTGCTAAATGATGAAAAATGTAAAAAATGTAAAAATGGCCACGGCATGTTGTGAAACTAACTTGCCAAAAGCTACAACCGTCAACGTTAGTTATAACAAGTTAGAACAGCAGAGTCCCAGATGCGAAATATTGGCTACATGAAAGGATGTTCTAGCCTTATTTCTCTGTACAGAAACATTAACCTCCAACCTCTCTGCACATGTGTCATTCTTCCAGCGAAGGTTAGTAGTTAATATGTTTAATTCAAATCTCTAGTGGGATTCAATTCCGGGAGCAGTGTTCATGATTTCTGAACCTAACAAAGCTCAATTTAAAAGGTTCCTCAAACAACCTTCAAGTAAAAAGATAGCAATTCAATGAGGAGAAGAAGATAATCAACATATTCATAATGCACACAATTACGCCTCTCTTTCGGGACTTTTTTTAATAAGCCTAAAACAGTGTTTTGTTATTAAAAATCATCTGGAGTCAGAATGGTAATGCAACTTTGGTTTGCCAACATTAAAATAAATACATGAGTCATTAGAGAGGGGAAGATCTTATTTTAACATGGCTCTCTGAAATACTTGAATCTGTAATAATCAAATATTTTTCATTTAATGACCACTAAACTGTGTAATTGTTGTGCCTCGCAATCAATTTCCCGCTAACTGTTTCTTTCATGTTTCTCATAGCACTCCATGGTCTCTTTCTTTTCACAATATGAAATAATTTCCACTTAAATATTACATGTCCTTTTATTTATTTCTTTATTTGTTGTTAAGTACATCGCTGTGGTAATGTTCAGTCAGATCTTCTTTTATAACTTCCTTCACATTAAATGAACCATGTGAACCATGTAAGCGTGATTAGTGCATTTGTTATTTGTTTCATTTGTAATGAGACTTCAATTGTATGCGAGAAAAAAAATAAAGATTTAGAATTTTGTCCGCTTATCCGTGAACTCAAGTTGACATTATTGACAAGTTGGCAACATTAAAATTAACCAATTGTGTGCAGACTATAAAATACTTTTTAGAGTAAAATCAGATTCTGGCGAAAACATCTCTGAACTGAGTTGTACATCTGCTAAAGGTTGATGGTTTCAGAATGAAGTAATCATCAGTAATGTGAGACACAGTAATTAGTGAAGTAATCTCATTATGGTTCAAACTGCGGAGAGTTTAACCCCCTTCATTAAAGCCTAAATCCCACATGAAGTCAAAATAAAAGATTTGACACCTTACAACATCTATCCTGTTCCACCATCTTGCTTAATCGGACTCACCGTCTTCTTCTGTCTGTTTGACGATCTCCTCGCTCTCCTTGCTGCCCTCAGGGTTGGCCAGCACCAGTCGAAGTCTGACCGTCACGAAAGGCCTGAGTCCCCTCAGAGTGTAATGAGAGGAGGTCGGGATCAGCTCCTCAGCGGCAAACTCCTGCTGGTTGAACACATACTGGTACTGTACGGTCAGGTTAAAACTGTGGCAGCGTGTCACCGCATATCCAAAAGTCTCCCACTGCAGGGTCAGCTGACGGGCACGGATGTCCACCACGTTCACGTTCTGGGGGCCGTTGACTGGATCTGTGGGGAGAAACAGGAAGACAAGGGAAGATCGGAGATTCATTTGATGGGAAATTTTAATCAAAAGGTCATCTTGACCTTGGGCCAGTATACCAGAACAATTATCCGAAGAGATATTTTTCCTGTTTTGCTTGTTTCATATTCACCCATGTTGAATTGATAATGTACATTTTGCATGTAATATATGTACACCTGACATTTCAAAGTTTGGGGTTGGTAATCTTTTTTAGTGTTTTCTGCTCATCAAGGCTGCATTTATTTGATCAGAAATGCAGTAAAAACAGCAATATAGTGACATTTTATTACAATTTAAAATCGATTTTTATTTGAATATAGTTTTTAAAATGTGATTTACTTCCGTGATGTCAAAGCTCAATCATGACTCCAGTCTTCAGTGTCACATGATCCTTCAGAAATCATTCGAAAAAGGTTAATTTGGCACTTAAGAAACATATCTTATTAATATTATTATCAACGTTGAAAACAGATCAAATTTTTTGTGATAGAAGTTCAAAAGAACAGCATTTTTGTGGAAGTGCAATGTTCCTTTTGAACAATTTAATGTATACTTGCTGAATAAAAGTACTAATTTTGTTAAAAAATAAATCTTTCTGACCCCAAACTTTTGAACGGTGTATGTGTTTTAGAAAAAAGTATGTCTAAAAATAACTCATTTGAACTCATTAAGTATTATCATTGCATGGTTTTCTGAAATACTTGATCCTGACTGGTCAGTCGTTACAGTTTGCAGTCAAATATTTCAATACAATCCTGCTCATAAAATAAAATAATTTCAAATGTAATCAACGTTTCATGACCATTATTTATATGGTAAGTATGGTTATGTGAGAAAATAGACGGTCTCTAACACGTACTCTGTATTATTTGGACAACCTGCTCTTTAGATGTTGCCAAAGAGCTGTGAAAAACATTTTCAGCAGAGCACCACTTTTATAATAATCAAATCTGCAAGAATTTTGAACAAAAAATGACTAAAACTGAGCATTACAACTATCCTCTGTTGTATATTAGACCCTAGAACAATACTGAGAACTGAAACAAACAGTATCAGAGACTCGCCAGTGGATCCAGTGGGGTTGTTGGACAAAATTTCTCACACTAATTCCTTTAGATTAGAAGAAAAGCATAAAAGAGGCATGCGACTGGTTTTTGACTTTGGCCTTGGATGAATCTTAAGGGAGCCGAATGTGAAAGGGAGTTTTAATGTCTTAAGATAGTTTACATTGTGGCGGCTCTCTTAGGGTGCTTTCATTCTCAAAGTTAAGAGTTCTTGTGTGCAGAGCCATTTGAGCATTGTGAGAACTGTGTCACGTCTAGCACAGACATCAGCGTTTTTCAGCTTCAATGGTTCAGTCATCAGTGGTTCCTACACATGGGAGTCTTAGACTTACAGAGTTTGAACTGCATTGTGTTCAACTGCATTGTGTTCAAGATCAAGCAAAACAGACAGATTGGTAGGAAAGTCAAGAAAAAAAAGAAAGATCCGTAACTGCTTTGTTGTCTGTTGCTAATAGTAAACAGGAAGCCACAGCCTCATTTTAAGCCCTCTGCAGGAGATTTGCACTGTTGCTAAACTCTTTTGCTTAATCTTAGCTGAGCAAATTACAAGAAAACAACAAATTACCCCAAATCCCAAATCTTTTATTCCTGAAAGCCAGATTTGAACTAATCTACGGTTAATCAGACTTGGTTCTTACCTAAAGGTGTCAACTAAGCAGATTTGAGACTGTAAATCTCACGTGGCTAAGCCTCATGCTTATAAAAGTAGAGACATATGTCCAATCGAGCAATATTTATGCTCCCGGCCAGCGAGGGTCCATGCCCAACATGTAGCCCCCCGTCGAGGGGAGGTGTTGGAGGGGAAGGGGATTTGCCTGGTGGACAGGTGAGGGGTAACGGAATCATCATTAATCTGACAGAAAGAGGTGAATATGTGACACGCAACACGCTAATGCTCGGCTGCGGGATACGCCGGGGTGCCATAGGTGGGCTTTTGGAGCCTGGATGAGGGCTGGTGTAGTTTAGCATGGGGAGATGCTGATGGATGGCGAGCGTAGAGGGTCATTAATCGCAGACGTTGGGGAGAGTTGCATAAGAGAAATCAATCTTCAGTACCGCTGCTGCGCTGCTTTGGCGCGATCTCTTCAGACCCAAACGGCCCGCAACATTTATCACACCTCCACCATCCCTCTCGCTCTCTCTGGAACGAGAGGAAACTGCAAGCAATAAACATATCAATAGGTGTCCACCATACCCAGCTGCGTGGGTTTTTTTAAACTGAGATATTCAGATGAGGGAAAAACAGAGGCAGGGAATGAACAACAGCGCAAAAACAACAGCAGTAAAAAATGAAATAAAACAAAACGGCTCTTTCGCATAATGAAATTGTATCATATATCGGCCAACAGCCACTCTGCTTTCTAGATATATTAGCATTGAGCATTGAAAACGACATCATGACCTTTTTTTAATTTTTCTAAATAAAAGCATTTTATCGGTTATTTGCTGTATAAAACGAATGGAAAAACAACAGTAAAAAATGCAGATAAAATAAAACTAAATAATAAAAATGGAAAGCTTAATAAAATTATTTATATGCAAGGCAAGGCAATTTTTTTTATATAGCACATTTCATACACAGCGGTAATTATATAATAAAATTATTTAAAAATGAACAATGAATTATTTAAAAATTACATAATACCCATTTATACTTGATTACACGGTTTTAAAATTTGCTAAATAAAACAACTCAATTATAATAATACAATACAATATAGCATAATGAGAACAAGATTTTTGTGTTTCTTGGGGCCCAGGCCATATGAGCCATTGGGAGTCAGGCAGAAAATAATAAAAACCAGATGCATTCTCACTGTCCTAAAGAGTCTTTTCTTGAGTGAAAATGTTAGATATTTGTTCAAGGTTGCACTTTGCCTTCATGAAAACATGACCAACTTTCAAAAACATCTCCATCCAATTGAAGAAAAAATCATCAAGGGTTAAAAGCTATAGTAGATGTAGGCACAAAATACCGTAAATAAGCTTTGATCCAAAACCCAGTACACTGTACTGCCATAGACTGCTGTATTGATGTAAACAAAGAAAAGATTTCAGTCATAAAGGTGTAACTCAAGATTATATCAATAAAGCATGACAGATGACTAATAATGATCCCACATCTCACAAGGTTTTGGAACAAAGTTATAATCATAGCAAAACCAAAGCAAAAAAAAAAAAAAAAAGGTGTTCACAGCACATAACACAATTAAAGAATATTGGATGTGGACAGGAAGTATACGCATTGTGCGCCGTTAATGCATTTATAGTATTTGATATCCAAAGTCTCCCGAAGACTCGAGTCGCCCCATGCAGTGACACGACTCAAATCAATTAGATTAACACTGGGAACAGATGTTGGGTCGTTTCTCTCCAGAGTGTTTTTTAATTACTGTCTCTTTTTTTTGTTGTTGATGCAGTAAACAATACTTAGCATTTAACTCAGGAAGTAACTTTAAAACTTCTCTCTTCAATTAGGTGATGCATACGAAACTGTTGTACTTTGCGCAGCATGAAGCGAGAGTTTGTGAAGCACGCTGGGACGTTTATGTCGGCTTACATTTACAGCTACGGCTGCAGAAGTCACAAACATTGAGGACAATTGACATCATACAGAAGTTCCTCATACATAGTGGTTCAGCATAAGCAGTTTTCACCTTCACTACAGCATTGAGCACTAAAGCACCAAGCAGAGCAAAGTTCTGCTATACTGTGCTACTGCATTTCAGCCAAGGGCATGCTGGAGGATTCAGTGTCACTGCGTGGCAAAGTTGAACATTTTAAAGGGCGTTATATAAGAGGAAAACTCGATTTTCATGAGGATATTGGAAAGGATGCTTCCTTAAAATGCTGTGTTGCAATTTCACACGATTCAGCATGCGGATAGAGGAAAGAAGGGGAATTTAAAGGGATAGTTCACCCCAAAATGATAATTTTGCCATCATTTTACTCAATCTTTTGTGTTCCACAGATGAAATAAATTCATACAGGTTTGGAACGACAAGTGGTTTCATCATTTTTGGGTGAGCTATTTCTTCGAGCGGCAGCAGCTGGCAACATCAGCAAGAGTTTCAAAGGCAACAAAATACATTTGGTTTGAAGACGTAGCGATTTCACACTGATGATCTTGAGGGAAAAAAGTGGAAGAGGAACAGGGGAAATGGAGAGATAGACTCGGCAGATCAAAAGGAATATACTCTCTGTGAGGCCGACACTGCCGTCTGTCTGGTTGTCCCTTTGTGGGTTTGCTGTTGATGTGGTTTATCCTGCAGTTCACAATAACCTCCAGCAGCCACTTTACTGTCTATTCCACAGTTCTTGACATTCATCTAAACAAATTAACCCTTTTTTCTTTCCCTTTCTACCAACCTTAAAATGTGCAGCACTGTTGCAGTACTGGTGATGTTCCATAAAAATGAAATATATATCGGACAATAATCGGCATCAGCCTATAGTGTGAAAATGTGCTTTTGTTGGCCGATACCCATTATTGACTGATTTATCGGTGCATCTCTAATTTTTATGTGCTAGTTTAACAACAGCCGATAGTCATGGCTGACTAATATCCTGTCAATCAAAAGCATTTGTGAAATGAATCTGTGCTTTATGTAAAGAAAATGCTAAGAAACCAGTTTGATGCTCAATATTAACAGTAATTATATGAATCAATAGCATTCAGAAAATTAAGAAATGTTCATTTAATCTTCGGCATTTAGTTAAAGTGTTGATATTAATTTGACTAATGTGTTTAGTTACTCTGAAAAAAGTTGACGAATCAAAGAACAACAAAATCTTTGTTAATCAAAGAATCACGGTTTCCACTAAACAATATTAAGCGGATCAACATTGATAATAATAATTCTTGAGCAGCAAATCAGCATATTAGAATGATTTCGGACACTGAAGACTGTTAGTCGTTATTTAGTTAAATATTCTCGTTGCTTTATAATATTAAGGTTGAACGACTGTACTCACATGAACTGTTTTAAATATGTTTTAGTATCTTTCTGGACATCTGAAAGTGTCCATTGTCTTGTTGGCAATAGAGGAAGCACTGAACCATCGGATTTCATCGAAAATATCTTAATTTGTGTTCTGAAGATGAACGAAGGTCTTACCGGTGTAAATTGATATGTGGGTGAATAATAACAAACCCTTTAATCACAAGGCAAATTGAGCTGCAAGTCTGAAAACCCAGAGTTTTTTCCCAACAAATTTTGAGACCAGAGTGGATTGAAGCAAAGATACTATAATAACGATACAATCAATTTTACAGTTGATTTTTATTACTCTTTTAGAGCTATGAGTTAATATCACAGATCTACTGTCTACTGAGGCGTTTGGGTCCTTGGAGACTCAGGCTGCTCAGAGTGACTTCATAATTCACGCATAGCAATGTGGTCCTTGGCCTTTTCCAGTCGAGGTCATCTGAGACAGAAAGGTCTTTCTTTCTCGATAGGAGGGGAATAGCAATATTGTAACCTTTTTCAGCCTTTGATTGAACAGCCAATTAAAATTTCTATCATGTAACTTCATACTAGCACCATTGCAGCTGAAGTCTTTCTCCCTAAGTACATGTTTTCAGAGATAATAACAACTAATGAGATGTTTGCTGAAATGACAAAATCTGCACATTTACGCACAAATGCCTAAGTTTTTCAGGCTAACAGTGAGCTGACTGTAGTCAGTAGTCAAGTCTTTGGTTCATTGTTGACTGTTTATGAAGTCAGAATGGAATATTAGTGTATTGCTAACTGCATAGGGAGCATACGCTGTGTATTGTGTACTGTATACTGCTAATCTACTTTTTAAATGCTAGAGAGCCACAATAAATCGTCACATAAATTAATTAATAAATAAATGAAAAAAATGCAACAGCCAAAAGTGTGTGTATGGCTTTAAAGATGCAACTTCTCTGATACGTTTTTTTTTTTTTTTTTTTTGGAGAGGGTTAAATTGTGAGTTTTTGAGGAGAAAATGTAGATAAACTACTGACTATCTATCCAGTCAAATGAGTTTAGTGTTCATTTGACACTCTAGAAATGGAAGGTCAAGTTGAGCACAGTGCATTCTGGGATACAGTATACTACACATTTTACGCACAGGACATAGGTCAATGATGCATGTAAATTTGCATACGGTGCTTGCCTAGAAAAAAGTACAAGTTGTGTTATAAGCTGATATACAAATTTAATGCAGTTGATTGAATCAGGGATTTTCAAATTGTGGGATGCGGAGAGTCGCTTGACTGCAGGTAAATTTACGTTTCAGTGAATGACACACAAATCGTAATCGCAATATTGCTTAATGCAATTTTCGAATGGCAAAGGCTGCAATTTAATTTTATAAATATATGCGCTGCTGTCTTTCAGAGACATGGACGTAAGAGGACATTTGGCTGCTTGCTAACACATAAGGAAAATATTCTGTAAAAAGCATTTCACGTGAACACACACACGCAACGAGTATGAGAGCGTTTTCTGTGCTGAACACCGTCATGAGCTTAAAAACACTCGCAGCGTGCGAGCACTGTGCGTTACGTCCGGACATATTTCATATGCTCGTGTACATTTAACATCTGAAAATGAAAAAATTAAAACATAGCTATTAGTATTGCATAAAAGTATTATTTTTATTAAATACTCAATTCTGTCATATCAAACTTTTGATTATGATTAAGTTCTTCTGATCCCACCCCCCTTCTCAAATATTTAGTTTGGTCTTGAGATGGCTTATATTTGTCCTGGAATGGAAAAGTCTGGCAAACTCTGGATCGAACCATAAAGCATCTGTGTTAATTATTCTTGCCATTTGCCAAGCATATATTGAGAAGATTACACACATGTGCAATCATATTTTCATGAGGCCAAGGCCACAAAGCACTTCAACCCTGAACAAAATACAAATGAGCAATATAAAGCTCAATTTTGTTTTATATGACAATCAAATTTCCGTGCACAATCACGCAGAATTTCTTTTTCTGGTTCAGAATATGATTGTTTGGGTTCTTGGTCTGTAGAATTGGAGTTAGACTCAAAGTTAGACTCTGTTCACACCCCAGAAATCCACACAAAAACACCCCAGCGACCACCACGCAAGCTCCCGTACGTCTTTTTTGGTGCCTGCTCCAACCCTTTCTGATTCAAAAGCTCTCCAAGTCTCTTCACATTTGCCCTCCATCGCCCCCCTTCTACAACAGATTGCTTACAAGCACTCCCATTCTTTCTATAATGTCCTGAAACCTCCCGCGGAGTTCATGAATATAAGCACTTTTCCCCTCCACTCTTATCCCAACTCCCACCGATCTGCTCTCCTCCTCGCCGCCCGCCGTTTGATATATCAAGATCCTCGTTGCATGAAGTCATTATGGCAGAAGTGGAGAGAGAGGGAGTTCACACTGTTTTGATCTGGGAAGGCTTAAATGATTGGAATCCTGGAGCTTATGATTGACTAGGGAAGAGGGAAGGGTGATTGCTTTTTTCCCTGTCCAGCAAACAGTTGAAGGCTGAACAATAACAAGACAGACTTGGAGTCATCTTTTGGGAATGGATTGTGTGAGGGTGTCTTATGGCTTTTGTTTTATAACTCATCTATGTGTGTGTGTGTGTGTGTGTGTTTTTTCTCTCTCTACAGATTTTTGTTCTATTTCTGTGGTTTATTTTTATTAAACCAATGCATCAATATTATAAGACTGACTTAAAAATGTTGCACTGTACCTTTGGTTTCATTATGACTTGGGTCATTTTCAACTTTTATTGCACATTTAAAATGCAAATTAGCTTTTTAAAATTAATTTTTTTATCTAAACGCAATTTTTAGCATTCTTATTTACAGTTTTTTATTAACTTTTTAAAAAGATTTGATCTTTTATTTGTAGTTTTTTTTTTTAATATTACATTCTTCTGAGACATATAAAATATTTTTATAAAAATAAAACAAATTGTGGTGGTGGAACCAATGTGTTTGTGCAATTAAACATCTGAATTACAGGCCACAACACTGTCCTCAGATCAGATGACAGTGATATCAAGTTGGGTCATCTGAAATATTGTGCTGTAAAGTGAGAAAATCCATCCGACCTCCTCTAATCATCTCAGCAGTTCCCATGGCAGTGAGGTAACCTGAGAACAACAGAGTACATCAACTTACTTCACATTGGCTTGTTGTAGTTGTTGAACCAACAAGAACAACAAGTTTTTGGGTTTTTTTTTTTTGTTTGTTTGTTTTGGGGTTTTTTAGTCAATGCAAAGGCATTCTTCTAGCCTTCCAGACCAACCGCTGTTCTCAACATCTTTCAGTTGTGGCAGATTGAGCATTTTCTTCAGTATTCTCTCTTGTATTCGGCGTTCATTGTGGATTTGTCTTCCAGTGAACAGTTTGGTTGACAAAGCAATCTGTTATTTGGAGATTTGAAGAGGTAGATCATTTCATTCTTACAGATATAGAAGGAAAGAACGAAAATAAACAAGAGAGAACTTTTTAAAATGTGATTACACCTGATGGTACATGATGATAATACCATAATATTTTAATATATAGCATGCTACTGAATGATTATCATATACATATACCAAATATAACTATCTAACTATTTAACTAAATAACGACTTTTCAACAACATCTAGTGACGGCCGATTTCAAAACACTGCTTCGAAGCTTTACGAATCTTTTGTTTCGAATTAGTGATTTAGGTTGAACCACTGTACTCACATGAACTGTTTTAAATATGTTTTAGTATCTTTCTGGGCATCTGAAAGTGTTCATTATCTTGCTGTCAATAGAGGAATCACTGAACCTTCGGATTTCATCAAAAATATCTTAATTTGTGTTCTGAAGATGAACGAAGGCCAAGGCTTATGGGTGTAGAACGACATGAGGGTGAGGAATTAATGACAGAATTTTAGTTTTTGGGTGAACTAACCCTTTAAGTACTGTAAATATAAAACTGTTGAATAAAGTGCAATGAACAGACTAAAGTATTTGGACACTTGCAAGTCAAATGTCTGAATGCCATTGCATTAAATACCACTCTATACTGAACGCAAAATGTGATAAAAAAATAATAATCTAGCAGTAAAATCTAAATCTTGTGAATCAGAATTGAATTTAATCAAGAAATCAACCCAAAAATGTGTTTTAACGAACAGCATTTTTTTTTTTTTATCATTTAATACTATCCATAGGCATGCTTGTGCTAATTTTTGCCATTTAAAAAATGGCACTTGTTTTGTTATTTCCATTTTTTATCTAATGCAATGACATTTAGACATTTGTAAGTGTCCAAATACTTTTGGAGTGACTGTAAGTTGTAACTCATATCACTTTGATTTTATTCAAAACATTAAGCCAAAAAAAAAGAAAAAGGTTTTCATGCTGAGGTGGGTTAAAACTGTTTACAGTCCATTAATAATCACATCATACAGTCTTGAAATGCACAAGCCAACAACAAATTCTATTTAATTTAAACCCGTTTGCTCTGAAGGAGACTTTCACATTTCTTTGTTTCCCCTTCTCCATCTCTGTGTCATTTTTGGACACACTTTAATGGTTGTGCCCAACGTCGTGGATTTCGGAGGTGTTTCTGGAAGCCTGAATGAGGGGGGCAGCTCCACCTGTCAGCCTCCTCTGGTCAGCATGCTATCTGCAGCCATGCACGTCAAGACAGGGTGACAGCTCCAAAGGGAACTAAAGAAGAGGGCTGTGCTCGCTTTTCCCTTCCAACTCTCTTTCTTCACATTGTTTTCCTGCTCTCCAGACAACCCGCCATTCCCCTGAAGATAAGCCCCCCATCCAGCATCTCTCTCAGTCATTTAGAGATCTAACTCTGTAATCCCTGCACAGATCTGATGATCTTTAAACAAAAGGTCGATTCAGGCAACAGCAAGCACATGAACAAAATGCACCATTAAAATGAAAGAGAACACCAGCTGATCCGTCTTTACGAAACATCGTCCTCTGTGAATACATTTCACTTTTCCAGACAAAAAAAATCTGACAGTGCAGCAAAACTCTCCACTTGCAGCCCTCCATGCTGCACCGAGCTCATCCGTGTCTCTCTTTTAACTCTCCTTCCAGTTCTTTCATCAAACTGAGATCATTACGTTTAAGATAGGTTGCCTGGAAACAATTCACAGAAGAGTTGACGATTAAATCATTGTTACGCTTTTAATGTGCTGCGGTGATCGTACCACCCAAGTCTGCCTGCGCCGGTTAATAATGATTCCTCATTTTTTGCATGCTGAGAATCTGACATTGCCATTGACAGCTTATGTACCTGCTCGCTAACATCTCATTTTATAATGTGGCGCAGCAAAACCCACAGTGCATCTGGTTGACGGGTCCAAATATAGTCGTGCAGAGTAGAATGGAAGACAGATATAGAGAAAAACATGTTACTTTATCAGTGTGAATGAATCCAAATGTTCACTGTTAACTGACAACCCATTTTTGTGATTTCATGGTTGATCTGATGAATAAAAATGTCATCTCATTTTTAAATGCACAACATTTTTAAGTGGTGTTAGCTAAGATGAGCATCACAATTATATGTTTCAAAGGTGTAATTAGGGATTTGAATGAAGTGTTAAAAGCAAAATTGCAAAACATATTTGCTACAAATTAGGGATGGGTATTTCAAGCAAAGATAATATTCGATGATCGCTGTAGGCACACATGTATAGGTGTTTTCAATTCATTTTTATAGATATTGAGCTTTCTTAGCAATGAACTGAAAACGCTCGCTCTCCACACGGACCTGCGCCTACTTTCACTTTCAAATTTCACTTTCATTGCTTGAATGGTGGGTTCATTATTATTCTTAATTAAAAACACATCAATAAAACAGTGCAATGACAAAATTGCTCAAACGAGCACTTTTACATTTCGTTTTGAAACCTAATCTTCCGCCATCGTCTTGTCAGTCAGTGAGGCGAAACTGGCGGAGTGAGGTGAACTCTGAATTGAGCAGACATGTTTCGTTTTTAATTGTAGTGTCTGTTCTCCAACTGAACTAAATGATTTTTATTACCATAAAAAAAAAAAAAAAACGACGGTGGGGGGCAGTGCCGCGGTGAAACCGGCAACACCGACTATCAGAGCAAGCCTACCTCAAGCCATAATGATTTTAACACGTTATAACATATTGTGACCAGCCTGAATGATGGAACTGACCTGAACATTTATTTTAACATCTCTGTTATATGCCACACAAGTCTACAGTGTGTGTGAGACAATGTGTTCTTCTGTTGAGTTGATTGACAGCTTTTAGGTGAGTTATTGGCAGCGCGCACCACCCTCTGGTTACATGAATGTGTAGCATTAGCACAGAAATTTTTTAAGACAATAAATCGCACAACCTGTTAGATTCTATTTGATAGTATAATTAAATCAATTAATCTAATATTATAAAATGAAATCCCAAATGCAAATGTTATTTAAAAAAAAAAAAAAAAATCAAGAATTTAGTCTACTAATTAATATTCTTTTACAGCTAAAATGTAATTTGATAAATTCATTCCAAAAATACACATGTGCTGGAAAATGATGGTATATTATGCAAAACTGATTAATTTGTACTGATTCTTGATTCATTATTGTTTCTTACTATGTTTATGTTTATAAGACCATCACAAATCATTTTTGCAAACTTAGCCACCTAATTATCTTGGTGACAAATAAAAAAAATAATGACAATAATGTAGAATAAATCACAGAAAATAAAAGTTTAAATTTGCAAGGCATGGAATTTAGATGTACATGCACTCAAAAAAATATTTCTGTCTAAACTTAAGTTTTTTGTAATTCAATTACATAGCAATTTTCCATCCATTTGGATTACATGGTTTTAACATAAACAAACTAATAAACTTAATGTGATTCATATTTGTCAGTCATATGTAAATGAAATAGATAAGATTTATGTAATAGTTCACAGAAAAATGTCCAGGTTAATTAACACTGTTTAGTGGTCATGTGTGTGCGCACTACTGAGTTAAAGTACAGTTGAAGCAGTGTCAGAGTTAATGAGATCATTAAGTGATGATTGAGCATTAATGATGAACACCTGCTGTTAACAAGCAGAATCACTGAAGGACAGAGAAACACAAGAACTACAACTGATAAAATCAACTGAAGAGAAAAGACATTTAATCTCTCACTATATTCATATACTCAACTATTACAGAAATCTTACAAATTTAATTTACATATGAGTGAAAAATATGAATCACATTAAGTTTATTAGTTTGTTTATGTTAAAACTATGTAATCCAAATGGATGGAAAATTGCTATGTAATTAAATTACATAAAACTTATGTTTAGACAGAAATATTTTTTTGAGTGTGATCAATAACTGAAAACTTTTCAGTGGACATAGCTGACCCCTGATAAAAGACATGTCGACTGGATTTATGGACTGAGTGCTGTTTTCACTGCATTTTTGATCAAATAAATGCAGTCTTGGTGAGCATGAGAGACCTTGAAAAGCATTGAAAAATCTTACTGACCCCACACTTCTGAACAGTGTAGATCTAGAGAACAGTGTAGAACTCTAGAGGCCTAAATTTCTGCACTAATTTGGAAAGAGAAATGCTGCAAACAAGCTCATTTTAAAGCAACTGATAATAACCCCAAGATTACTGAAAGCCTTCATCTGACAAGCAAAGCTGCATTATTCATGGACGAGTAATTAATGCCACCCTCTTCTCTCTCTCCATTTCTTTTTTCATTCTTCTATGTTTGTAGGTCTGTCAAAATGGAGAGATGGCCTAAGGCCAGGCCTACAAGAAAACACGATTCCAGTCTCGAAAAACATCTGGCTTTCAGAGAGGCTAATGTGAACGCGGTGTTGTAAGTCTGAATCACAGTGGGATACAACCTAGAGCTGCATCACAAAATCTGCTTCTCCTGTACATACGGGGGTCCTTTGGGGGCTATTTTTGGTATCGGAACTCATAATCATGAGAAGTTCATTAAACGTCACCCAAAGCCAAACACAGCCTCCATATGTTGGTGCCCAGTGGGCGCTACTCTCCAAACTAGCAAACCGCCTCGTCCTCCCTCTATAAGACGTTCAAATTAATTAAGGAAAAGTACATTTTCCACCTCATCTCCATGACTGAAACAGAGGCTGCATTTCCAAATTATTTGAAATTCTTCCTTTATCTCCTCTCCAGAGCAGTCTTATGTGAGACTGAGATATCTGTGGCTATTTGTAGCAACTGCACTCATAATTCTCCTTGTTTGATATATTGTCATTTCATTTCTAGCATTTAATTTTAATATGCAATGCAAACAAATAAACGCTTGACAATCGCTTTGGAGAGAAAAAAATGATTTCATTTAAACAACTGTGCAACAAGAAGGGGAAAAAAAGGATTGCGGATCATTTTTTAACGTACTTTCCAATGTGTTTACATTAAAAAAATTCTATATTTGTCCCTTGTAGTAAACAGACTGATTTATTCATTGTTAATGTTTGATTTATGTCCACAGATGCCAGTTAAATCCAATTTGTTTGAAATCAACAAATGTGGTAAATCCACATCTCCCGTGATCCTGAGAGATTGCTGTGGTTCTGTTTTGAAGTATTCCATGTTAATATATAGAGGCAGAATATGAATAACAAAAGTATTTGAGGGGAATTGGATTCCGCTGAGGATCCGATTGGGTCATTTTTGTTGAACAAAAGAAAAATTAATATTTATGCTAGATGTTTCTCTTCTCTTCCTCCTCCTCTCTACTCAGTATTTCTCCCTCTGTTTCTCACACAGTCAAGTCTTATGTTCCAGTCAAAACAAACTCACAATAACATTCATTACATTTTCTTCAAAAATGAATCTTTGAATAATGTCCCGTTATAGTACTGAGCACCAACTCTTACCAGAAACCCCTAAAATTTAAGAATAAAGCAATAAAACCATATAACACATATCAAACAATATATCTGCTCCTCAGGGGACGAGTTACTGGTATTTAAAATAATGAGTTTTTTTAATGAGGAATTCGCCAGGATCAAAGTAAGTCATTGATTACCACAAAAAGCTGAATTTTCAGCATCATTACTCCAGTCTTCAGTGTCACATGATCCTTCAGAAATCATTCTAATATGCTGACTTGCTGCTCAAGAAACATTTCTTATTTTTATCAATGTTGAAAACAGTCATGCTGCTTACTTTTTCTGTTGACACCGTGATAATTTTCAGGATTCTTTTATGAATAAACTTTAAATGAACAGTATTTATTAAAAAAAAAAAAGTCTTTACTGTCACTTTCGACAAATTAATGCACTCTTGCTGTGCAAAAGCCCTACATTCTTAGAATCCTAAATATTATTATTGCAATAAATATTAATATGATGCTAGTGTGATAAAAATCACTTACTAACTTCGTCTTTTGTAAGTCACCTGCAATATTTCAACTCCCATCATGACCATCTAAAGCCAATAAACCAGGTAACTTTCAAATGATAGGTACAAACACTGTTTACGTGGAGAAAATGAACAATTCATGTGATTTCTTCCACCTAGAAAAGTAGTCCCACAACATAAACGATCATTTAGACAACTTTACATCTTAAACAACACACGTTTTATGGGAAGAATTAGAAGTGCTTCAACAAAAATACATTTAAACCCTCTTAAAAGCATCACAGGCTTCCATGGTAAGTGCAGCACTACACAGCACATGCGATTTCTGCTTGTTTTTACAAAATGAGGGACATGTCATAATTATTCTCTCTGCTAATCGGCTATGGCGTGTTACAGATGCTGTCAACAGAGCTTAGGTTGTTTTGAACCCGGAGCATTCCTTTAAGTACAAGTCTTTTAGAAGCTCATTCCCTTCAGTCACACTCAGTCAGAAAGCCACATTTGACGAAAGATTGTGATGACAGAGTGAGAGGGGAACTACAGCAGCTGATGTAAAATACAGAACAGCAACTGTATTGTAATTCAGAGAACATCTCCCAGAGGGCAATCTGAGGGTGTGATCAACCATCAAAAACTCGAGCAGACATACAATGTATTCTGATGTTGCTCAGGGGGGCGGGCGGACGCCGTGTTTGGCAAATGGGGTGTGATAGGGCCTCAAACGTGGCACATGAGAGATTTAAAGCTCCTGTTAGAATTCTGTGAGCACCTAAAGTACACAAGCTTTTACTGCATGACAGAAACAGGTGTAGAAAGGCCTTACGCATGCTAAGATGTCTGTAATATTATACGGACATACTTTTAAAGGCACAGTTCACCAGAAAATGACATTCTAGCATCATTTACTCAGCCTTACGTTGCTCCTAACACATATGATTCTCCGAGTCTTCTGAGGCTATACTGTAGCTTTGTGAGAACAAATTTTGAATTTATGTCCTCTAAAACTGTTAAAACTCTGTGTTAGTTCTGTGTCAAATGTACTTTTTAGTTTTTATCATATTTAGGCAACCTTGTTCTTGTTTAGTCAGGTTTTAGTCAACTAAATGTCTGGGCATTTTAGTCTCGTTTTGGTTGCGAACGTGCCTTTATTCAGCAACCACAATGTTAGGCACACATAGTTGAGATTCATGTTTGGAGTTATTACAGAAGGTTTGATGGCAGATTTAGTTGCGGTACATGCTTTAATTTAAGCAGAAAATCTCAAACGGTTAAGAGATTAAGCAAAACCACGAGGAAACGTCATCTCGTCATCTTGTCATGGAAAAAGGTCATCACCAAACATTTTATCATCATAGTTTTCGTTAACTACACTGATGCCAGACACATCTTGATATAATGTACTGTACTTGAAAGCGATTTCCATGAATAGACCACTATAGATACTATAGATATAGATTACACTAAGCTACCAAAATACTGGTCACACTTTACAATAATGCTTCATTTGATAACATTAGTTACAATATTTACAACATGCATTTACAGTGTTTTTATTGCATGTGCTGCCATTTCCTTTGACTGTAAGGAAAATGACCGCAAAATATTCTTTTCCTGATCCATAACATGAAAGAAAGTAAGCCAAATAAAAATAAGATAAAGTTCTGTAAGTTCTGTTAGAAACATTCAAACATCAGTTAAAGACATTATTTTATTTACACTTACAGGGAAATTTCAAAAACTCGTGTCTCATGTCATTCTTTCTTCTGAAGAACAAAATATAAGATATGTTTTGAAGATTTGTAATGACATTTGCTTAGGGGTGAACTATCCCTTTAAGGCTAGAAAGAAAGTCTAGAAAAATATTCTTAAAGGGATAGTTCACCCAAAAATGAACATTTTGTCATCACTTTTACTCACTATCAAGCTGTTCAAACCTGTATGAGTTTCTTTCTTCAGTTGAACATATTATAGAGAAGATATTTTAAAGAATGTTGGTAATCGAACAGTTAACAGCATCGATCAACTTCCATAGTTGGTTACGTCAACCGTCTGGTTACCAACATTCTTCAAAATATCTTCTTTTGTGTTCAACAGAAGAATTCCCCAGAAACTCATACAGGTTTGCAACAATATGAGGGTGAGTAAATGATGACAGAATTTTGGGGTGAACAATGCCTTTAACGCTGCCACAGCTCCACTGTCGAGGCCTGGCAAAACCAAATCAACTTTAGAATCACAAAAAACAAAGTTACTATCTCTCTTTCTCTCCATACTTGTCTATCTCCATCCTCTCTCTCTCTCTCTGCCCCCTGTGCATTATTCACCATCTCTGCACCGTGACCGCCTGACGTGCTGGGAAAGACAATACAGCGTATCTATGTGCCTGCTCTGTTCCGATAGAGAAATCTCCTCTACTTTTCTCTCCTTCATTAGCTTGTCTTATTAACAAGAGACAATTCATGGCACATTTTTTCTTAAATAAAAGCATCTCTAATATACACCATCACAAAGAAACTACATGGATCAAGAAATAAAGATGTCCATGCTTCGTAAAGGTAAGGTGGTTGCTAGGTGATCATTATTAGATCATTATTAATACAAACAGGTGGCTCCGCCCCAAACTCATGCCATTGACTTAACAACAAACAATACACTCTTTAGGCAGTTAACATAGAAATGTCTTACATTAAGCTGTCTATGCTCATGATCATTGAAAATACTGCATCACTGCCAAGAGGTTCCACTCACATGCAACTGCATTTTATTAAAAAGTTGAAAATCCATTACAAAAACCTGTAATGATAAGGCTATGTTTTCCTTTACTGAGAAAACAGCCATTTTCATTCAGTTAAGACAATAGTGCACAGGCATGTCATCTGCTGACATCCAGTGATACAATTCAAAAGTCCCATTGAGACTGTAATTGGTTTCTATAAGGACATGAGGTTATTTCAGTATCTACAGGAGCTAATATGTGATTTTATTGCTGTCTGAAATTAAAATGTCCCCTTTTTACACCCATTATCCAGGGAAAAATGTCTATGCCGATTTACCTACTACTGTTTGATTTAATTCCCATTTGAATTGCCAACTCTGAGTTTAAAAAGAGGAAATGGCCAAAAATGTGTTTTGAAACTCATCTTTGACTACAGCTACTATTGACTACGGTTACTATTTGTAACTTAGCATGGTAATGGGAAACTGGATTTTTTGGCAGAAAGTTGGCTTTTTTCAGAACAAATTAAATTTTATTCATTCAAGTACACAAAAATAAAAAAAAATTGACAAACTTGCTGGAAAAATGTGCCAAAAATTCTAAAAAACATACCAATGCATACAACTTACTGAAATTTCCAGCTGAAATGAATTCTAAGCCGCTTTTCCACCATCGGGCAGCAGTTCTAAGAGTGGTAAGGAACAGTTCCAGTTATATTGGTTCAGCGCAGCACGATTACAAACCGTTCTTGTGCCGGGAATTTTCAGCACGGAATGGAATGGTCAAACAATGAGAACAGTTTGGCCCGAAGGTGGAAAAGCGGCTCTAGTGGCAATAAAACACCAACAACATTTATTCCTTTTTTACACAAATTATGATTACGGGGCAGATAAGATTTATTTTCGCTCAATTCCTTACACAATACCCTGACCTCAAAACTATCACCATTGTCGATGTTTGGAAAACTAATACTTTTTGATGTTTGCATCACATAACCAGCTCCATATGAATGTCTTGTCTGACACAGCACACTTGCCTGGTTGATTAAAACAACATCGTTTAGGTTTTTTCTTTTCAAATGCGTTCGAGCGTTAAACTTTTAGTGTCACTTAGCATATGTTTCATTTCCAATATGCCATGATACATACATTACAATAAACATTCCCATGGTCACATTTGGGAGATGCACTTTTAGTGCCACTCACAAGACATTTCACTTTGAAAGTTTTGCGAAATGCGCAAGAAGAAGCGTAATATTATTTGCAGAAATGTCACCACAGGCATTTTTTTCCTGGGTTGATAAAATGACATTGAATTTTAAAAGGCTCAATAGATAACTACTGATTCCATACAAATGGTGCTACAGACAGTAAAGGACACTTCAAGCCGCCTAAATCTCTTATATACAATATCATTAACTGATGGAAAGCAGAGTGCAAGTATCTCAGAGCATATTCGTTCATAATGTTAGGATATAAGCCAGAAGACACATTAGGCCCTCTAACTCAGAAATATGTTGGTAATTAACTCGTAAAGCGGAGGTGTTTTAAACTGTCGTAAATTTAGCCAAAAAAAAAAAAAAAAAGTCCCAAAGGCCACAGCAAATCAAAGAGGTTCTTTTTGACAGGCTTTATCTCAAGGTTTCAGGCAAGAGAGGGGACGGTAATTGACCTAAGAAATGTGTGCGTGTGTGTGGACGTCCTGCTTTTCCATGAAAAGCAGAAAAGGATGATTAAGGACCATCTACAGGTAGAGTAAATTTGCTTTAAGATCTCAGTGTAGAATTTATAGCTAAGGGATGAAAAGATGAGATATTGCCACTGAGAGCTTTTTTTTTTTTTTTTTGAAAAATTGCTGTATTAAATATTAAGAGCAGCACAGTCACTTCAATGGATATTTAGCAATTAAGAGCACACACATTATCACCTCCATCTTCCTGCCCCTGCAGAGGATGAAGATTTATCATGAGCGATGTGGAAATATATTCAAATAAATCCACTTTGCTGGAGAGTCAAGCAGAGGACTAAAGTCTATCCATCATTTGTACTGGATGGAAGAGAAGAGAAAGAATGGATTGACGAGAGATTTTCACCTGAATATGCCTGTGCCACAGAGAGTGAAGGAGCAGGACAAAAACACAAAAACAAAACGACAGAGGGGAAGATGTAGTCCGGTGCAAAGAAAACAGGTGTGGAATGAAGGAAGGAATGAATGAATGAATGAATGAATGAATGAATGAAGGAGGGAAGGAAGGAAGGAAGGGATGAAGGAAGACTAAATTAATAAACAAAAAAGACAGCATGAAAGGAGAAAATGAAAGAAAAGAAAAAAGAAAGAAAGTGCATTTTTTTCTTTCCGTCTTTATCCTGCTAGTAAGTGTGTGAAACTGCAGATATTTCCCTGAAGGATTGCAGCAGTGCTATGGATGAGAGGCCGAACTGCAGGAAAGTTATTGTAATAGATCCCAACTGTCAACAGCATTTTCATCTTATCCAAAACTTCCTTCACACGGACAATATTAATATTACGGAGTCAATATCAGATGGATATTGGGTGCCTTTCTTTGATGATGAGAGGACAAATTAGTTTCAGGATAACTTGGCATAATACTTCCAGTAAATACCGGAATAAATAACCAATCTATTCAATAATATTGTGAAATATTATTAAAATTTAAAAATAACTGTTTTACATTTGACTATATTTTAAAAGTAATTTATTCCTGTGATGACATGAATAAATTCATGAATGAATAAAAGATCATTTTTAGCAGCCATTACTCCAGTGTTAAATTATCATTATATGACATGTCTTATTATCGATGCTGAAAACAGTTGCGCTGCTTTTTTTTTCAGGATTCATTGACGAATTGAAAAATGCAGAACATTTATTGTTATTATAGCTGAATAAAATGACAGACTTCCTTAAAATTTATTTTAAAAAAGTCATATACATATATGTATATATATGTATATATATGTATATATATATATATATATATATATATATATAAACAGTGACTTTCTACAAACTTTTATGGGGAAAAAAAGACATTACTAATTAAATTTCTATGGGTCAACACACTTTTAAAGGTGCAGTTTGTAATATTGACAGCTAGAGTTGTTTCCCCGCCCTCTACTCCTAAGACTCGATGCTCACGCGGGTTGCCAGATTGAGGACACGCAACAGGACTGAGTTGATCACACTCATTACACTGCAAGTTGATCAGCTAATGTATACGTTTGCAATGTTTCATTGCCAATGCTTTTAAGGTCGTGTAGAATCTGAGATCTCGGACCCAATTCATTCGCTGGCTTCCATGGATAGAATACACTGATTTCTTGTGTTGTTGCATTATTTTTTGGACAAAGAAGCATTTGAATGACAGAATGTTCGAATGATAGAATGATATAACTCTGTTATATCAGGTTTCCTAAATCTCTGAAAACATAGTATGGTATTTTTATGATGTAGTACAGTCAAAATAATTACATACAGCGCCACTCATGGGTAATAATAACTCAAGCATGTCCAATACCAGAACAAGAGCCCTAAAAGAGTGTGTGCCCATCCTTTGTTATGACCCAGTAACTTTCCTGTGGCACACACAAACACGTACACTCACTTCCTCAAGCAAGCCTCACCTGACCAACCCCTCCACACCTGTCTGCTCTAATCAGTGCTGTGACAGATACGCACCGCTGTGTGTGCGCGCATGCGTGTGTGACAGGTAGACAGTGCCGTCACTTCATAAACACATGTTCTCTCCGACACGCTTCACCTCTCGCCAATCCCTCTGTCTGTCCTGTCCTCTCACTCCTAAAATGCCTCCCTGCCTGATGCGATGAAAGCTGACAGTGGGTTTCACATTGATCTCCACACACAAACGTGGCTCACGAGGCTTTGATAGGTGCTGCAATCAGCCTTATCATTGCGTTCTTGACCTCTCTCGCACTTATTTTCCCTCAAACTCTCCTGCTATATCAGCAATTTTAGACAGTGTGGATCTTTGATAAAGCCATGGAAGTTTTGTGTGTGTGTGTGTGTGTGTGTGTGAGATAACTGAATGCCAATTGACCCTTTGCCGGCAGTTTGATTGACAGGCAATCTGACCAATCATAACCCCAAATCCGCCATTTTGTCTGACAAAGCAGTCAGGGGAGTTAGTAGATTAATGCTGAACTTGAATTTGAAAATTGTGTACTCACGTCTTTTCGCGCTTGAAACAACATTTCTTCTGATGTTCATTCATGTTTGTGACGAGCAGGGCGGGCGAGAGCCGTGAGGGAACGGCGCAAGTGATAATGAGCGTCAGCTGCGCTCTGCACCGGTCTCGTATCTCTCACGGAGGAGCTCCGGAAGCATAAAAGAGGAGCGACGACAGTGAAGGACAAGAGAGGACCAGGCCTGGACTTTATGTTGTGTTTTATTTTGTTTGTGTGGGCGGCAGTCTCCGTCAAGTCAAGTCAAATCATCTTTATTTATATAGCGCTTTTTACAATGCAAATTGTGGCAAAGCAGCTTTACATTAATAAGAAAGTGGTGTCATTGTGCAGCTTATTCTATATATTATTGATTCATTCCGTTGCAAATATCAATAGTTATTAGTCTAGTTAATTTAGGTATATCAGCACTGCAGAAAACAGTGACGTAATCGTCCGGCTCCGCTCAGTTCGCATACAACGGCGCCAATGCAGGCATATCAAAAACACTGCTGAATATCAAGCAAGTGTCCCCAACTTAAGCAAGCCTTTCCTCCGTGAGGAACTGCCGTCATTTTACTTTCGTTTTATTGTTTGTTTATTTATTTGATTAAAATTATGTTGAACGTTCACCGGTTCCCGCCGTTCTTAAGAACTCCATTACAATGTTTATTTGATGCTATAAATGAACTAGTATGAAGAGATGAGCTACAGCGATCTGTCACGATATATTAAAGAGACACTAGATGGAATTTATAGTTTGAACGTCTTTAAAAAATTACAATATTTAAATATTAAACTGTTATTTATCAAAAGTAACCTGCTTTGTCTTGTCTGTTGATGCATTGTCAGTGTCCTCTTTGCTCCGCAAGAACATGATGTGTGGCGTGAGAGCGGCTTGTTGGACAAAGCAACATTAACTAAAGGGGGCGGGTCTTTGCGAAGGGTCCATTGGACACTTTTCCATACCAAAAGTTGCAGAACTCATTGTGAGAATGGTCACAGTCAGACTGGTGTGAATTAGATGCCTGGCTTCCAGCTCATTAGGTGGGCTGCAGCTCAAATCTCAAGAGCAGTGTATCACTGGTGAGAGCAGCTGTTTTGTTCCATTGCAAAGTATGAAGGTATAATACAAACATTATGTGCTGCAGGGTCTATATTTGTTCTATTGCTTTTAAACATACACACAGGAAATTTAGAGAGAATGCATTGTTATGCAGTTGCTAAGGTGCTGTGAATGGTTGCCAGGTTGTTGCTTTGTGGTTGCTAAGTTGTTCTGATTATTGTTACAGGGTTAGGGGGTTAGGGGGTTGTACGAATCCCTGCACTACGTATAGAAGCCATACTGTTTACATGCAATAGCATCCTTGTATTTCTGAGTAAATATTGAAACAGAACCTCAAGATGTGTGTGTGTGTGTGTGTTTCTGTACGCATACAATGACACCCTCCAGTCTGCTGGTGTATTTTAAAGAGGACACACTTCTGTGTGATTGTATTAGCATACCAATAGAGTTCCTGTGCTGCAGAGTGGAGGAGAAAAATTGAATTGGAAGGACAAGGAAGATCAGTGCTGTCAGCTGGAAGCAACTTCATTGGATCAGAAATGTGTGCGAGTGTGTGTATATATTTAATAGACGGCTACCTGCGGTGAGCTGGCATGAACGCACTGATTATGCAGAACAGTCTCACCTGGACAAGTAAAAATGTGAAACTAGCACACACACACACACACACACACATACACAACACACATATGTATGGCCAAATACTCTAAAACAATAAAAAAGAACAGAAAAGGGATGTTGAAAATTCTGTCATCAACACACCTTCAAATTCACTACACATTTTTACACCAGAACTGGGATTTTTTTTTTTTTTTTTTGACTTTTGGATTATCCGAATAAAATTGTGACATTTTCAAGGTAATCCTCACATCTAGCACTTTCGAAGCCTAACATGTTATAAAACCAGATGCCAAATTTGAAGGGAACAGAGTTGTGCAAAATTTAGAATTTAAGTCTATTATATATATATATATATATAACTTCAAGACTAGTAACGTTGCTGTTTGAGCACAAACAACATCTGCAGTTACGACGCTCAAAGTGCAGTGCAAAGAGATTTCTTTTACAGAATTCTCTGTTTAAGGACTACAACAGATGGATGCTAGGGACTACATTGAGCTTCTTCCCAGGTTTGTGACATCAAACATTTACATAAACCCTGCCCCCAAGGGGTGAGGCCATGTTATTGCAATGCAGTACGTAACACAAATGCAATGTCATAATGACAACAAAGAGTTATAACCGTAATTAAACTAAATTATACCTGTTCTATCATCATGAAGCATCTATTCTCTGGCTCTGTAGGCATCTTACAACAGTTCCCACGTGAGCGATTTATAGATTTATATGCCAATGACAAGATAGTTAACTACATAAATTCATCAACTAACCATTCAGAAACGTCCTGTTGCATTCTACATGTTGTCACTTCTTCTTGAGTCCCTCCATCATTGTGTGACTTTGGTTTGAACATAAAAGGCTGAAGAGTTTCTGATATTTTCAGTGGGTCTGTGTGCATGAGGTAATTGGATTCAGAGCTGAGCTCCTGAAACTCCGCCCTCTTCTTGGGAACAGCAGCTCATTTGCATTTAAAGGGACACCATCAAAAAAAGTGACAAATTTAACATGCTATAAGAATATCTGTGAGGTAATTTGAGCCAAAACTTCACAAACACACTCTGGGGACATAAGAGACTTGTTTTACATATTGTAAAAGTGGCATTATATGACTCTATAAAAAACTCTTTGTCAAGCCAACATTCAAGTTGAACAAGTTTGTCTTGACAAAGTTTACTTTTTTTGACTAGAAATCTAAAAAAGGCATTCTCAATTCAATTCTGAATGGGGCACAACCCTGTGTCTCTGCCCCCGGACGTCAAGCTGAACTTATGTGAGAGAACATGCACATACATGTATGCATGCTCATGTCAAAGAATGAAAACATCTGAGGAAGTAAGATGGAGGAGAGAGAACGAGGGAGTGTGATAGGAGCGAGAGGAGCCCCTCTGGATCTCCCCCACTGTGTCATCAATGACAATCCAGCTCCTTCATCACATAACCCTCACCTGGATCTCACACTCACACACACAGTGACTTCCTTCACCTGGATCACAGACTTCCCTACTTCCTAGGGCTCTCTCATCTGCTCCGTCATCTCATTATCTGTCACTTTATCAGATCAAGAGCGTCTCTGTCTATTTGAGCACCGCTCCACATGCCACCCCTACTGCGTTCATAATTACGACTGAAAATTATTCCCACCTATAGCCTTTGTCTTCTCTTCTGCTCCCTGCCATCATTCTGCAGTGGAAATGTAACAATCTCAATTATCATTACAACTAACACCTTCACCCCTTCATAAATCATATCAAATGATCCCAGTCTCTCTCTATATCTCATCAGGAAACTAGACAATAACATGTTCTCATTTTGCCCCATTGCTTCCTTTTCTTTGTAGGTATCTACTACTGACTGATAAAGAGTACCGTCTATTCACTCACCCTGGCATTACTCCAGGCTTCGGTGTCACATGATCCTTCAGAAATCATTCTATATGCTGATTTGCTGCTTAATATTTGTGTGGAAACCATGATACATTTTCTTGAGGATTATTTGATGAAATGAAAGTTCAAAAGAGCAGCATTTATTTCAAATAAAAATCTTTACTGACACTTTTGACAAATTTAAAGCATCCTTGCTTAATAAAAGCAGACAAAAACAAAAAAACAAAACAAAGAAAAGATCTTTCCGACCTCAAACTTTTGAATGGTAGTGTACTGTACGAATATTGGATAAAACATTCCATTATAAAAAATAACTAGTTAATTAAACTTTTTTGTAATAAATCAGGATTAATCGTGATTAAAACATTGGAGTTTTGATATTTTTATATTGTAATAATTTCACAGTTATTCTCCAAATTAATATAGAAACAACCTACAGACAGTATATTTTAAATATTAGTTTAATGGAATCTTTTTATGAATGAAGGCCAGTGTCAGATACTAAACACATCTGATACTAATACTGCTACTGATGTCTCTATGAAATAGATTTTTTTTTAATATTAATTACAGTAAATAAAAGCTATCAATTTCAATATTTATTAGACTTTTAAAAAACAACTTTTGTTCTTTGATTAACATTAATGTCAAACATCACAGCACCTGGTTTATTAGGCTGCTGTCACTTTAAGACCTGTGATGTGGATCTGACGCGCATCTCATTTTTAAGTTCATTTAAGACGTTATAGAAATGCTCTTATGAGGATACTCGACAAAATTCTCAGACAGCACATTCTTGTTTGTCTTGTGGCGCTTGAATGGTTTAAAAGCATTTGTGTAAATAAGAGTGTGATCACATCATGAAACACAAGCCAAATTATGACGGAAAAGACGGATGCTGGGTTAATCTTGAAAGAAAACTGAAAGAATTAATCAAATACATTAAGGTACTAACTTTGACAGCACTAAGATATATAAAATAATTAAAATAATTAACATCATAACATCAAAACATATATATCTATATATATATGTTTTGATGTATGTAAATTATTTTGTAAATGAAGGCTTGTTAAAATTCAACAAAACTCAACATCATCATACGCAAATATTACACAAGCTTCTGGGAATTCAATAAACTTTTAAGTAACTTTTAAGTAAGTATATAAAATATATAATAAAAAATTAGAAGGGCTCAATTAGGTCTCACAATTACAGTATAAAATAGCATCTCTTTCAGGTCCTGGTTTCCAGTTCCTCCTCTCCCACCACTACTTTCATGTCAACAATACTGTCTTATAAATAAAAGCAAACATATAAATAAATAACATTTAAACTCTACTTATTATTATCTTAATCTCTTTCTTTTATCAGAGAAAGTTACCATGTATGAGACCGCTAAACTGCTTTGAGTCTACAAATAATAGCCATAGCAGAGCATTTAACCACCAGTAACACACAGCTCCAGCTTTTACGGTAAGAAACCGTAACACTCTTAGATGCTTCAGGTGTAAAATCCAATGAAACAAACAGAGCGAACACTTTATCGCAGTGATCGGGTTTCCTTTGTTGAATGAAAGAAACACTGAAGAGCAGCAACCAGAAACATGTATGTTACTGTTTTAAACTGTCCAATCATTGATCGATTACATCGCTCATTGTATTGTGTACTGTATAAAGACACTTACCAGCACATTTGGTTCGAGTGATGAGGGGCGGTCCCGGTGGTCCAGTGCCACCCTCCCCAGGTCGGGTCAGAAGAACTTTAATCTCATACTCCACATCTGGGTCCAAATGCCAGAGCTTGTAAGTTGGCGCATCCACGACATGCGTCTCGGCCCAGTTTCCGGTGGTGGTGCGGTACTCCACCTCTTTCAGGATGATGGGGCCATCGCCGATGATGGAGTTGGCGTTGGGTTTGATCCACAAGTAGGTGGCACCAACTGCGAGAAGCTCAGGAGGAGCAATGGGTGTGGGGGGCGCTGAAGAAGAAGAAAAAAAAAAAAGTTTACATCAGGTGAGGTTGATTATCATCACCAATCTTTAATCAAGTCTTTTTGCCATTATATAATTATGCAGCCTATTAAGTTCCTATTTAAAAATTAAGATGTCGTAATTATTGAAATGTGTTGATTGACAGAATCCAAAATATTTGCTGGGTTTCATATTTCTCTTTTTTGTACTTTACAACGAAAAGCTTTTTAGCACAACAAAATGATCTATAATCCGTCTTATGCTCATATTTTTGATTATTCTTCATCAGTAGCACACAAAATGTTTACAGCTAATGCAAAAACCTTTACAACTATTAGGATCAATACAACTCGGCTTTAATATGTGAACAAATCCATATTTTTAAAAAAGGTGGGAGAAGCAGTAGAAAGAAATTAAGTGACTGCACTGAAATTCATGAGCCATCTTGGGCAATAATTTCTCAGCAAATTTAAAAAGTTGTTGAAAGAGCAATTAAGGGCTGTAGCGAGTAATCTCACTTCACTATTACACTGCATTCAGCCATCATTTCATTTCCTATTGTAGAGCAAAATGGTGAGAGGAAAATGAAGGCTGGAATTACAGTGAAGCGTGCGGCCGAAGCTTTGGAGCTCATTAAGGGATATCAGACAGACTTGCTTGGCCGGCAGAATTGTTAGAATAAATGGAATGAAACGTTTCCTGGAATCCCAGTTGAGAAGGTGGGCTATAGCTTTTCCCTAAACACTTAGCTAAGCTCTCTCTCTCTCTCTCTCTCTCTCTCTCTCTCTCTCTTCCTCTCTCTCCATTGCTTCTAACCCACATTAAATCCACTGGAGACAGCTTATGGCTTGCACTGCTTTAACTTCCTGTCTCTGCCTGTCTCTTCCTTCTTTATCTGACTGCCGTTGAGCACCTCAGATTTACCTTCAAACCTGAGAAAGGTAAACAGTATTTCTTTGTTTCTTCTTCCTTCCTTCCTTCCTTCCCTTCCATTTTTTCTCCCTTGCTTTTTTCCTTCCTTCTGCTCATTTTCTTCCTGCTCTCTTTCCGACCTTACTCCCTACCTTCCTTCCACTCTTGTTTTCTTCTTTTTTAGGAGAGTTTCCTTATCCCTTCTTCCTTCATTCCTTTTTCCCTCCTCCCTCCTTTCTTCATTTCTTCCCTCCTTTTCCTGTCTCCCTTTAATCTTCCTTATTTTCTTTCTCTCTCTTCTCTTTTCCTACCATTTTTCTTTACTAATATCTTTTATTTTATTCTTCTTTCCCTTCTCCCCTTTTCTTCATGTCTACCTTTTTCCTTTCTCATTCCTTGCTTCCTTCCTTCTGCTTTTGATTTCTGACTTCCAACTCTCCTTCCTTCCTTTCCTCCTTTTTAGGATACTTTCTTTTTAGGATACTCCTTTTTCCTATACTTTGTCTATCTTTTTCTTCATTTCCTTTCTCCATTTAATCTTCCTTCTTTCCTTTCCTTTTCTTCATTTTTTTATATATTAATTTATTTTATCCTTTTTTCTCCCCCTTTCTTCCATTCTTCCTTTCTTTCTTCTTTCGCTTCTCCATTTTTCTTCGTCTGCCTTTTTCTTCTTTCCTTCATTTCTCCCTTTTTTCTTTCCTTATTTCCTTCTACAGTCTTTTTTATTTCAAGTAAACAAGAAAAATGTCCCTAATGGAAAAAAAAAAAAAGTAATAAACTTTATTTCCTTCTTTTTTTGTTTTATGTTTCAGTTCCTGCCTTCCATCTTCTAATCATCTTCTTGGCACTCTCTCTCTCAGCAGGAGAGGGGGCAGACAGACACTAATCCAGGGTTAGAGGTGAGTAGCGGTGCATGAAGGGTTCATCCGAGCATGGGAGAGCCACCCAGGCCCACTCTAATGAGAGGCTGCTGTCTCTACTGTGCCATGTAATCAACTGAGCCAGATTACCAAAGCCCATTTACCCACAGCTGATAACCACCGACTCCCTCAGCTGCCCGGAAAGGATACGCTCTGGCTCGGAGAAGAGAGTTTAGACGTGACCCGTCAACCTCCGAAGCTTAAGAGCGTTTAGTGCTTGAAATGAAAATGAATGTGGGAGAAAATAAAAACGATAACAGGAAGGAAGGTGGAATAATAAAAAGTAAACAAAGATTACCACAAAAAGCGAGAAGAAACTTTCCACCCAATGATATGATATCATATTGTTTTTTAGACTGATTTAATGTATTCATTTATTAATTGCCCAATTTATTGTCTTAGAAGACTAATGTACATGTATAAAAACATGTAACCTAACCATAAGCATAAGCTATAATTTGCCCCTGTAATAATGACTGCGAAACATAATGAGATATTGCTCATGGACAATGTCTTATTTATCATATGAATGAACTCCAGCTTGTTGTTCATCAAGGTAGCTGTCACATATAAACTGCAATTTTGAAGTAGCGCCTTTGTTCAAACCATCAATACACTTCCATCGTCGAATGCATTTTCAGCAGTCTTTATGTCAGCACATTGTCCTGGCGTGGGCATTTATGGTCCTGCAGTTGATAAACTCGACGATTAGTGGAGTGTTTTTGGATTGCATGTTTATGATTGTAGCTGAGGCTTGGATGCTGTTGATGACTGGCTGAATCTTGATGATTGGCTGAGTGTTATTGTACTCGGGATGATTGATGAACTATTTTGAGCTTCCAGCCCTGATCCGTTTATATAATGCGGTTGTTGATTAGCACAGTGGTTTGTGGCTATGTCTCCAGAGAGATCAACGGATGTTCAATATGGGAATGTTAAAACACCTGATGTATATTGAGTCCTTTGTAGAGCCATTCAGTTCACTTATTACTTAGGATGAAGCAACAGTTTTAAAAAAGAAATAAGATTTTAGTATCGTGACGAACAGCAGCTAATAATTCAAAGTGCAAGAAGAAGGGAGGGAAAACTTGCATATAAATACTCAGGCAGAAAAAAGCAAATATAAGAATGACACAAAGACTTTAGTTCATCTCAGCAATTTCTTAAATTCTCCAGTTCTGATGTCAGTACATTCTCTTTAATAGCATGATACAGGGAAGATGAAATGAGAATAAATAAGGAAATATGCTAGGCTCAGACAGACTAGACACACACAGTGTCACACAGTATGGAAACAGATAACAAAAGGAGCATTACCCATTCACCAGGGGTCCCTTTCACTCCAGGAAAAACCCATTTCCTACAGACATAAGAGGTTTCCTGCACACACTATTTACTATTTCAAGTGTAGAAGTTCATGTGCGTGAGAGAGCACAATCCTAAACACTCTCTCACATCTTTTCTTATCAAATTCCCTAGATGCGTAAAGTTCATTCCCATTTCCGCTGATACTTTGCCATACGTTCAAGAATATTAGCTGCAATGTGGTTATTGGAGTCGGCTCGAAGCCCCCGTGCAGGTGTGTTTGTGTCCATGTGGCCAAGCACCCCAGTAATTTTATCCTTTATCACCTGGTGTCCGCAGGGAGGTTTTAAAACCAGCTGGATTTGCGAGAAATCTCAAGAAATCCCACCCCGCTATCTGATCAAAGCCCACTGGGTCTGTCTGATAGTGGAGCTGGGGGAGAAAGAGATGAGCTCCACCGTCAAATGGGAATTTGTAGCTGTGAAACAACAATAATTGCAATCTGGTTTTTCACTGTCGAAACAACCAATTCAACAGAGACCAAAAAAATAGATCGAGAATATGACTACAGTATGAGAAAGTTGGAGTGTTTCTTTAATAGCAACATTTCGACTGATGAATACACATGTACGTGTACTTAATTCTATATGTGAAATTAAATTAATTAATTATAATTAAGTAATGTTTGATTTCTTTATGAATGTTAGTTCAATAGTAAGTATATTTTACTTGATCATAATTTTACAGAGCAGTGGCAGTAAAATATCATTAAAATGTGGTAGTGTATTTTATCAAGTAAATCCTACAAGTTTTTTCAGCGAATGTGGCAATGAAATCATAATCTTCTTGTGAAAAATTAATTGTTGTACAAAAAAAAATGTTTTCTATTTTAATATGTTTTAAAAATGTAATTTATTCCTGTGATGCAAAGCTGAATTTTCAGCATCATTACTCCAGTCTTCAGTGTCACATGATCCTTCAGATATCATGATTTGCTGTTCAAGAAACATTTCTGATTATTATCGGTGTTGAAAACAGTTGTGGTGAGAGTTCAAATTTCATAGAGAGTTCATAAGCAATTATTTGAAATTGTTTTTAAGTTTTCACTGCCACTTTTGATCAAATGAATCCTTCCACGCTGAATAAAAGTATTCATTTATTTAAAAGGAACATAAAAGAAATATTGTCAAAAGGCTTTTTTATTTTGTTCAGTTGTATCACCTAGCTCTCATACACACACACACACACACACACACACACACATCAGGTCAGGCTCTTCCACATAAGATGAATTGTGTTTATCAGTGAAAAACAATGTCGAATACGTTGTACAACCAGAAATTGCACCAACAACAACAACACAAAACCTATTGAGCAACATCCTGAGTTTCGATTTAAGAACACCACCAGAACAACTGCAAAGCTCTCAATAGGACTAGCAAGCTCTCTGCACACCTATACATCAGACCGAAGCAGCACCCACAAAGATCCTACATCCTCCATACCTGCAGTCTCATGGGAAACACTTCTGAGTGACTTAGACAGTTGTTTCGACTCATTCTCTTTATTGTCTGGATCAAACCTCGGAAGAATGGCTCAGGGGAACCGGATGAGAGATGCCGGGAGAGATGCGCTCTGTGCCTTTGACCTGACCCTTATCCCTTGATGCAGTATCTCTTTGGAGGTTTGATTCTCTTTGTCAGGGTGGGGAACTACATTTCCACGTTTTTCTTCCTTCCATCTGAAAACTAATTCCCTTCTATTTTTTATTGTTGTGCATTGGTGTTCGAAAGGTTTCTGTTGAATGCCCTTGCAGAATGCTTTAATCAAAACACCATATTGAGCATTGTGGAAGAGCAGGGAACAAGAAAATACAGCGAAGGAACGCTGTAAACATACAAGCGCAGTAAGAACAGCATGAGGGGAGTGAAGGCTCTTCAAACCCTCTTTCTGAGGAAGTACATTCAGGTCTGGACAAATAAAAGCCATGCACGGGGAAAGGATGACAAGAGAGGGAGAGAGTGAAAATGAGGGAGGAGGCGTCTTTCGCTAGACTGAATTCACAAACCCAGCGCTGTTCAAAGGAAGCATGCTGAGGACACCTGTGCATAAAATTCAAAATTCAGCTCCAAAAACATCTCTGGACTCAGTGAGACGTAAATCACGCACACGCACACACACACAAAATCAGTTTCAAAATCTAGAGAGCTGCCTCACTGTCTGTCTGCTGCCTTCAAAGGCCGAAACCAAACTGAAACGGAACCTCACAAGGCCTGAAACATATGCAAACACAGAACTGAAATACAAAACTGATCGCAGAAGAAGACCATTTACAATAATTTTCACTAAAATTAACTAAAGAATTGGGTAACACTTTATATTAGGTGTCCTTAACTACTGTGTACTTACATTGAAATGAATCATTTGATACAATGCAATAATTGTGTACATGTTTTTACATTGTACTTGTTTTAATAATAACTGCATATATTTACATATGTAATTAATTACTATAATTACTCTGTTGACCCTTCCTATACACCTTAACCCACCCTTAAACCTACCCATACCACTAAAGCTGTCCCTAACCTTACCTGTATCCCACCTCAAAAGCAAATACAATATGGACACTATGGACAATAAGTACATTGAACTTATTTTTTGATATAAGTACATAGTAGTAAAGGACGCCTAATATAAAGTGTGACCAAGAATTTGCATATTTGCAAAGAGTATGTTCCAATTCTAAGTGACCAATTTGGAATGCTCTACAAAGGTATAATAACAACACAAACAGCACTGCTTATGTGAATGAAATCAAATCAAGTAATAAGTATGCTTACAATCAACATTTTCAAGACTTGAACACCATATTGAATTAACTTCTTCACTGAGGGGCCATTTACACACACTGTTTAACTAAAAATGGAAAACGTTTCATGCATTTTGCCTGTTCATTTACACGGCAACGTCATTTTGGTCTGAAAATGCAAACGTTTGAAAACGGGTTTTAAAGTACAAGTTTTTGAAAACGGTACCGTTATCATCTCCAAGTACTGCAAACTACAAAAATGTGAATTTGTGAACACGGTGACATCATGCGCATGTGTTTTACGTGTTCAGTCTATGTTTCTTTACAAAGTGACCGCCATCTACTGGCCAGACAACAGAACACAGCGTTTTTAGTCATTTTCGCGGATCCGTGTGAAGGAGGATTGTTTTGACAATGCTGTCGCCTATACACGAAAAAGAACACGCAAAAGAAAAACTTTTCAGTTTTAGTACATTGCTGTCGAGTAAATGTACCCTTAGATTGCCACACTGCTTTCTGGAACTGCATTCTCTCATAATGCCATCTTAGAAATGAGATCAAACGGATTCTCTTAGAAGTCACATAATTGTGTTTTTAAGTCAGTTTACTATGCAGCCTTCTTAGCTATTTTCTATTTAGATATGCATAAATACAATATGAAGAAAGGTCAAATCTCCAAAACGGTTTATTTTTAAATTCAGTTAAGCAATAACATCTTACAACAATGGTGTAACAAATTAATCATAAATGGCTTTCAGTGTGTTCTAGAGCAAAACATGGGCTCTTTTGACTGAAAGGAGTAATTTACATTTATACAGTCGCCATATTGAGTGTTATGTGTAACGGTGCGTGTCCAGGGAAGAAGTCCAGGATGAAGGAAATCTAATAGGAGAATAACTAGGAGTACAACACCATCAAAATAACATCACATCAACACTGGACCAAGACAAGACAGAGACTGAGGGTTTAAATACACCAAGAACAGAGGAGCAAACGACACTAATTAATGACACACACCTGACATGAATGAACTAATAATGAAATCAAATCAGTAACTATAGAAACCAAGGAGTCGGGGGAAAATCAAACAAGGAACACATGACAAATATGACATATTTCTTATACTCTCTCTGCAGCCTCTGTATCAGTAGCTCACCCGCCATGCCTTAAAATGTTGTCTAGGTAGGCAGCTCACTAGGTTTTGGAACAGATCTACACTGTATCTCTATGACATGGAGATTCAGAGAAAGAGCTATGTATTTCAATGCATATATGCGGCGTATACTTTTGAAGTGCCAGGTACTTGGAGAGCAGAGCATCAAACTAAATAAATAAATATTCACACAGACAAATAAAGTGGCTGTGAGTGTTTGAAGTGCTAACTCCTCGGCTTCTGCTTATCTGGGCTGTAGTATTACTGCGCTCTAATCCATCTCTGTAGTGAAACCCACTCGCAGGCAGTCTACGGACACACACACAGACTTCCAAAATCCTTCACTAATACTTCTCTCTGTCTGTGTGTAGATAACTTCATGTGTGCATCACCATCACACACATAAACACCTCTTTCAAAAAATGCACACCAACCAGACATCTACATCTTTCTATCCAATATCCTGAAACCACACACAAGCTCTGTTCCAAAACCTAGTGAGCTACCTACTTAGACAGCTGCCTTCTAAGGCAACTAATATGGAACTTCATAAATAATTGATTTGGAATGATCTACATAGGCTGAAAATCAGTACGCAAAGCAGAACACAAGAGATGTGACTCACAATTGATTCCAATAGTGTCTGCTTATATTATAAGTGTGTGCGTGTGTGTGTGTGTGTGTGTGTGTGTGTGTGTGGATGGGTATTCCTTACATTGTGGGGACCAAATGTACCCACAACACAAGTAAAACCACTAAATCTTGACATTGTGGGGACCTTTTGTTGGTCCCCACAAGGAAACAAGCTCATTAATCATACAGAATGATCTTTTTTGAAAATCTAAAATAGCACAATGTTTTCTGTGATGGGTAGGTTTAGGGGTTGGGGTGGGATAGGGGGGGCAGAATGTACAGTTTGTACAGTATTAAAACCATTACGGCTATGGAATGTCCCCATAAAACATGAAAACACAATGTGTGTGTGTGTGTGTGTGTGTGTGTGTGTGTGTGTGTGGGTATTCCCTACATTATGGGGACCAAATGTCCCCACAGCTATAGTAATACTAGTAAATTTTGATCTTGTGGGGACATTTTTTTGGTCCCCATGAGGAAACAAGCTTATAAATCATACAGAATGATCTTTTTTGAAAATCTAAAATAGCAGAACATTTTCTGTGATGGGTAGGTTTAGGGGTAGAGGTAGTGTAGGGGGACAGAATGTACAGTTTGTACAGTATTAAAACCATTACGTCTATGGAATGTCCCCATAAAACATGAAAACACAACATGTGTGTGTGTGTGTGTGTGTGTGTGTGGGTATTCCCTACATTATGGGGACCAAATGTTCCCACAGCTATAGTAATACTAGTAAATTTTGATCTTGTGGGGACATTTTTTTGGTCCCCATGAGGAAACAAGCTTATAAATCATACAGAATGATCTTTTTTGAAAATCTAAAATAGCAGAACATTTTCTGTGATGGGTAGGTTTAGGGGTGGGAGTAGTGTAGAGGGACAGAATGTACAGTTTGTACAGTATTAAAACCATTACGCCTATGGAATGTCCCCATAAAACATGAAAACACAATGTGTGTGTGTGTGTGTGTCAAGATTACATGATCATTTTAAGTTTAATGTCTGAATTAACTTAATTTCACAAAATGTATGAATTTCTTTACTTAAAAAATTGATGTAACTGATTATCTCAATTATTTTTGATTTTGACAACTAAAATAGCTTATGGTGCAATATTTTAATACGCATATTTAAACTGCACATATATGGTTCTTAATTAGATTGAGTTCTTTTTTTATTAACACTTTGCAATACTGATTAAAACATGTGATGTCCTTTTTCACAAAGGATCATGAAAATTATTATTATTTAAATGATCAAATGATCAAATAAAACAACAGCGATAAATATAAATGAATTATAAGAAATTCTGCAGTCTACTGCACTCTTTTACAGTAGGTTAATATTCCCTACATGTCCTTCATCAACTACATGGACATCATACCAAACAGAGACTACAGAGAATCGATCCAGATTACGCCCTGGAGTACAGTCCCAGATTACAGCTGTCACCTGTCATTAGCACCTCTACCCGAGGCCATCCCTCCGTCTATGAATCCATTAGCTATATCAACACTATATTATTCTCTTTCATTCACCCTCACATGAAAGGTCCAGTGCTGACCAGCAGCATATCAATAAGGCCATACTGGACAGACCTTGCTATTATTCTGCTGATGTGAGTCTGTGGGGAGAGTGTGGTGTGGAGGGCCCTGGGGGGGCTCCTGTCTTGTCAGAGGCAGAGAGGGGTTTCATGAACCATGGGGACGCCAAGACCTGCATACTAACTAGCCTAGCGCACAACGTGAGGTTACAGCGCACAGGCCCGGGATTCAATGAGAGATAGTGAAGAGTCAAGAAGAGGAGGTAATATCTACATCAGTATGCTGAATTCAGTCAGATTTTATAAACAGTAATTGCATTCATTTTATATCTATGATGAACCAGATAAAACGGTTCCCTCCAAAACCCCAGTTTAACCCATAGATTTTTTTCTAATAACCTGTGCAAACGGTTAAAAAGTACCAGTGCACACTTTCTCCTAGAATGAACTAAAACTTTTCTTTCTCCCACCTCTCTCACCCTCTGACTCTGTGATGCAAATGTGTATAAATGGGCTAATAAGGCACAGTGGGTTTTGGGTTAAAATTGCATCAGGGTGAGATTGTGAGAGGACATGAGAGAGTGAAAAGCTACTGTCAGAAAGAATATTACTTAACACAGATTAGCATACATTAAATATGGAAAACGGGAGAGGTTTGACAGCACAGAGGCTTGGAGTAGAGATAAAGAAAACAGAAACGGAAGAGAAAAAAGGAAATGAAGATGATAATGCAGGCAGATGAAAATTATTGTACGTCGAAATATGTCTGAGACAGAAACTAAGAATAATGACAGGATAGTCCTGCCCACACGAGAGATAAATCACAAACGACATCTCAATTGTTTCTCATATACTAAAAGAGATTAAATAGAGAGCAAATTAAGAGGTCTACTTCTTCCTTCTGAAAAAATAAAAAACCCTAGTAATCATCTGCTATGTTTGTCTTCTGGAATTTCATAAGAGATCTCAATAACGTCTCAGAATGTGTTTAAATTTGCCAGGATCCCAAAGGAAAGCAGATCTCACTGGCCACATGCACACTGCAGTTAAATTCTATTGTCAGTTCACCTTTAAGTGCTTTAGTCCAGTTCTGAACACACAAAGTTTAGTAATATGCAGAAGTAACAGCTACATTTTACCATATTAACTCCTGAAAAATGCAATCAATGACACATTTACAGCACAAAAATACCAGTTGTTTACTAGTCAATAGCTAGTTGTTAATGACGTATATAAACCCGCATCATAGATGTGTCTCTCTTCTGTATGTGTGCGGTGCATGAAAACCACAGGTACGAGGTACGAGCTTTGACACATTTCGGGTTCCCAGATCTTGCTAGAAAAACAAGACAGCGAACAAGAAAAAGCTCTTAATAAACTGAGATCAATCCAAATGCTTTATGTTCAAATCAAGTGAACATATCAACTCTACACCTGTCAACTTTAATATCTCCATAAACTTGAAAGCCAAAAAACGCTTATAATAAGTGGACATGGCAACATTTCAAGACAGTGGTTTAGTGAAAACTCCGGAACATGACGAGCCTTTGGTCGGCGTAATATAACTTTGTCAAAAATAGCGGATAAAAACACGAGACGCCAATTTCGGGAGTGAGTCGTGTTCCGTACACACATGGAATGATAATTTAGGGGATTCACTTCCTATTTAAAAGCAGTTGGAGCTCCTGAAACTTTATTGTGTGTAAATGGCCAGTATGAACTCATCAACATTATAGCTCTGTACTCAACAATCATCTCATTTCAATTAATCAATTAATTTTAGCAGAAACATCTAAGAAAAAACTAATAATTAAACTACATTTGCATTTCCTTGCAAGGCGGTAATTGTTATTGTTTAATTTGTTATGGTGAGTTTAGGTTTCAGGTTTTGGATATACTGTATATAAATGAGGCCTCATCGTTATGCAAGAATGTCAAACCAATCACAATTCAGAATGCAAATAAGTGTTAGAAAGAAGACCAACAGCAATTCCGAATATAAATATCACAATGACATGAGTGTTAACTTTACATTTATCAATAGTAAGTGGAAGTCAATGGGAGATTTTCAAACTTTATAGCATTTACCAACACAAATATGTATCTACAAAATAAAGTTTAAAAAATGTAGTCTGTACAGTATGTCAAAAGATTCAGGCTCAAGGGTTAGGAGTTTAGAACAAACTAACAAGATTGTTTGAAGAATATCACTACTGCGTTCCAAGTTCTGTAATAAAACATAATTGTGAACTCAATAAAACTCCTGAGCTATGAAAGAGCAACCTGTGAGCAATAAAATGTTACCGTGGCAGAGAAAGCAATCACAAAACGGGACACATGCATGCATAAGCGAAACATATTTTCAAAGAAAATCCCAAAGCAAACAAGACTAAAACCTCGAGGTGAGAAGAAAATGACAAATAATGGGACTTTCTCCATGGTCACCAGCAGCAACATACCCTCATATCACAATTACTACCACCTCTCTGTCTGTCTTTCTCTCTATCTCTCTCTCCTTGCCATCAGCCGGTGGTTATTAATGACCCCTGCACCCCTCTGTGAGCACCCCATTTATAAAACTCACCGTTTTAATCTCTCTCAGTGTGTGTTACTCCCCCGCGCTCCCTCAGCCTCCAAACACACTCATACATTCAGTGGCTGACACCTTTCTGGAGGATTGAGAATGCAATGGCCGGTACTTACAGTTCAGGCACCTGGCTAAAACTGAGCACACTTCCTCGTATTTACACACAATCCTTCTCTCTCTCTCTCTTTCTGTCAGTTGCTTCACCAGTTATACAACTCATCCACAATTCCTTAAATTCCTATAAGTCTTGTATGGCGTTTCCCTGCTTTTTGAAACTTGATTGACGTGTTATTACACGATAAAACTGAGCTGTTAAGAACTTGTGAGCTTTCTATTCATCAGAAAAATCATGAGAAAACGTATTATGGTTTTAATTTGCTGCTAATTTACTCACCCTCAAACTATACAAGATGTAGGTGTCTTTTCTTCAGCAGAACTTAGATTTTTAGCAGCAATCGTGGTCCTTGGTGATTTATATAATACGAGTCAATGGATTTCATCACTTTAAGAGTAAAAAAAAACATATAAAGGTAAAACCAAATAAATCCTGATGATACATATGAGGTGTTACGAAGCAAAAAGATCTGTCTGTGCCAGAAACCGAAAAAATAATGCTGTAAATAATGTTCAGACTGATCATTTTACAACGGAGCCACGGGTATTCATTCTGCTTTGCTTGTGACTGTTTTGTTTTTTGACTCTTTAAGTGGCGATGGCCATTGGCTTGCATTATATAAATCACCAAGGACCACGGTTTCAGCTAAAAACCTTCTTTACTGTTGTACAAAAGAAAGAAAAAGAAAGACACCTGCATCTTGGATGGCCTGGTTGTGAGTAAATTTTCATTTGTGGACAAACTATTTATTCATGAAATAGTTCTTGAACATAAATTCAGCATATTAGAATGATTTTTGGAGGTGATGTGACACTGAAGACTGGAGTCTAAAAATTTTGCTTTGCCATAAAATCATAATAAATTACATTTTAAAAACAGTTACTATACATTGTAATAACATTTAACATTATTGCCGTTTTTACCATATTTTTTGATCAAATAAACACTGCCTTTGTGAGCATAAGAGACATCTTTTAAAAAATCTTCAAACGACATCAAACTTTTGAACAGGTAGTGTAAGAAAAAAACAACAACAAGGAATGAAAAATAGGCCAATACTTAATTAGGCATGATTTTACTTCTCCAGTAAATTTATCTTGCATTAAGGACGTTATTTTTCTGCAAGTCCACTTAGTCTGCATTTTTTCAGCTATAGTGGGTCAAACTTTTGGCCTTTTGAGCTAAGCTAACATGAAAAGTTACACCCCCAGCCAGTTCTCTTTATTAATTGTCAGTGTCTGGCTGGAACGGTGCCACTCATGCCATACACGCTGCCCCCACCCCCTCCCCCTGGACTCAATCCCTGGCACAGCATGCATTAATTAATGCATATTTCATTTAGCATGCCTGTGCTGTGCAGCATATTGCCTTGCACTCTATTCATTTCCCCAGGGAAGTGATGTTGTACATCACCCCTCTGCTGACTCCCATAATCACACACATATCCAGACGCATCCACACACCTCTGAATTCCCAGGAAGACACTGGAACCTCTAAACACCTGAGGCGCTCACAGCCTGAGGGATATTGCCCCACCGTGAAACACCCCTCCCAGGACATGCTCGGTAAGGCCAGATGGCAGTGACCGCTGGCAAAGTAAGCAACAAACATGCCGCTCGAGAAATCATTCAGCCACTATAAGTGACACCTCTGTTAACCTCTATATTTGGTATGTTAATCAGACGCATACTCATACTACAAAGATTGGTCATTACTGTACAAGAAAATATGTTTTGAGTCACAAAAAATAGCCATAATGATCATACTCTAAACCATTTTACCATGCTAAGGGCATCCATCAGTTTAAAAAAGATGTAGTTTTGCACAACCCTAGTTTGGTGTAGCTACTCTGAAATACAAAACGTGATCTGACCGTTCCTTTACATGTTAGTGACCTTTAATAAAATTTGGAATTCGAGCAATCGCCGCTTGAATCAACACTTGAAACGACAGATTTGACAACAGCCTTGAAAATAATTTACCTGCATGCCTCACATTGTATCACGAGATAATATGTTGTTATTTGCATATTTGCAAATGCTCAATAGATAACTCTACTGTACTTTATAAATATAGCTTCATAAGATGACCATGATAAAAGATTATGTACATTTGGACTTGAAATCCATATCATGAAAGTTATAGCCAATCAAACACAAAAGTAAACACTGTTCAAAAGTAAGAAATTTGTATGTTTTTGAAAGAAGTCTCTTATGCTCTCATCAAGGTGACATATATTTGATTTTTTTTTTTAAATGCAAAAAATGCAATATATATTAAAGATCATTTATTATTATATTATATGTCATAACTGAATTTTCAGCATCATTACTCTGAAGTCTTAAGCTTATTTGCTGCTTGATTATCAATGTTAAAATCAGTTGCTGTTTAATTATTTTGAGGAAAACTATTTTTTCAGGATTCTTTAATGAATAGAAATGAACATGTATTTGAAAAAAAAAAAAAAAATCTTTTGCAACATTATAAATATTTATACCGCCACTTGTTATTGTAAATTAATGCAACCTTGCTGAATAAAAGTATTAATTTCATTAAAAAAAAATTTATGAATAATGAATTAAACACGCATATGGTCTAAAATGTAAATGCAAACTATTTAAGGTATTAATATGCAGCTAAACGAATGATGATTGTTGTTTCATTGAAGTTTTTACTTGGTTCTTGAGCTAAAGTTTCTATTTTTTTTCTTTTTTTCCTGAAATGATACTGGGAGACAAGCAGGTCGTACAGAGAAGATAAAGGACTTGAAACTGTCCTGCAGTGTTCACTCTAGCAGTGACAGCAATGCTAAATCATCTGCAAAGAGAAGCTTTAGATTTGCTGTCATGCTGGGTACACCTGGGAACTTGGGTGGTTTCAACTGTGAGGCATATATATATATATATTTATATATATATAATATATCTATATATGACTTCTCAAAGTTCAACCAATGGTGCTAGTTTGAGACGGGACAATCTGTTTGGTCTAATAATGGCAGATGGAGTTTGGCAGTCCTATTTTAAAATATTATTTCTGCAATTTCACCAGTGAATAGTGCCATAGCATTTACACACTTCACCTTAAATGATTAGTCAATTAAATCTTAAATCCACCAATTATTGCTCAGTCAACCTTAAACATTTTTTAGTCATCTCATTCGTATTCATGGATATTCATATATTTTTACATTCGAATAGACACTAATACAATATCAACACGTGGATGGCTTTTCATGCATGACTTCACAGAAACACAAAATCTTATGTTTAGGCTCAAAGAATTTCAAGCAGAGTATTTCTAATAAACGAGATTTAGTAAATATGTTTAACAGTGCTGAAATGATGATTTAACACAGTCAGCGCCCACATATAGCTAATTTAACAGTGGAGCTCTGAAAAAACGTTAATATATTGCGCATTAGTCAAAATTCATCATGAACAAATTGTGTGCCACAAATACACTTTACTCAGAAATAAAGGGGAGATGTTGAATTTATTGGCCAAAATATGTTCTAGTACTTAAAGCCACTTTAACTAATCTATTGCGATCTTAAATGAATAATAGCACCTTCCAATAAAGACTAAGGACAATTAGCACTGATGTCTCCGCAGGGATTAAAGGGTTTAATCATGTCTTTTTCTAAAAACAGCAGTGAGAAACTGTTGGATTTGAGCTATTTTTCCTTTTTCTTTCCAAGTGCCATATGGGCAGACATGGTTGAATCCCAAGCAGAGCTTATCAGGGGTAAAGAGCACCACTAAAGGTGTTTTTGGCCATGCTATTCACACACAGCACAGCTACAGCCAAACAGATGCTAGCAATTCTCTCAGATCCAGTGACCACAACCACACGCTAACAAGCCTTGCAGAAATGGACCAACAGTTTTTGCTATTTCTGCTTAAGTGGCACAATGTCTCTGTATAGTGAAGCTGAAGCTCTACCCCATTATCTTAAGAAACAGAGAGAATCAAGGCCTCTGTACTAGTCGTTAGCAATGCTAGCTGAAATAATGAACACTCTGTGGGTAACAATTCAGGAGGAATCCTGCTGCTGATGGTTGAAGCCAGTTTTAAGTGCTATGTTGTGGGCTGTGGGTTTGTGTGTGCGTGTGTGTTTTGGTGAGCATCTCTCAATGTGCACGCCAGCATTTGAAAGCCAAAATCCCTGAACAATGGGCCACATTTTTGAAATGTGAGTTACCGTAATTTGCATAAAATCTAAGTAAACTTTCTGCATGCATATAAGGCTTTCAGGCAACAGTCAAGAATGCAGAACATAATTGTAAAAAATATTTGACTCGTTATAGCATTCAATTATTTTTTTTCAAATAATTAAAATGGTCAAGAAGCGCAAAGAATGAATTCTAAACTAAAACAAAGTAGCTTTGATTTATCTTAACACCTAACTAAACTTTAAACTAATTAAACTAGTAATAAAATGATAAATTACACTGCACAATTACAATAATAGTAAACTATTTTTGCGATATTTAATTAAAAATATATATTACAATTATTAATATTATTATTAATAATAATAATAATAATAATAGTTGTTTGCTTATATTTAAAACATACCATTAAAATACAAATAATATAACATATAAAAATGTGATTAAATAATCATTTAATTTAATATTATATACAATTATTATTATTATATAATATAAATATACAATTACTTACAAATATATAAACTACAATGCTTTTTTTTTCCTTTGCTGTGATTGGCTAATCAACATGAAGAGGATGGCTCTTGTCCAACAGAATTGAATGGTTTTATTTTGGCCAAGTATCAGCCACACTGATGAAAATTGTTGTTTTGACTATTGAAGAGCTTATCAAATACTATATTTCACAGGCATAAATAATTGGATTATTATTACAAATTCCCAATCACTGTTTGGAAAGAACAAATACTTTAGAACCAGTGACATACATGCTTGTGTCCATACGCACCTTTGACGCTCAGCTCAGCGTAGTTGGACACTCCAGATCCTCCATCGGAACGAATCACGCAGCGGTAACGGCTGGTGCTCCGCTGCGACGTGTCCGTTACACTAACGGTGGCGGAGAATCGTCGATGGTTCACCACTCGGGTTACCATGAGAGAAGTGTCTTTACCGTTCCATTGCTGAAAGACAGGAAAATAATCATCCATTCAACACCTTATAACTGATAATAAGCACACATTAATATGTCTGAAAGACATTTTACAAGATAGTCCATAGTGTCACATCAAGACAGAGGCACAAGCTCTCAAAACACACTGAAGTAAGAACTGGTGTTATGTCTTCATGTCTCAGAGCTGTAGCACAGGATTGATGGAGGCTTATAGTCTCCAGCCAAGGGAAAAAGTAATTTTATCCAAGACTTCATGGACACTGACACTAGCTTAGAAATCTTGCTGACAAAAATCTCCAACAAGTTATTAAGTTTCCTCAAGCGATGTGTCTCGGGACCGAGGTTCCTAACCTCCCAATGCAAATGGTGTGAACGTTACACGCACACACATAATAGAGATGCTTAGAGATTAAAAAAAAAAAAAAAAAAAAAAAAAACATGTTGAGCATGTATAATCAAACCAGGTTTGGTGTGTCTATGAATGCTTCTAGAGGTCTTTTGATGTTCTTTTGTGTGGGATTATATGTGTGAGGTTGAGTGCATAACTCACCTGTAGCCAGAGTTTGTCATGTTGTGACCATTTGCCTCCAGCAATACACTGGAAGGTTGCGTTCTGTCCCACATTCACCTCAACATTCTGCAGCCGCAGAAAATGTGGCGTCTTGCCTATTAAACAAAACATGTACCTTCAAAAAACATTCTATAGCACCCATGCAAATGATATAAACCACACAGATAATGATGGTTAACTAACCTAAAGCCACTTAAAACAGCAATGAACAATGTTCCACTAACATCTGACAATCGCAAATTGTTCAATTAATTTGATTAGTATACTGTTTTATGTCATTCAAACCAAACAAACATCTTTTTATCAATATGTTGAGCTTATAAAGTGTATTTGTGCTATGTTTCCTTACAAAATATTAACGTCTTTTAGCGTATCTAATGCAATGACACTCTGTTTTTTAAGTGTCCAAATGCTCTTTTGAGCTATTGTATATGTTTTAAACATGCTTTCTGTTTTTTTCCGATTGAACACAGAATCACCATGTGAAAACGAGAAATTTAATGGAGCTATTTGCAATGGACATTCTCTCCTTTGCATGTACAGGTTCATAGAGGTTTACAGGTGCCATTTGTCTTTTAACAGCACTAGCTGAACTCACTACTGCAGTATCCACCCACTCATTATCTGTGAATGTATAGTAAGCTTTCTGAACAAAAGCATTCCTATTCAATTAAAGTAATTCAGAATATGCATTTCTTTTTAGTAGCTCTGCCATAACAGATGGAAAGCATTAAGATTTAATGATGAAATCTTAAAATTACCTACACATATATGGCACATAAAAAGTTAAGATAAGATCTATATTTGTGCCATTTCAAATAAGTTCTTGAAAATTCTAAGCTTATTGCATACTGTGCAATATACACTGCATTTAATGGCTGTGTGCATCACAGCGATGCTACGAAGGCTGTCCCAATTCAAATGGAGCCTGCAAGTGCGCCCTTCGTTTACCGGGCCATGATGGATAGATGGATAATGGATGGGATAAATATCCCAAGATTCATTGTGTGCTGGTGATGACTGGATTTTTTGGAGAGAAAAATGCTAGATCTAAGTATTGGGTTTCAACTTACTCAAATATCTAAGATACAAATGTATATATAAAAAAAGTCAAATTTTGTTAAGAGGCAATTTTATAGATAGTTTATACTCTTTATTCTGCAAATAACTGGACCACGGTGAACATATTTAGACAGGTTGTGAACCCTGCTTTGTTTTCCGACAGTTGAACATAACTTTCAAAATAGTGCAGTACAAACATTACTGGAACTCGTCAACAGCTCATCATAATTGCTAGGCAACAAGAGCAATCTTTGATAGGCTAGACCATCCCATTTAACAACACTTGGTTCTAACAATAGCTCTATCCATGTGTGCTTTGAAGTCCCCGTCTTTTGAAGGATGGAGCTTCTGAATGCAATTGGTCATTTGAATAAAAGTGTGATATGCCATTTGCAACCATTTTTACTTCCGTAATCATACATAATTGACCCTTTGCTGGGAGTTTGATTGACAGGCAATCTATCCGATCATAACGCCAAATCCGTCTTTATGTCCGACAATGCACTCAGGGGAGTTAGTAGATTAACGTCAATGGTCTTGAACGAGAAGAACGGTGTGTACTCACGTCTTTCCGTGCTTGAAACAACATTCCTTCAGATGTTCATTCATGTTTATTTGATATAAATTAATTAGTAGGAGGAGACGACCGGTTCATGAGCCGCTCTAACACTAGAGCAATCTGTCGCGACACATTAAAGAGCCACAAAAGGGTATTTATTGTTTATATTTCTTTGAAAAAAATTGCAAAATTTTAAATTCGAGACTGTGTTTCATATCAAAAGTATCCTGCTCTGTCTTGTCTGCCGAGGCATTGTCAGTATCCATTGCTCCGTGATGTAATTTTCGTTCCGTGAGAACATGATGTGTGGCGAAACATGTCTTGTCGGACATAGCAACAGTAACTAAAAGAGGTGGGTCTTTGTGAACGGTCAGTTCTTAGTGAAATGGAATATTGAAAACTGCTTTTGAAAAAAATATTATCAAGTCAAACATTTTCTGGAACAACGTGCAACGATAAATCATGCACAAAAAGACCAAGAGTCATTTTGACTTCTTTAATACAAATTAACCTCGTTTCCTCATTGGCACTGATGGTCTTGCATTAGTGACAGAGAGATCTAGGACAATGGAAGTCAAAGGCTAAAGTTCTCTTGTCACAACAAGAATGATGGGGCCTGAAGTCTGAGCACTCAGCTCTGCAATCTGTCTCTCTCTCTCTCTCTCTCTCTCTCTCTCACAGACGTGCTTGTTTGCTGGCCTTTTCCAGCTCTGTTCAACCCTCGATCCACATGAAGTGCTTTTCACAGTAGTTGACAGACTGAACTCCTACAGCACAGTGTGTTTGTGTGTGTCTGTGTGTATGTGTGTGTACTCACGGCAAGGGTGGGCCAAAACGTGTATCTCATCCACTGCGATGAACCCAGGATGCCCTTGTACAGATACTGCCTCAAAAATAACCTAAATGAGAGAAGAGGGGAGAGGAAACCATGCGTTTAAATCAAGTCAGCTTGTTTCAGACAGAACTGAAACGTTCTATTTATTTCAAGCAAGAAAAGGATTGAAAATATTCAGATTGGAATGTCAACAGGAGAGATCTTTGCTAGCATAAACTGCTTAGACTAGTCTTAAAAGTTAGTCACATAATTTTTTCCTTCAAGGCTGGTCATAACTTTAAGTCAGTTACATAAAAAAGTTAGTTGGCCAGACTAGTTTTACTTTAGCTGCTATGTTTATGCAACTGGCCCCAATACTATAACTATGAACTATAACGATCATGGTACAGAGGAATGATATGACTGGAATCACTTTCAGAACAACTTGTATAGACAGCCAATCAGAGTCCACCAAACTTTAACAGGCTTAATCTTAATAATCTGCACTGAAAGTCTCGAGCACACACATATGGGACTGGCATGGTTTGCATGGCATACTGTACATGCCATGTGGTGAAGACATGTGTGGTCCGAACAATGCCCTCTATCTCAGAGCTGCCAAGTACTGGCACTAGAATGCCAAAACCTGGACACAGGATGCACTCGAGTCCCTGGCTTCCCAAAAAGGCCTCATTGCGATCAGTCAAGGGACTGAATCTACTTGCCCAGATTCAATTCTCACCATGTTATTTAGGGTGAGACTGTAGAGACTGAAAGTGTGTGTTTGCATAAAACGCAACCAGAGAATTTCACATTTCAGATCAGAAAATTTGTGGAAATCACGTTCAGTGGCTTTAGCATTGTGTTGTTATTTAGCTTTGTGTGGGTTCTCGATTCCCAACCTTACAAGAGAGCAGTGCGAGTATCCAACCTCAACAATGTCATACCTGTTTGGAACGACATGAGGTTGAGCAAATAATGACAAACAAACCCTTTGCACTGTAATTTTATCAGCCTTGCTCCTACTCAAGGACATTGCCGTATTCATAATTTATTCACATTATGGCAGACTCAAACGATCTTTAAAATTGTCATGACATGGCAAAAAGACCTGCTTTTTTAAAATCACAAGTTCCAAAATAGACAGAAATCATTTGCCTTTTTTTTCTTTTTTTGGCATATCATAAAACTTTACCCTTTAAACAGTGTCAGTGGTGAAAGTGGCACCCTACTATTTAAAATGTATCACGGCAGGAAACAAGTCAATTAACCCAGAGATTCGTTTTGGCAAAAATGGCCACTTATCTGGCAAATTCGCTGCTCTAATCAAACTCTTTGTGGGATATTTTTCAGTATAGTTTATGCTCCCAAGGGCAGATTTTCTAGTAGATATTAGTTTTCGATATTTAGCAGGCAATTTATCAAGTTCAACTCAGCAAGAGAAGCGAGTGCTTTTAAAAAAATGGCAACAAGCTCACAGATTGTGAATCTTAGAGTTTTTGCCGAGAACATTTCCGGGTCATATTTCAAACAAAATGAGAAATATTAAATATTATCTTAATATTTTATTATAAATCATAAAATAACATTTTTGATTATAAAACAATCTTAAATTTAAAAAAGAAATCGCAATATAAATGTAATCAAAATTATAACATTTATCATTTATAATGTGCAATTACAACCAATATATCAAATATATAAATGAATAAATGTACATTATTGCTATATATATTTATTGATTATATTTACTTCCAGACATTCACCCCAAAAGCACAAACACACACATTCAAAAAAGCTCTGATATTGCCCGCTGATCAAATAGATGCCCTCAGCAAATATTGCCTTTGGCAAATATTGGTCTGCTGTTTGCCAAGATAAGTTCAGTATTCCCAGCACAGGCTAAATATTTGCTCTTCTCATTAGTTAATTCAATTACACAGCTAATCTTATGAGGGTATTTCAATCCACAGACTGACGGTTGAATCTATAAACAGAATGAACAGGAGAATAAGAGGCAGAGAGAGGGAGAGAGAGATCTGGGTGTAAAGAGTAAGAGTAAAGAGTAAAGAAGGAAGGGGTGAGAGTGAGAGGTAATAAGCAAAAAGACAGATCTAAAATTAACAGCTAAAAGCTTATTCACCAGGGCCATTTGTGGGTGAGATTAGGGGACAGTGATTGCAGTGGTAATTGGAGTAGAGAGCAATCTAGTGCCCCTCTCTACAGTTCAATTGGAGCCATTCACTACGTATATAAGGCAGAAAATAAACTTTGGTCGATTTCAGTGGCCAAGGGGACGAAATTTGCAGTACATTTAGCTGCTCTTCTGTGCTTGCTATGGGGCTCATCCTACTAAACAAAACCCAAACAAAACAAAACCTAGTTGTCTTGCTAATCATGACCAAGAGAAGAGGGAAATCATTGACTCCAGTTTCATTGTAAATGCATAAGCATCCATACATTTTTTATTCAAACCAGAAGGTTCCTTTAAAGATAGGTTTCCATATGCAGAAACCCATGACTTTGGCATTGTTAGCATCATGCTTACCTGGTAGGAGTTGGGCCAAAAGGTGCTGATGGCAAGTTCAGCCTTCACCCAGCCTTCAGTAACGGGTGCTGATGCATTCCAGATGGGATTCCCCTGCGGTCCACCATCCACTTTTATGTAGACATTGAGGGTTCCGGGACTCGTCCCATCCCGGCTGGACAAGGAGTAGTGAAAGTCTATGCAGTGGGTGTCGTTCTCTTTTAGTGTGGGGAGAAGCAGGTGGGCCTTCTGTCCTGATGCACGACCTGAAGCGTTCACCATCATGAAGGAACCTAGAAGAGGAAGATATAACGTACAGTAGGTCAAACAAACTCTCAGAAACGTAACTTGGAAGGATTCGTAAGCAATAGAATAGAATAGAGTAGAACAGAATAGAATAGAGTAGAATTAAATAGACTGGATTAGAGTAGAAAAGAAAGGAATAGAATCTACCCCAAAAAAGAACTTTTACTGAAAATGTTTTGAATAGAACAGACTAGACACCTCCTGCCCACCCCCAAAAAGAGTTCTCACTGAAAAGGATGTTTTGATGTTCAGTATCTTAAACTGTTTTCCCACACTGAAGGCTACACTCTCATTTTACACAACACAATCATGTCCATGGTCTTTTGTGCCTTTGTAAGCAGAATACTGCACATAACTGGGTAACTGCCTGCTATAAAACCACATTGAGACTGTAAGTGCTGAGACACTATTTATGAAATGATTCTGCAGACACCTTTACATCTGTTTTACTCCAATTTTATGGGACAATGTGCTATATTACAGGCTACAGCCGTATGAGTGGTTTTGTGCAAGTCTCTACTAACAATGGCACTGCATTAGAAATAAAAAAGAGTGTATGGCTTTAGAGGATACAAAAATCATAATTTGTCTTGAAAAAAGGTGCCAATCATTCATCTTCTTCAGGGAAAAGCATTTAGTTAAGCTAAAGGCCCAAAGGTGGCATTTTTGTATAAATTATAGTAATTAATTTCGAGTTCTTGAAAATCCTCACAAAAGACTTCAACTCGTTCATGCCGGTTAAAAGGTTTTGGCCTTAACGAAGGTGACAGCCTAGTTATCAATCAACCGGCTATTCAATAGCTTTTTTGCAGCTATTATAGTGCTGGCCTGTTCATGACTAGGTGACTCGAAGACCTTAGAAACATTTCAAAAGCTGTGAGCAGGTTCCTTCGCTAGGGACTATTCTGTGTCATGCGAACAGTTGACACTCAGTATGCGTTTCTCGTGAAAATGTTATTTCATCAGAACACATTGACAGCCTGCCTATGTACAGGGTTGGGGAGTAACGAAATACAAGTAACTTAGTTACGTATTTAAAATACAAAATTTGAGTAACTGTATTTCATTACAGTTACATTTTAAATGGCTGGTAATCGGATTACAGTTACATCTGAAAAGTACATTAGATTACAAAAGTGATTACTTTGAATTTTAATGTCATTTAAACAGCAATTGGTGATTCTCTGACTCTGACAGTCTGAAAAAGCGGAGTCAAGTTTCATGTTTTGTGATAGTTGTTTGTTAGTTGTTTGTTTAGTTGTATTAGTTTTTTTTCCCCTCACAATTGTGAGTTTGCATTTCACAATTCTGACTTCTTTTTCTCAGAATTGCGAGATTTAAACTCACAATTGCAAGTTATAAAGTCAGAATTGGGAGATATGAACCTGCAATACTAACTTTTTTTTACTGTAATTGGGAATTTAGTGAATTTATATGTCATAATTCTGACTTTTCTCAACATTGTGAGTTTATATCTCACAATGCTGACTTTATAACTTGCAATTGCAACTTTCTATCACGCAATTCTGAGGAAAAAAGTCAGAATTGTGAGATAAAAACTTGCAATGGCCTTTTTTGTGTTCGTTCCACACTTATTAGTATTCCAAAGTATTCAGATTAAGTTACTAAACTTGAGTTACAAATGACTTTTTAAAGCATGTATTTTGTAATCTGTTGTGAAATACATTTTAAAAGTAATCTAACCAGCCCTGCCTATGCAGAACCAGGCTTTTTGGATCCAGATGGTGTAAATATGTCAAGCTATGAGCATATGTTAAGGGCTAGGTTAAAACATCACCTACGTAGGTCAAAATCAGTCCCAATTTTCCTGACACCTTTCTGCCTGGCGGTGCTAAATCACCACGCATAATTTGCTAGGTGGGCAGAGGAAGCCATTGCCATAACACCCTATTCATCACAAGTATTATCTAAGACATGACCACAAGACCCGAGCGCATCACATCTATCAATCAACACAACCTTGAGCCCTGGGATGAGGCCAATCAATTCCGCACACTGATCCAATCTAGCGAAGGCCCCCTAAACAGCGGGCTGGTAGTGAACTCGCCTGATTGCATTTCATATTCAACCCTCTCGGCCCACGTGCATTTTCCATCAGGTATTCCGAGCAGATATCTATATATTCCCTACCGTTCATGATTGCCAATATATATGTTCTGGCAAAACGAGGCCTTTGAACCGAGAGGTAATTTAGACCGAACCTACAAGCACGCAATCAGCCCTACTACCACGGTCAATACGAGTGTCCTCAATCACACCATCGGCCGCTTCAATAGATTACACTGTCTTAAGCTGAGCTAATGTGAAATCGGATGTAATGGTTCTATGATAAATAATTCAACACGTTTTATTCCAGGTGGACTGTTGGATGCACAAATCACTCTTGATAAATCAGCCCGCACGAGCATGACAACACTGCAAACACGGCTGCGATTGGCACAGTCTTGCGGTGGGACTTTGCATAAGAATTTCAAATGGAAATTAATGTTTACATCAGAAAGAACGCAATGTTGCGGCAGCTCTCGCAGGAAAACCGATTAAAACATGGAGCTTCTAAATTGCTTCAATGATATTACCTGATTTCAATTATTTCCTGGAGTCCCAATGCATCGGAGGCGCTCGCATTCACTGTACATTTCATTTCTTAATGAGCTCAGGGAAGAATCAAAATATTATTAAAAGTCATTTTCTTAATATTCTGAGAAATACTTGAGCATGATATACACATTGTTATGCTCATTCTCAAGGGCAACACTATTTGGATGATCATTCTTTTTCCTAGAACTGTGGGCACAGATAAACACAGATCAATAGCGATGAAGATTTCTCTCAATACTTACTGCGGAATGAAAATGGCTTCTGGAGTAAAACGCAGCACTTGGCGATCTCCTTTACTAAAATCGATAGCAATATGAGAGTCTTTCTCAGCTATCAGCGAACGCGCCGTCAAAATAGAGTTCTCAGAAGCGTCACGGAATCACAGTGACTACACTACTGGTGATTTAACGTTGTTGACAGCAACTAATAACCAGCACATGGTTTTCGAGAGCAATGACGAGACAGATCCATTGCTGTTTTTCGAGGACGGCGCAACAGTCTGTAAAGCATCTTCATAGGGGCCACACACGGCATCCCGATAAGGTATCGCTTCAGTGCCGCTTGGTTGACAGCTGTCACCTCTGCGTTAATATGAAGAGATGTTATGTGAATTCATTTATGTCTAAATGCCCTTGATTGGAAGATTTATCGGTTCAAACATCTGAGACGCGGTTTTAGAACGCCGTGCAATTCACATCAATCTTCGAGACGCCTGGCCCTTGTGCGGCAATTTCAACTCATTTTCTCTGAGAGGATTCTTCTGCGCGTGGCTGCAAAGTACCAAGAGGACTTGCCGGTGAAAGTCATTATTCCCTCTGAGTATTTCCACAGGGAGCTCTTTGCACTAAATGTCACATTCCCGCCATCATAATATGATCCCCAACATGACAAATAGCAAAAACTCTGCAAGTTGTCACTTTAATATGCAATTATGGCAGGTCTTTGTACTTTGGGCCCTCTGCTGCTCGGTCTGATAAAGTCACGGCATTCCTCATTTCTGCCTGGCAGTTTTATCCCGGGAACAATAAAGTACTTATTTACCATTGAGCCAAGCAAGGGCGGTAATCTGCAACGTACCATGGAAAAGCTAATACGTTGAGAGGAAAAACACAGGGAGGAATAAAAAGGAAGAGAGGAAAGAGCCTCAATAGGTGTGACAGCATAAATCGTAGACCATGGATTGTGAAAAAAAACCTTTAAAAATTTATACAGTACCATTCAAAATATTGGGTTCAGTAAGATTTGTTTTAAGAAATTAAGCAAGTTTGCATAAAATTGTGCATAAAATAAATGCTGTTCTTTTGAACGTTCTATTCATCTAAGAATCCGTGGGGGGGTATCGGTTTCTTCAAAAACATTAAACTAAAAAAGGTTTCTTGAGCAGCAAATCAGCGTATTAGATTGATTTCTGAAGGATCATGTGACCCTGAAGACTGGAGTAATGATTTGCGATCACAGGAATAAATGACAGAAAACAATTATTTTATAAAGCATTTTACAAAATTACTCTTCTTACTTTGTTTTGATCAAATAAATGCATACTACAATACTACAACAAATAATACTTGATTTTCATCTTTGAATTGCTATCGTCTTCCTTGAGCCAAGCGTGTTCGAATAGAGGTCAAGTAGCGTGAATGTGAGCCGGAGAATTGCAAAATGCAGTCGAAAAGTCACATGAAAGGACAACATTGGCTGATTACACTGTGAATGAGATAATTCCCACCTATCATGTTCACAACTGATCCGCAAATGACCTTAGAGGGTTAAAGTGGTGGAAATGGACAGAGTAATTGCAAATTAAACAATTCAGCCACTCGGACATTACATTTTGAGTTCCATCCAAATCAAAAAGAACCTGAAATGACTTATGAAACACACAATGAGTCGGTTTGTAGTGACTTCTCAGCTTGGTTAAAGGGCACCTACTATGCTCCTTTTTCAAGATAATATAAGTCTCAGGTGTCCCCAGAATGTGTCTGTGAAGTTTCAGTTCAAAATATTCCACAGATCATTTATTATACCATCTTCTAAATGCCCATTTTTGAGTGGAAGGAAAAACATGCTGGGCGGCAACACTCACTCATTATCATGAAAGTTTATTATCTGCATGCATTTTAAAGCCAAATCGGTCTTAACTTCTGATATATAGTTTTCTGAGCACACACCAGAAAACACGCGCACAGAAAACCGGCTGTCAGACGGCAAATAAAATGATGCAAGTTTGAGTGCTGTGCAGTATTTACATTATAATAAATTAACAAATGTGTAAACATCAGATGCATCTGGAACATTCATTTACATAAAACGAAATAAAAACCCACACAGTTTGCCTCCTCATATCAGAAGTCCACTATACGGCCCTGTTTCAGAGGAAATGGTGATGTGTCAGCTGCAAACATTTCATTTGGAGCAGCTGCGAATGAGAGAAGATGTGTGTCTGATGCCCTCCCCCCAATGACAGGCTGCAGATGGGCCGACCCATTATAAACGCATACATACTTTTCGTAGGGGTCCCGAGAGCACAGTGGATCTGCGCTGTGGCCCATTTGACACATTCAAGCACAGTAAATTCCCCAAATCCCTCCTCACCTCATCCAGGGTGTATATGTGAAAGTCAGTGTAAAAGGAATGGAATGGATGCTTTTATGGCAGCGAGGCAGGATGGGAGACAGTTGGGTACTTCAGCCAGGCCCCATATGTTTGCTGTCCTGGATGTGTAATGGACCTTCATGATGTGACACTATCCATGTCCTTTCCTCCTCTCCGAAGCCCTCATTATTACTTCTCACACATGCATGCCCATTTTCCATCTCAACCAGAGCAGAAACAGCCTCGCCCTGCTTGTCGCGCCAAATGATACGTGATTGGCGTAGAGTCAACAAGACCCACCGGCTGTATGCCGCAATTCGTCTAGGCCCTTTGAAATCGCGCCAGCTTTTACTTCCGATTCCCTTATCCCATGAGCTCTCACGGCTATTTTCAAACAGATAGTGGACAGTGTCGCAAACCCCAGAGACTGTGACAATCTGATAAGTGGAAAATCAATCATTGAAGTGTCTTTACCAGAATGAAGACGTCACGGATGAGCACCTTAATGCAAATCTGTGAATCGGCCAACGGCAAATCCAATAGATGCAACTTCATCGGATTCAAGCTCACACTTTCTGCTTCACAAGACGCTTGTTGATTGGCCACAGAAGAACTGGGGGTGACTATTTAAATCAAGGGTAAATGCATATTTAAACAGGGACCCCACCAATCGCTATTTAAAAGAACAGACATCCAATAAGCATGTGTTATGAAAACATACAGTGGACCCAAGAAGTATTTGGACACTTAAAGGGATAGTTCACCTTAAAAATGAAAGTTTTGTCAAATTACTCCCCCACCTGTGCGATTTGCTTTCTTCTAAGGAACACAAAAGAATTTATTATGAATAATGTTTATGTCCAAACAACATTGGACCCCATTGACTTTCATTGTATGGACAAAAAAAGGCACTGATACATTTTTTTACATATCTTTTGCGCTTTGCAGAAGATAATCATAAAGGTTTGGAACAACATGAGGGTGAGTAAATAATGACAGAATTGTCATTTGGAGGTGAACTATCCATTTAAGCCACATTTACGCTACAAAACAAAATATCAAACTAAGTGGCTGGTGAAGGAACACTCCAGACGATGCAGCATACGGGAATGCAGACTTTCATAACAAACTTAGAGAATCCAGGGAAATAACGCACATACACAAACGCAAGACACAAACGTTCAAACATAAACAATAACCGACCACGAATGAGAGAAACATAGGGTATAAATACAAGAAGTGATGAGGAGTGATGAATGAGGCACAGGTGAAGGAAATGACTAATTAGCAAAACAGCTGAAAAAGATTGATTAATAAAAGTGAAGGAGAAAACTGAATCATGTGACGAACGACAAAAACAGGGAGGAAGACAAACAGATCCCTGACAGTGGCATCTACCAAAAAAATCTGCACGATTTCCTCAGAACTTTTTAAATGCCATTTAGTTTTAATAACTGGAGATGAGCAGTGATTTTTAGTAAATATATGAAATCACAAGGCCTTTCTGCAATAATGCAATGATATTCATACACTTTAAAGTCTTTCTAGATACTTTTTGTGGACGCTGCGCACGCATATTTCAAGAATGCTGGTCCAATCTGTTATGTTTATTTTGACATTCTTTTGAATGTTGCTTTCTGAAACTGGGCATCTTGGCATTTGAATTACTATACGGTTGTTTGAAATTCTGAAATCTGCATTTCAAAAATGGATTTTAAAAGAAAACGGATTCGTCTGCTTCTTATTCTACTACTTTTGTGTGTTCATTTTGCAACAAAGGATGGCCTTTGATCAGTAAAGTCTCCCTCACTGGCCAAGTAGTGGAATTAGATTCAGGTTGTCTCAAATTGATTGTAGTCTGACTATTTATTATTAGCATCTAAAAGGAAAGGGCTGAAAAGATCCAAAGGTGGTCAAATTGCCTTGTGGTGAGATCATAGCTAGACTAACAAGGGAGAGGAAGAAGAAATACAAGAGGTAGAAAGATAAAGGCAGATGCAAAAAAGTCCAATAACGTCTAAAAATACATTCTGAACACATACACGTCTCCGTGTCTGGAAAAGCTTCATATTTGCTGCGAAATGGTCCAGAATAATGAATCTCAGTTGACAGACTGCACATATATGCATGAATGTGGGACCATCAAAAACAAAAAAGGAACTGTCTGAATTGGTGCAATTGTGTCAGTATTTTCAGAAGTAGAGAAAAACGATTTCGAGTAACAAGCTGTAGGTGAACAGATTTGAGTCAAATTACAAGTTGTTGTGGGACAGAGAACCTGCTTGCTCCAAATTTACAGTAGCCCAGGCCCTCCTTGTGCCGGTCCAAGTCCAGGTGCATGACAGGAACAGGTGGCCGAGAAGAGGGGCACAACAGCGGCGCCCTGCTGGCAGCGTGCAACGAGGCGAACTTGATGCTTATTGCACCTTGTCAAGTTGCCATATCCAGTATCACTTCTATTTTTTGCTGAGACTTTCCCGTGCATAGACCAGGTGTCCATGAGCTCCAGGTATGGTACAAAAGGAGAACATAGTTAGGGGTGGACGATAACCTGGTCGAAAAGATAAACCTGTAGAAATTGTGAACTTTCATAAAAAAGCTATAACGGTTGGGCATTAATCGCACCTAACATTAAACTAAACATTAAAAATGAACATTTTAATGTATTTTTATATTGAAATAATTTCACATTTAATCTCCAATTTAATGTAGAAACAACATAAAGAAAGTATATTTTAAAGATTTGATCTAACAGGTAGGAAATATACAGAAATTGAATAAAAGTTCATTAGTCTGCTGTCACTTTAAGACCCGAAGAACATGACGTGAATCTGATACCCGTCCCATGTCCTCACAACTCTTTATGCTCATTTAAGACTATTTAATTCGTTTAAGACTGTGCTTACGAGGACACTGACAAAGTGTCTGTCAGACAGCGTGCCAGTCCAGAGTTATTATTGCTTATAAAACATGAAATTATATGAAATAAATCAGAATCAGAATGAATAAATCAGAATGGCCTAGTGGTGAGGGAGTCGGGCTTGTAATCAGAAGGTTGCTGGTTCGATTCCCACGCCGGCAGGAATTGAAAGAGGGGATTGTGATAATAAACAACATTTTTTTGGATAAAAGCGTCTGCTAAATGATGAAAAAAAAAAAAAAAATTATGCCGAAAAAAATGCTTCACACTCGAACCAAACATTTAATCACAAACAACAACAAAAAAATCAATTTTTCAATCATTTCAAATTTTATAAACAAGAATTTCCTCAATGCAATATTCACTTACTGTTCAAAACGAAAACTTTTTCACTGGAAAAAAGAAAAGAAAAATACTTCAATCAGTCAGTCAGTCACATTTGTTTATAAAGCACATCAAATATAAAATATGTTTGCTTATATCATCCAGCACACTCTGCACATCTTGACACCTACAGAGATTTGTCTTGCCAGTTTGGTAGAGATATCTTGGCTTCTGTTAACTGTTATGGTGGGCAGAAGTCCGTAGCTGCTTAAGTAGTCCCTGTTACTGCTCCCTTGAGAGCAATTGGACACTCTCGCCTATGCTGCTGCTATAAAATATTTCCAGCTGAACTCTTCAACCTCACAGAGGGAAGTGCAGTCTTGGGCCCTCGAGAGTGAGCCACGAGTGATTTTGTCAGCCGGTTATTTGAGGTTGTCCGTATGCTTTCACACAGGGACGGCCACTGAATGCCAGGCTGACGCACTCAAATCCCAGCAACAAACAAGACGTTCATGGACAACAATCAGGATGGATCCACTTTGGGTGAAAATGAAAACAGAAGCTGCACTCGTAAAGTTGGAAATTAGACGTGTCTGGTGTAACCTGAGGAACATTATGTTAGTCAGACCAGCGGGAGTCCAAGTGCAATGTCTGGATAAGGAAATGGTCATCTTCCTTCTACCTTTAAAGGAATATTCTAGATCATTTACATCTTAATGCTGTCTATAACAGTATCCCGTGGCCTGCTACTGATCATTTTGACTAGTCATTCAGTTTGTAGAAACAAATGGAAAGCATGTTTACAGAAACACGTTCAATGGTTGTCAGAGATGGAAACTCGAAGGTCGCAAAAAAAAAAGACTTGACTTGAGCTTGTGAACAACTGACTCAAGACTTGAACTGAGCTGAATTGATGACAGAGACTCATGAATAACCCAAGACATTTTGATCCAGCATTCCCGACATGAAAGCACGCAATACCACATTTTACTATTCATTCCACATTCTTTCGTTCTCTACAAACCAGTATTATACACGTGTGACGCATCTGAAGTCACGCATGTTCATCACCCGTTGGAAAAGTTCTATAAATAAACAACAAACAATAAAAATATAGCCAAGTCTTTACCTTGTGATAATCTTTATGTCGTTTAATTTGAAAATCAGTTAATCCGTAGGGGAGAAGCGGTGATGCACAGCTGTCAGAGGCTTGCTCTGTCCATTTTCAATAATTGCTTCCATGTTCATATATTTCTCCCAAATATTAGCTACCATATGCTTATAATATCCAAGTTTACCAAGTTAATTAGCATCTGGCCTGTAAAGGACGTAAAGACCCTGTCTGACTCATCTCCACACATCGGTTTGTTGATTTGGGGTGCGTTATCACATTATATATATATATATGATAGTTGAAGTCTTTAATTGAAAGTAGCTATCGCTAAAAATTGAACAAAAACTCGAAAGTTGACCCCAAAGACTTGAGACTTGACTTGGAATTGGACCTCAGGACTTCTGAACAGTTCTGATGGTTGTATATGGGGTGTTCAAGAAACATGAGTAGAACTATTTTCTTTGAGAATCATTGGTATACAAACAAAACATTTTTTTTGCAAATAAAATTGCCTACTGTATGAATCCAAATGTATGTGTATCACTGTGGACACATTTTCCATAACTGTTTATTATTTTATTTTGTTCAATTTTCATTTTATTTTAATTATAATGGAAGTTAAGAATTTATAACACTGAAGACATTACGTTTGAAGATAAATTAAAAATAAGTTAAAAATAATTTATAAGATTTAAACGAAATGAAATTTAAAAAAAGACAGTAGATCAGTTAGAGAGAAGCCAACAAAGCATGTGCACATCTAGTTTAAATAAGTATAAATGAAAGCCAAAAAAAAAAAAAGGGTAAGAAAGATTCTCTTGCGTAGAAGGTGGCATCAAGATTACTTAGTAGAGTGTATTAGTCAGTGAAAGGGAAGTGCACTTGGCAGGAATCAGGGTGTATGGCATAGGGGATAATGACCTACAACTGGAACATCGCCCAGTGCTCTGTTCTGCTTCAATGGTGGCATGGAGAGCATCACGAGCCTGGGGTTTACAGCACTTCAGGACACACACACATACACACACACTCATGATACAATGGTTCAACTGGAACCTTACACTTCGTTGGACACGCTGCATCATGCAACTGACAACGGCTAAAAACACAGTGTGTAGTGATATCGATCCAGACATGCCTGCACACACACTTTTTTAGTAGCCTCTCAGCTCACGCACACACACACACACACGTGTCCTTTATTAGTGTCAACAGATACACTCGGTGGTGTAAACACCACACCAACAATGCGCTAACCTTTTGCTGGTTGCTGTGTGTTGGATGTGCCCGAGATCATCTACTAATGATGAGGTCACAGACACCAACACAACAAAAAGTTCAGCTGAGAAACTTTGGTACTGACAACTAAACTGAAAACAACATTTTATTGTTCAGAGGTTGCTCTTGGACATTTCAAAATACGTTTCAACATTTTCTCAGATGTTTATTTTGATATAACAAGAATTTGATGAGAAATGTTTGTCTATATTGAGATTTCTGACTTCTGAATTTTGTATCTTAGTACAATTTTTGTACAATGTGAGACATTGTTGAGAAAGATGAAACATCTGAGAATCCTTCCATTGAGCATCACTCCATCTAATCATCTAATCTCACTGCTGTCAAAGAGAAACAACTGAGATAGCAATGAGATCTCATCTGAGATTGTCCTTTTCTACGTTGATACTGCAGAGAAAAAGGAAAATAAGAAAAAAATCTCTTTGGCTTTTCACTAAATTTAGACTTCAAAAATTAATATAACTGAAAGAGATTGAGGCAGGAGCAAAGTTTTGGTTATCTGCCATCACATTAGCTAATTTTAGATTGTGACAGAACAAATAGGACAAAAGGAAAAAAGGAGGCAGGCCTTTCATACCAGAGGCTATCTATCATTAAAAACCCTACTGGGTATAAAAATATCCCTGAGCAACAAAACTGTCATTGGTCCTGTAGGCTTGTCATTTATCAAACTCTGGCCAATTGTTGTGAGGCCAGGAGGGAAAATGGGAATTCTGGGAGACATTTATCCTGTTTTGGGGCAGGATGCTGTTTTTGTCTCTCTCTTTCTTCTTCCTCTGGTTTGATGTAAGTGATTTCTCTTCACAGGTATCTAGAGTGAGAATCGTACACCCAAGGGAACATATGACACCGGCAGAATATACGTTATTCTATCTTTCAGCGGCATTGCATTTTCTAGCTTGTGAAAAGAACAATAGTAGAGGTCGAAGGCAATGACAGGAGCTTTAAATTGAAAAGTTCGACATGTTACATTATTACGTTACTCCTGAAAAAGTTACTGTAAGTAGCGTGCATGCATTTCAGTACACTTGTTGTGTAGATAGCTTTTGTAATGGGAACAATCTAGTTTTGTCAACGAAGAAGTATAAATCAGACTTAAGCTACGCTGTAGCCACGTCATAGGCTGTGTGTAGCACTTCTCCTTGTGTAATGACGAGTCAGTGGGATGAGATCTAAGTGCATGCTTTAATGACAAAACGTGGTGCAACAGGCAATGGTCGATCAAACAGAAAACAGTAGTGGCAGGGAACAGGCAGGCTCGTAGAGAGTATCCAGGCGATAGGTCAAAAGGCGGGCAGATAAACATCAAAAAACAGAGGAACAGGCAAGGATCAGGAAACAGGCAAACAAGACAGGGATATAACGCTCGGAATTTTAATGCTAGGTTTAACAATACTTCGCCGTGAATGCAGTGAGAGTAGTGCTTATATAGTGATGGGATGAGAGTGTAATCAGATCCAGGTAATGTGCTACAGCTGGCTGGGGTGATCAGTGACTGGGTGAGGGGCTTGTGGGAAATGTAGTTCGTGTGACAGAGTCCATAGAATGAGAGAGCGACATCTGGTGGCAAGTGGACAGACGACAACAGACCGAATTCATTACACCCAGCATGCGTAATTGCATGTTGACTCGGACAAGGACGCAGAAGTATATAAAATGATATGATGCGTAGCCTACGGCGTAGGTCCAACACAGAGGTATACATCAGCCTTAACTTACAGGGCTGATATGGTGTTAGAGGCACTGGGTCGTCCTACGTGACTACTTTATGAAAAAGAGAGACAGCTTTTATCAGTAAGTACATTTACAATTATTTATTCAGCAGACCCTTTTATCCAATTATCCAATTTGTCATAATAGCTAACAATATTCATTCTTCAGAAGAATGAATGAATAGAAAAGTAAAAAAACATTACTTGTTTGAAAAAGCAACTACGGTGTTATCAGGGTCAAAAATGTGGCTTGGCCAGTAACTTTTTTTATGAATTGCCAAATAATACTGTCACGATCGTCAGTTGTAGTGCCCGCTAGACACTCTAGAGGGCACTCCACTATGGACCCTCACACACACTCACTCACAGACACTGACTACATTTCCCAGAAGCCCTGCACCAATCACTGATCACTCCACCAGCTGCAACACATTACCCAGTTACTGATTACATCACCCAGCCAGTCACACTATTTAAGCTCAGCACATACACACATCCATGCGAGGTCTTGATCTTCTGTAAAGTTGTCATTTCGGAGCGTTATTCACTGTCTTGTTTTCCTGGTTTTTTTTTATTCTGCCTGTTTCCTCGTTTTCTGATCGTTCCCTACCTGCCGTTTTGGACTTATTGTCTTGGATTATAGGACTGTTGATTGTTTGCTGCCTACCTCGATCTACTTTGCCTGTCTATTGATTTACGATTCTGCCATTCCTCGGATTTACCTGTTTTACTGTTGTTTGACCCTGCCTGTACGACTAACCTGTTTGCAATAAAACCCTGCAATTGGATCTCATCCGCTCGCCCATTCATTACAAATACATGGTTTAGTAAGCTACATTTCATTTTCCCCATTTTTTTTTTTTTTGCAAGGATACATTAAATATACATTAAATCGGAACAAAAACAGTAACAAGTAAATGCTGTTCTTATGAACTGCCTATTAAAAAAATATTAAGCGGCACAACTGTTTTTAACATTGAAAATAATAAGACATGTTTCTTGAGCAGCAAATCAGCATATTAGAGTGATTTCTGAAGGATCAAAAATAATAATATCAACAATAATCTAAGAATATTTCACAAAGGGGGTCATGGCTTCGAAGAAAAATTGCTTCTGATTGCTTTGGATACTTCATATCTCAAATCTCGAGGCTTGATGCAACATTTGCAACATCATCATATAATTCAAAGAGGTTTCAGGGCTCAATCCAGGTGTCTACCGAGCAGAAGGAAAGACCTGGATACCAGTCCAGAGGTAATATTTAGTGTGCATTATGATTTCCATCAAACATGTGCATGATGGTACACAGATTCACTGTTATTTATATATATAAAACAACACATATTACAAACTGAAGTCTAATATAACACAGGCAAGACAGCATGCTATGTATAGTTAACACTGGGCCTCGTGCACTAATCCATAAGTGATCAAATCATGACCGTAATTAGCTAATGGCTCCAGCAGGCATTTCTCATGAAGAATGCATGTAACCACAACTCTAATGACATTCTGTCAGAGAGCTTGGAGGAACGGAGAGCGAGAGAAGGTGCAAGATACACTCACACATTGAGATAAATCAACTGTCTGCCTTAAACAAATGCACAAGCGTAATAAATATCAATATTGCAGATTTATGTTCTTCAGACATAATTAGATCTTGAACAGTGATGTAATTCTCAGCAAACACGCATTATTTTGTTCTTTACTGACTCTTGAGAACACTTTCGTTTAACTTACATTTCAATACGCCGTAATCGGTGATTCAATTTAGGAGGAAAGTGTTCTGAATACAACTGTAATCTCAACTACATCTGTGTTCAGAGGTGTGTGACAGCCTGTTAAAATCAAATGAATAACAGAGACTTTGTTGTTACTCAACTTTTCGTTCATTTAAATGAATCTGGAATAAAAGGTATAAATATTAAAAGAAGATTTAAACTTTAAAATTTAAATAGAAATTAAAACGCAAATACAAAGTTAACTCCACTGCTGAGTATTTTCTCCTTAAAACTGCAGTGAACCAAAGACAGTTGGTTTGAAATTGCTGGCTAATTTGCATATTCATAGAACCACATATACTAAATGAGGCAAGAGTTAGATGTGAGCAATCAAGGAAAAATGGCATTTTGGTGGAGTTTTAAGGGATAAAATTATTGACTACAGGGAGACTTTAAACGTATATTAAAAAGCTATTGTAGCATAACACAATTTCTAAACAAACTAAAACTGAAACGAAAACTAAAAATACAGAAAATAACACTGCCGAGAGATTAAATCCAGCTTAAAATTTTACTTCTATAATGCATTTAAAAGTTGAGACGTTCTAAAGCCTTTTCAAACGCGCATGCCGCGCTTCTTTAAGTACTTTACTACATTTGTTTCTAGCTGAACAGTTTTACTGACCTTTCACTAGGTCAACTAACAAAAGTAAAATGGATTGCGAATGCAGTTTCATGTTGACATGATTTCCAGAGTACTGCAACTTGAACTCGATGCAACAGACCACGGGCAAAAGAAAAGTACTTTTCTCACTCTTCTCAAACATTTTTCTCTCTCGGGTTATCCAGACACACTTTCAACACTTAAAAGATTTGAGGACTGTGCTGACAGGGGAAGATGAAAAAACAGCCAACCCTAAGTGAAAAGGTGTGGTGGTATTATTTAAAAAAAAAAAAAAAATACTCCTCCACATCCCCTGGATTTGACATGGTGGAGATAGAAGTAATAAGCGCTCGCACTCTCTCTCACTATAACCATCAGAGTAGGAACGAGAAAGAGAAAAGTAGGTAAAATGATACTTTATCTTTGATAGAGGGCAGGACAGACAATGGAAGTGATACGGAAGTACTGACAGACCAAGTGTGGCTGTATAGGAAGTCTTGAGAACCAATGAAAAGAAGTAGATGCACAGCACTTATTTCCTTTAAATAACCCACAAAGGCCTTCGTTTGAAAACAGCTGCCCAGTTTTTCCTGTGCACAACCAAAACTCTGTTAAAGAGGATTTAGTAAAGCCATGGTTATTCTCGGATACAACAAAATGGTTTGGTATTTGTTAATGACAGCACCGTATGAACAACATTAGTTTTTGTGATTGCTGTTTACTTGCACATGTGTAATGAAACATGCTTGTTAGCAGTGACAAATATAAGATATGTGATTTAACAGGCAGATAAATTACAGTAACATTAACTCTAATTTAATATTTATATTAAAAGCTGTCGTTATCATAATTCATGTCAAATGAGGTTGAACCTCCAAAGTTAAAGACTTTAAAAAATCCTCCAAAACAAAATTAAAACAGCCACTTATAGCTGTTATTGAGATTCAAAAACAGTAACATCAGACATTGTTTACATTCTTTATATTACATTCTTCATTCACAGTTGTCTTTATGGTTCCCTGTTTTGGTTATAATTTCTTCTTCAGCACTGTTTTACTGGTTTGAATGTCAACCTTTTTTGTGTGGATACATTTCTTTTACATAATCTGTCATTTTGTATGTTAAACGATATGAAAACAACAATAAAAAATTGATTTAAAAAACAATATTTGCATTTTACTTCCGTGATTATTTCCATATATAATCGGATACTAAAAAAAAGTTCATATATAAAAATACTAATAAAATTAATGTACGGCAGGTCTTGATTTTTATTCATTAGGATTTTATTGGATCACGAAATGAGGTGAGGGGTGGAAAATACAGTAATATGTCTTGTTGATTTTAACCAAAAATTAAGCAACAAGTTAATTCAATTTTGATAATAAACGGTGTACAAAATGGCCAAGTACACCAAAAGAGGCTAAAAACTGCAATAGGGCAAATACATGAGCATTGGATGGTGAAATGTTCGCTAAACCTGCAATGCAAAGGAGAAGTGCTTATTTAAGATCAGAGGAAGCTTTAACTGAGACATATGGAACGAGTAATTTTCTGTAAAATATCAAAGATGACATCTCAGTCTTTCCCTAAAGGCTGCAAGCCTCTCAAACCCAGGCTTTCTCTGTGAAACGAGAATGATTCAAAGCACACTGAGGCAGTTGACCTTCCGCTAACACAATACAACAAATGTGGGAAAGAGAGAGAGGGTGAAAGATAGAGAGAGGTAGGAAATAAGGGGGGGGGGGGGGGGGAGGAGCAGATGCATAATTGTCCCCAAGGTAGAAGTAAAAGTGAAATCTGTTGTTGGTTTGGCAAAAGAAAAGGTCAGTGCTTTCAGAGGGCCTATTCAATACCGCACATACGCCCAGCCTGGTGGTTTTGGACGGCCACTCTTGAATCAAGCTTTTAGATGAGCCTTCATTGTTCCCTGAGGGTAGGAGAGAAATGCTCCATCAACAAAGGCCATGCCAGGGTCTGATTGCAAGGAGGACAAAGAGAGCATTCAGCTGGAACCAGCATATTATATCTGCTGATAAGCAAGTTACAGTCTAAACACACACGTGTGCATGAGCGCACACAGAAGAAGATAACCAGGCTGAGAAAACAGTAAAGCAGGACAAAGACGTACGATAAATGACTTGTAGCAACTAAGCAAGCCCTATAGAATGAGGTTTGTGTTGTGATATAGGATGCTTTTCTTGGGCTTGAACAGAGATCAAGAACAGAGATCTAAGGACAAAATAAATGCTCCTTTTTGCTGGAAACACTATTTCTGTGCTTTGAACTCCCGTAATGAAGTTGTAATACTATCGGCAAGTCTTTCTAAAAGGAGAAGGGAGAAAAAAGACTGGATGGTGTCCCTTTTTCTGGGAAAGCATCTGCTGAGTTTGACTGTTTTGTTTGGCCCTGCTGGCTTTCTGTACCTCACACACACGCAATATACACATAATAGGTGCTTAAAAGCCTTGTGGTCATTGTATAATGAATAGTCATTAAGTGTTACGTTACATGAGGCAAGATATAACAACAGGTGCAAAATAGGAACAGCCGAATACGCTTGGCAAACATTGAGTATATCTGATGAGATGAGGTTGCTCTGAATCCCTGAATAGATGACCGCACATCAAATTAATTCCATGTTAATGCACCAATTTAGCTACTGTGAACAGCCTACTTTCATGCTTTCATGAGAATTGCTATATTTTTAGAATGTTTTTAAGATGTACATACACATTAGATGCTTTACAGATGATACCTTCTTTCACATTTAACCAAAAACCAAAAGAAATTACTGTGCTGCAGTTTACTTTTGAGATTTTTTTTAACCATTGCATTAGATTTTCATTAGTCTAATACAATAATATTTTTACTATATTACAGTACAGAATTACTTTAAAAAACAACATAAAGGAACTACACATACACATATTATCATGAATTTTAATGACTTAAAATGTCCGTATGCTTTTTAAAGGTTTTGTTTTGGAGATCTCCTTACATGCATCAGAGGTCAAAAAATAAATAAAAATAAAATAAATTTTTGCATAATTGCACATCAACTCAGAAAGTGTCAGGAAATGGTTTTTTCACAGATTTGGTCTCTCTAAACCCCTCCTCTCTGAGAACCTACTCTAATCTGATTGGTCAGACGGCCCAGTCTATTGTGATTGGTCTACCACGTACAGAAAACAAAACACACATTACCATATCTGAATGTCATCTTCCTCAGTGCTTGATACACGTAAGTAGACGTAGTAGAAAATAACTTTGATCTTTGAAGACCTTTTACATTCACAAACAGCTATATTACACACTAGGTAAAAGGTAATAATCGGAAAAGCACTATAGGGATACTTTAATACTTTTTTTTTTTTTTTTTTGCATTTCAGTAATGAGAACTTGGGAGGGAAATATGCTTAATATTGACATAAAAATAATGTCGCAAATTTTTGTTGTTGTTGTTGTTGATTGTTTATTTATGGGATGAGATATTTGACCCAGACATGTTCTTTTTATTCTTTTCAACGGTACAGATGATATCAGGGATGCAAATCAAATTGGTGACCAATTCATCGTGGCCTAAATCACGGTCAAAGCAAGGTACAAGATGGGAAATAAGATTAATAATGGCATGCAAATAATGTCAACGTAATTTAAATGGATCTAAAAATTGTGAAATTTAACCTCTCATTCCTTCCTTTTGATTTTCGGGGCGATATATGACTCGGACATGATCTTGAGAAGTTGTGTGGGTTTCACCAGTACACAAGATATCTGTGCCGCAAGATCAAATTGCTGATCTACAGTGTACTCGGTACAGTGGCCTAAAGGTACATACCTGCAATTAGTGTCTTGTTGGGTCTGAAAGCCATCAGACAAATGGCAAAGCCATTGACTAACATTTCCTAACTACAGCCTTTGCCACAAACTGGACCTAAACTTTCTTGGCGAGCGACTGAGGTAACGTCACTTTAGCTGCAGGATCAGTATAGATCTACTGGGTTCAACTGTTCCGAGGCGAAGCTCTCTTGCGGTATTTAATTTCAGCTGTAAAGTGGCCGTCTCAACGCCCGGAGCTCTGCTGTCTGCTTCACAATCTGTGGAAAGAGACAGTAGAACATTTCTGCTCTCTCTCTCATTCTCTCTCGTTTTTATTCCCGCTCTCATTAAGCATGCCTTGCAGTGCCTCATATGTCACCCTGCATTTATTAAGTCACCATCAAATTAATTATGCCCTTCTCTCTGCCAGCCCAATGTAATCTTTCTGGTCACATTATTTCAGATTAAACTATTCCAGTGAAGAAATGGCTCCCATGAATGAAATTTGGTGGAACATAAGGTGCATTGTCTCATAAAATCATTTCAAACAGATGTAATGTGAAGAGAGTTAACTGATTTGGTGAGGACAATTTGCTGAATTGTGATAGCATGCTTATGAACAAGAGCCGAAAAATCCAAACAGATGTTCAAAAGAGAGATTTTAAAGGGACAGTTAACCCAAAGGAACTGAAAGCACCTCCATCTTTTACTCTCCTTGATGTCTTTTCAAGTATCATCCATGGCTATTAGCTCTGTTGTCATTTACTGTATATGCTAATGCTGGTGCAACTATATGATATTGCAAAAAAACAAACAAAAAAAAAAACATGCTACTTTTCTATTTATCAAATTTACATTTCAAAATAAAATAATAATTAAAAAAAACAGCCAATCATAGTTTATATTTCCAAAAGCGAGAGAGAGCATTTGGCAAAAGTAACACAAAAATAAACAAAAATATAACTTTCCATAAAAATGAGTAGTTTAACACAATTAGTTACTTTTTAATAGTTCAGTAATGTAATGTAAAGTATTTTGCACAGAAAACCTGTAACTGTCAACAGCAGTTGTGTGGTTCATCGCACATGTTTGCAATACTCTAAATTAGCAAGCCAATTTATTCGCTTAATTACAATGCAGAATATTTTCCTTTGTTTTTTATTAAAAAAAAAACATCACTAATACAACAATAATGAGCAACAATTCCCCATCTCTGTGATTAAATCTAGTTTGCATCATCTTGATAAGCGTTAATGACGTGTACAGCAATTTTAATATCTTGGTTAACAAATCATTTAAAACTGACTCAACTCAGGGGAACCGATTCATAGGCCTGGCTGCTCTGTCAAAGGATATGCATTCAGTTCGTTCTGCAAAACTGATCAATTAAATAGGTGAGCATACTAGAAAGAAAGAAAATTCATGTTTTCTGTTTGAGTACACTGGAACTTACCTCTTTAAATATATCGCTCTGTGTAAACATAGATATTACATTTCTGCAGAACTCCCAAACAGCATCAAGCTTAAGCAATGAATGGTCTATGTGATGCAAAACAGTATGATTACAGCAGTGTCTTACGTGACGTATGGTCAAGTATGGTGACCCATACTCGAAATTGGTGCTCTGCATTTATCCCATCCAAGTGCACACACGCAGCAGTGAGTAGTGAACAAGTGCACACACACACACAGTAGCAGCAGCAATTAGGGGTTTCGTGCCTTGCTCAAGGGCACTTTAGTCGTGGTATCGAAGGCGAGAGTGCTGTTTATTCACAAAACCCCACCTTCGATTCCTGCCGGCGTGGGAATCGAACCAGCAACCTTCAGTTTACAAGCCCGACTCCCTCACCAACAGGCTACGACTACCGACTACCACGACTATTTTGATAGACCTTGCTATTAAAGCTGATTTGTTCTTACTGAGATAGTGCTGTAGCTTAGTAAATATACTCACCATGAAAAAAGTACTAACTCTCAGCATTTCTCTCTGGGGCCACATTGCTCCTGACAACAATGGCTTTTAAATGCTCAGCTGGTCGAACAATGGCATTGACTTATGGGTAGCCATCTCTGTTTCCTCTACGTGTACAAGGGAAAAGGCGACCACACAAGCACGCACCGCTGAAGGTCGTCACCAGAACACAAATGAACAGAAACACAAACTTCTGGCCTTCGTTACAAGTGCTGGATAACAGAAACTCCTTCATCCCAACAAATGATCAGAGAATTGTATTATCCAAGCACAGAGATAAAAGGATTACTACATAGAGGAGATGAGAATGTGAGCGATATGGGGACAATGAAAAATGGGCGTCTTGAGGGATAAAGGGAGGACGGAAAGATGAAGCATTTCATTTTATGAGGTGCTGTATGAGAGGAGAGACACTGTGTTTCGGATAGGCGATCACAGGGCCTTCAAGTATGCATGTCTGTCAATTTCAACAGCACAGACACAGACTTTTAGACACATGGTCTGCAATGGCCTTTCAGTCACACCGATTCTAATGAAAAGTGAATTTAGGCTGCCAAGCATCAAAAAACTGAACAACTCATGAAATCAAAATTAAAGTAAATGATATTCCAATTTTAAATCTTTAAAGAGTTAGCATCTTCAAGAATCAGGTATCTTTTGACATAAAACAGATCACCAACTGTAAAAACAAAATGCAACTTCCTCCAATCTTAAAAACAGAAACTAAACTTCATCTACTAAAACTAAACAGCAAAAACAACTCATTAACCAAAATTACCATACGCCCACCCACCTTTCCATGTCAACAGTGCCTATTGGGTGATCATAAACTTGGCCCACCCAGTTGTGAGGATGAAAACTATACAGTTAGTATAGTTTAAAAACTATACTAACATTATAAGTACACCACAGGGAGGCTAATTAAATAATAAAAATGTCATTATGTTTAAGTAGTCTTTGAATCGCTCTTTGATGAGGAGAGACACTGCGTGGTTCCGACAGGTGATCACAGGACCTTCAAGTCTGCAATGGACTTTCAGTTACACAGAATCTAATGCAAAGAGAATGAAGGCTCCCAAGCTTCAAAAACATGAAGGGTGAACAGGTCAATTCATAAAATCGAAATAAAATGAAATAACATCGAAATTTTAGATCATTATGAGGAATCAGGTTTGCCTTAATCTCAGTTTATTTATTTAATCTTTTCAGATAAAAAAAAGTCTACTTACTATAAAAACATAATGCAAACTAAACTAAACAGCAAAATCGACTCAATAGAATTGACATCAGAAACCTTAAATGATATTAGTGCCTATTGGATGATCATAAACTTGGCCCACCCAGTCCTGAGGATGGAAATCATTAAAAACAAAGCTGATGTTTTTCAAAATAACTATTCTATTGTTATAAGTACAGCTCATGGACTGCATGGTAAAATTGCATGATAAAACCTCTTCTAAAATCCCAAGTCGCGCTTCAATGAGGAGGGAGGCGTGAACAAGAAACCAAACAAAGCAGACACGGACAAAAAAACATTCTGTTTTCCTGCCGAGAACAGATGCGTGTTTTTGTCCTGTTAATCACAAGCTCCAATTCTTGACCCAAGCTGCTCGACAGCATTCTGTCCCACCCAGTGAGTATGAGCGTGTGTGTGAGTCTGAAAGTGCGAATGCATCACTGGGAGTGTGTTCATCGAGGCATGTAAACCGGAGCAGAGACATGTAAGTCAGCAGAGGGCCCAAGCGAGGCTTTAATGAAAGCAGCGTGTCAGTGGAAGGTGTGATGAATTCAGGAGACATGGGAGGGGGAGACCGAGAAAGCAGAGGGAAGAAAAACGCAAGCGGGAAGATCGAGACAGTGGGAGAAGGGAAGAGCGGAGGGCTCTTAGCAGTCGGGTCCCCTGTGTGAGAGCGTGAATCCGGCAGCTCGCAGCAGGAGACTCTTAGAGTCTGTGGCTTTGCTTTATTGGAGCCTGGAAATCAGTAAACAAGACTGATGTGTGTTGGGATAGGCTGCTAAATCCACTACTTCACTCTCCATCATCTCCTTCTATCTGTCTTTTTCTGTCTATCGCTCTCTATTTCTGTTTATTGTCTCTTTTGGCCTGTCAATCTCATTCATGGCAGTATCTCTCTCTCTCTCTCTCTCTCTCTCTCTGTCTCTCTCTTTTTGTGTCCAAAAATCTTCTTATTATACATCAACATGACTATAATAATACATTTTATTGTTGTTGTATTAAATAAAAGTAAACAAAATAAGAAATATACTTATATTTCACTGTAAAATGATGCATTACGCATGCAGGTTTATAGCCAAGCAATTAAACGCCACCTAAATATGAACTCAACTGAACGTTTGGGATGATTGTTTTTAGTGAACCTGTTCAGTTGCACAGTTAATTTAAATGTACCAGTTGATTAAAACGGTGCTGATGTGTGTTTTTTTTTTTTTTTGTGATATATATAAAGATTCACTGCACACTGGTTTTTATGTGTCTATGATTAAGTGAATGTGTAAGTGGGTGTACGCAAGTGCTTGCCTAGAGCGCCTTCCCTGTCAATTTCTTTTCAATTGCTACCTTTTTCGCCCCACTTTCTAATCTTACAAGACAGAAATCAGACACACAATCAAGCATTGCTGCCCATGAGAGCCCTCAAATCATCAAGAAGAACAAAAAAGATGAAAAAGTAAAAATGAAAGGCTAAAAACATCATTTACCCTCGTCAACCATTTGTAACATGCACATTAACGCAATACTGCCCTGACAACCTATAATTCAGAACTCGATTACCATTCCTAAAAATGCACAGTTTGAAAAAGGACTTTGGACACCCAAGTGGACAGCTGCACGGAAATCATTTGTCATGATTAAATGACAGCTCTTTTGACTGGCTCTGATTTGTTGACAGCTCTGGCCAATCAAAGGGAAGAAATATACTAGGAAACATATCAGAAAGACATGAGAAACAAAGAGAGAAACAGTGAAAGAACATTAAAAATTAGGCCATGGGCTTTCATCTGTCTGTCAAAGGCAGTGTAAATACATCTGAAAATGAATGGTCGCTGTCAGTTCATTAGGTCCATAAAAGATTTCAAAAAGTTGTATAAATAAAACTCATAGAGAAGCTAGAAACCCAGTCTAACCCATTCAAAAAGATACTTTTAGTTTTTCCTTCAAAGAACAAACTAGTGACCCCAAATCTCACAGACTAAAAATACCCAGTTTAAACTTACATTTAAAGAGATATTTCACCCAAAAAGGAAAATTGTGCCATCTTTTACTCATGTAACTCCAAAACCTTTATATTTGTTTCCCTTTCTATAGGAACACAAATGTAGACGTTCAAAAAACATATGACTACTGTTGTACGTGTTAATCAGAAACTTTCCCAAATCACACGTGCACATTAAAAACAGATGTTTTTGGCATCAAAACCACTATAGAGTTTGACTACATGAAATAACTCTCACTAACAGTATCGGCGCACATTCCCTCGCTTAATGTTTTGGAGTGTGGCATCGGAGAGATGATTGGTCTCCTCTCTGAGTGCAATAAGAGCGTGTGCACCTGGCCACAACATCTCATTCACAGATGTATTTTCCCTGGAGGAGCTTGTCTCTGAAGCCCTCAAGAGAGCGACGGTAATGAGAGGAATGGATTGTATTGATGCTAGTGACCCACGGTCCACGGAGGAATAAAATGAAACAGTGGCGACTGACAGGCTTCATTACACTTCCTGTAAGAACACATTAAGGTGCCCTCATCCCCACCTGAGTCGCCTTTCTCTCTCTATCACCTACGTTTTCTAGCTCTGCCCTTAGAGAAAACAAGACACAAATGAGACCTCCCAACTATAGCAAATTATTCTCCTAGGTAGCAACGAGACTAAATAGAGAGCAAAAGGAGGTATGTGTTTAAATCCAAGAGATTTCTTCTGATAAAAATATCCTAATAATCTCACAGACACAGTTACTGCCAAGATATTGAAGTCAACATTTAAAAATCTCAATATGATCTAAAACGTTACTCATCGAATTCTTTCAAGATCATATTAAGGCTGCCCCCTAATAGAATATGTGCGCCAATCCTCCATCAACCTCAAATACGGCTTATCATTTGAAACATGTAAGTACTAGCGACATTACATGACAGCTTGCTTTAACTTTAACCTAGATAAATGTGTGTTATTTTCGGGTGCATTTCCAAGAGTTTACGCGGAGTATGGAAGCTAAAGTATCACTGCAAGTAAAGGCGCCTGTGCGATCACTTGCATTTCTTGCTGATAACAACAGAAAGTTTTCATACAGGTAAGAGTAATACATCATTCAAAACTGGGGTCTACTTTTATTTCTGTAAACTCACAATAATAACAAAATGTTGTGCTTTTTTAAAATAAAGAAAACAAACAGGATGCGCTTTCTGCCATCACGATCTCTGTGAATTGGAGTGTGTCCCAAAAATTAAGAGAAAATCAGTGTATACTTGCCTCACAGACATGAGAAATAAATATATAGAACGCTTGAAATGTCTACATTTAAATTTCTGATGACGTAATCCGTATGCAAGTGCTTGAACTCGGAATAGGCTATATGTTACGCCTATATATTAAAGGTTCTTTATGGTTTATGAGTTTTCCTTTATAAGACTGCTGCCCTCTATAAAATGATTTTATTTTATTTTTCATTTTATATATGATATTTAGGATGATCTACACTGTCAGCAATCACAAAAAGCAACACACTTCCAAAAACCCCAAGAGAGAACTCCATTAGGACAAAGCCATCTTTGAAACACCTTTCGGGCAGCTATTTCAGTCCTACAAGTACAGCTCCTATCTCTTTCAATGGGCAAACATCAAATTCTCAAAAGCTGTTCTCCAAGCTCACAATTAAATTTCATATTAGAAATCCCTATTGAAATCTGAAAACTGTCTCATGAATTTTGTTTCAAAACGCTCAAATCATGACAAAAAATCTCAGGCTGGACCAGCATGAAAGAGCACGCATTTAAGAACACTGACTGTTGCTACAGCAATCAGAGCAGCAATCAGCGATTGGCTGTTTTATTTAGAAGGCGGGATTTGTTACGCCATATTGCGGGGTGCACGTCTTTGCATATGTCAAATCTTTGATTAGTTCTCTTGAGCTATAAAAGAGTAACGTCTGAGCGATACAATTTTCCTGTGGGCACACTCTTCAATTGCTACTTTTCATCAGGTCTTTTGCATCCTGGGTGTAATTCACTTAATACACTGTATTAAGTGCCGCCTACAATCAGAGAGGAGAGACTGATATCGGTGCTTCTCCACGGGGCTTAATGACGGAAGGATCATGCCGCGGCCCAATTTCCTCCCCTGATTAGACAATCAGATCCTGATGACATCAACACGCGCAGATGGTGCTTCTTCAGCCGTTTATTTATTAATGAGCGCTTGTGTATTTTTATCAGATGGGGCCTGATGCTAGTGCCCCCAATAGAGAAAAAATTACTAGACTTTGATGTTTTCGGCTAGATTTTGTTTGATGCTGTTGACGACCTCATTTCCTCAAAACAGTCATCTCAACTGGTTTTGCTTCAGGACCCAGATTTTACTTTGGACATCAAGTGGCGACTCAATACAGTCCTGAACAGGAATCGCATTATAAAGCATTGCGCACATTCTGACAAAGGGGCTTTAACTAGAGCAATCCTAAACTTCTAGTGCCTTGAAAGAAACACACAATTCCCAAAAAATTGTCATTTAGAAGGATTTAGCATCTTTCCAATGGAGCGTCTGGAAGTGCTTTGGTGTCAGATGTGGCGTGTAGGGAGCAAATGGGGTTAAATAAGCTGAAGGGGAGATACGCAGTTGTGTGGCTGACTCTATTGTCTTTAAGAGTGCTGTGAGACAGAGGTTGTTGAGCGCTGCAGGAGATGGCTGAGCGAGAGTGACAGCGAACTTGATTGCCATTTGTCTCACTGTGAACTACTGCCGTGCTTCCGAGAGAGACAGACTGAGAGAGAAAGAGGTAGACTTCGAGACAGGCTGGAGGCCAAAGTGCCTTCTCCACAGGGTTTGAAATGAACTTTTTCACTCACCAGCCAATTTAGCTGCTAAATTTTTAAGTTGGCTGCCATTCAAAACTTCTACCACCCAAAATAAAAACATAAGAAATAATAAAGCCTTGGCATTTATGAGAACGGGTTGGAAAAAGCGGTTCTCGCGCGAGACTAGCACATCTCATGTGCATCCCTATCGCACACCAGCCGCGTCACTCTGTACTCGCGTTCTCAAGTTCCAGTCCAAAACAGAATCCAATCATCACAGAGGACGAAGTAGAGTCACACCAATAAATTTGAATTAAAGTATTCGGAAAAAAGGGTGATCGATATTACACATTATCTCTATGTGAAGCATATTTATTCAAGCCACAAATACAAACCCGTTACTGAAAAATGCTCAATAAACATTCTCCTAGGGTGAAATCAGTACATACATTTGTCCCAAATCCTTGAATTTGAATGGAAAAACATGTTAGTGACGTTGGGGCGCAGCATGATTTTGAACAGCCAGAGTTGTAGCTGGGTGCCGTGTGCTAAATTTGACGCCGAATTTTAAATATGAGGCACTTTAAATATAATTCAGTGTGCGACCCTCTTTACACTTTGTTTTGCTGATGTTTGAGGCTCCTTTTAAGGAAAGGGCTCTGATAGCGACGCCAATGCAATGTGATGGAACATCATTTATGATATTAAATTGGCTAGTGAGTTGATATGCGTTACTTGCCACGGTGGATTTTCACACTCATTTGGCAGGTTTCCAGGTGTTAATTTCAAACCCTGCTTCTCCATATAACAAAAGGCCAATGGAGAGAAGAATGAGGGGGGAAATATGAACATAATGAGATATGAACAGAAAATAGATCTTGGGAATGGCTGAAGAGTTTGAAAAAGGAACTGATCACCCAATATTTACCCTCATGTCATTCCAAAACAGTATGATATCTGTTTCTCCATGTAACCCTACAAGAAGAAATGTTTCAGCTCTTTTTTCACACAGCATCAATTGACCATGTCTGTCAAAAATATACCATAAATCTACTTTTAAATACTTAAATTGCGGTCTGTTGCTCACTGGCTTCAGAGGACTGGCATTATAGCACAACAATCCATAGAGAATGTAATAGTGCCCACCCACTTTTTCATTGGCTAATAATATTTCCTATAGGGATTTTTTAAAAGTCTTTGTTAAAGAGTTAAACGTCATGAACCACACCAAACAGCTACGAGGTAACTCACACCATCACAAACTTTGATTTGAAGCAAAAAAGAACTGCATGAATTGCGAATTGCATAATCGTTTTAAAAAACACAAGTAAATTTAAAACTATTAAAACTACTTCAAGAACTCAATAATGCATTTCAATGGTGTTTTATGTCAGTTTGGATCTTCATAGATGTGCTCCACAGAAAACATAATGCACAATACAGTGGTCTGGAACAACAATAATGTTCATTTTGTAGTGAACTATTCCTTTAAAAAGTCTTCAACAGAGGAGAAAGAGAGAAAGAAAACAGGAAAGAGTGAGGTATGTAGGTGTATCCCATACCTGTGGGAACGGCCGCGTCCATGGAGGGTCTCTCCCAGGTGTTGACTTGCTCCCAGGCGAAGCCATTAGTCCCCAATGCCACGCTGTAGCCACAATTACTGTAGTGCTCTTCAAATGAACAGCTGCCTACAGAACACACACGAGAGGGAAGATGGCATATGTCAACATGATTAAGCCACAGAGTGCCATCATTACTTCATCTTCACTAAAAACACGATTTTCCACCGCATTAAGCTTTATGCTAGCCGGGAGCTAAGGATTAGAAACCCAGGATGAAATAGCACTAATTAAATGTACTCATTTTAACACGTATCTTGTATCGCAGCTTCGAGAGAAGGTTTATTATAAGCATTTAGGTGCAAGAGGATGTGTGTATTGTAAATATAGACTATGGCCAATAGTATACATGGCTTGCAGAAGAGTGACATAATGCAGCACAGCTTTATGAAAGGGTTACCACACAATAAAAAACATTACGATTACAGATTTACATCAGATATATTCTCTGAATATTTATTTATCTATCTGATTATATATATGATAACTTCATTTTGACAAATTGAGATTTCAATTTTAAAAATCATTATATTATTTTAATCTGTAAAAAAGTATTAAAAAATATCTAGAGACATTATGATAATGCTAATTTGGGACAAAATGTGAAACTGTAATTCAAAAAAAGCAATTAAAGAATCAAATAAAAGAAAAAATTTGATTCATTGTAATTTTTTTGTGTCTGATGAACATATTATATTACTATACTATGACTGGAATACCATATTGACCAATCAGCATCTAGGGCGGGAACTATCCATTTTATAAATAACTATTTATACTTTCCTTTCAGACTATTTTCTTTTCTGAATCTTTGTAGGATGGACTGAACGTGTCATACAGCCTTATTCGTTTGGACGTTGTTTCCGTACGACACAACGCGGAAATAGCTTTAGCTTGTGTGCATGTTAAGTGCTCAGATTCAACATGATGAAACTTCTGCCTGCAGGATACTTACATTTACATTTCTGCATATTTCAAGGACCAAATATTCACTGCCGTCTTAATTTGCCCCTGCGTATTAAGCTACACAAGAGGATTAAAATGCTACAAAAATAATGAATTTGCCACGAGTGCCGAAAGGCAATGAATCCTACAATACCAGAAAGATTCGCAAACCACATCAAAGGTATTCTCAAAGAAATCGCACAACCGTAAAAAACAACAATTGTAAAATATTCAGAATTTTCCAAGGGGAGTGATCGGAGGGCCTAGTGATCTATTGGAGGAAAGAATTATTTTATGGAACATGTCTTCCCGCTGGGGTTCAGTTCAGACTGCAGCTGAAGAAGAAATGAGGTCTCACATAGTTTACGTAACCCTCGGTTCCTAATTGACTTTGAAGTGTGCACATGTTCATATTGCCACCCGGATTGTCCTCACCCTACAGTACGCTGGGAAAAGAAGACGTTTTCATACTCCGAATCAAAAAGTGTCAAACAATTAGCATTGCATAAAAGTGCATGTTTTTTTTGTTTTTTTTTTACTGAATTTTGTACATATTCCAATACATTATCATTGTATCATTTATAGCATCTAAAGTAAACTAGATTAATTAATTAATTAATTAATTAATTAACAAATTTAGAGATGCCACAGGTGTCTGTGGTAAAAACTCAACCCATTTCAGGACTTTAATATATTAATAAATAATGAAGAAACGTTCATTGTAAAGACCTTTATAAATGGCAAATTTGCTTATAAAAGAAATTCAAATGAGACTATTAAAAGAAAAGTAATGTGCAATCTTTGTATGCTCACAAAAGCTCATTCAGTATAAAAGTGAAGCACAATATTACAGTACAACAAACATATTTCACTCCTTCATTCTGTAGAAACCACACAGAACATATACTGTCTTAGACAAAAGATTCAATGGGGTTCTGTATATATTCTTGACGTTTATGCCAAAAGGTTCTAAATAAGGAGAAATGTCTTACATTACTGCATAGTACTTCCACGTTTAATTGGTTATTTCCAATTTTCCTGGTGATAAAGTACGTTTATGAACTGGTTCTATGCAGAAACATAAGAGTGTAGTGAAACTAATGTCAAAAAATCAAATTAATACATTAAAAATGTATATTTTTATTATTAAAAAATAAAATAAATAAACCTGTAAATTCCATGAACTATGAGGAACCATAAATATTTGAAGCCTCTAAAGTCACACCTATGTAAAAAGTCTCTACTGTCAACAGTGACCACGTTTACATGCACACCAATACACTGATGACTACCAAATCAATAATGCAAGTAAAAAACTGTTTATTTATCAAAACGCAAGCATCTATTTTACTCGGAGTATTCTATTTGTTATGTGAGTTAAACACCCCATCAGTATTTCATTCATCCTCTCATATTTGAAGTTTCTACAACTGTAGCACTTGTCCTTTGAACATTTTTTTATATTTCTTGGGTAAAGAAAAACTTTTGCTATATATTTCTCCTCTCCCAACACGAAACACTCGCTGTGGCTAGATGTGCTTCAATCTGCCAGATAAAGTCTGTCATATCACACATGCGCACTTCAATAAGCTGACAGAATGTAGGTTACGGCATTTACAAAAACTAAAAGATCTTACGCCGACAAAGGAAAAAGGTTTATCTCATTTACATGACCACTCGCATTGTCGGCTTATTTAGCATAATCGGTTTAAGAACGCGCAAGTAAATGAACTCGCTGTCTATCCAAATGTATGGAATGTACTAAAATGGGCTAGTACTGTCCCTAATGTATGAATATTTACAAATACTAATGAGAACACATTGCACACACACTCGCACACAAAAGTATCTCTCCTCTAATTAATGTTGCCTACCAATCTGATCCATTATTGATAAGTTGCCCCACAGCAGACAAGCAAGAGTTTCCAAGCTCATCAGTACGAGCTCGACTCGTCCCTCACATCTGCTCCGCACCTCTCGTAGCTCGCTGGCATATGCCCTACCGCTGGCACGCTGTCAATACGATGCTTATCGAACATAGCGCCCGCGCTGCCCTATCAGGAGCGCTTGATGTACTTAGAGATGATTTCACAGCTCAGGAAAGGAAGAAGTGAGATTTGGGACAGATGTCGAAGAGGTGGATGGATAACATCTGCTAGATTAACAGAAGGATTTGTTTACACTTTGAAAAATAACTGACTTGTACAGAAACAGAGGTGTCAGGGTCTTTACCGTTCTCTTAATAAGTGGGAGATGTTTCAGTAAATGTGTTATAATGTGCAGACAGACAGAATGACGGACGAATGGAATGAAAACAGATATGTGGATAAAAATCTTTGCTATAACGGTTATAAAACAACGCGATACCTGCCTAACTTTATTAAAACATGAACCGACTTAACTAACAGAAGGAGAACTGAATGTTTTCAGCTTCAGTTTTCTTCCTTTAAGATCTTATTTAATCGATATTGACGTTACGTTTATGTTTGAGAGTTTAATTGCATTAGTCAAAAGCATATGCTGTCTTTCTTGGCCTTCACCAGCGGCATTTCCAGTCGAGCAGACAAATAGTCTGTTTGAAACTAAAGTGATTATGTCCACCTCACTAAGCACAGATAATAGCTCAGATATCTGTTGCAGCGATCAAAATGATGTTTAAAATCTCATAATCTGTAGATACGTTTATTTTCAGCTTCACATTTAAATGATCACATAAAAAAGAAACTTTCCAAAGCCAAAATGAAATCATTTTTACCAAAGTATATGTTGTTTTAAACTCATAATGCATAATGTTAAAAGATGTCCATTCTCTAAAGTAAATTTTACTAAAACAATGCTTTCTTTCTTTTTTGGTTATTGGTTTACATATGTTCCTGTATCCTCAATATAATTTTCCATCTTGTCAGTCTCTTGTAAAAATCCTTTTACTTACAAAAAAACCCTCCTCCAGGAAGTGACATCATTGTGTTTTTAGGTATTAGTCATTACTGTATTAGTACTATTACTGTATACATATAAATCAATTCATATATATATATATAAATGTATGTATGCATGTATAAAATGTACTAATGTTTACATAAACTATAAAAGCCCTCTATGTTTAGTTCTTTATTTCCATCCTGTTCATGTTGCTGCCCTTAAAAATACCACCTTAAATATAAACATATTCATTTTATAAAAAGTCAGAGCTGCAGAATAACCTGCAGAACATGACCCAGAGATTTTTAGTCAATATTATTGATAACAAGAGACGGATGCTGTTGTGATTATGGAGTTCACAGAGAGAAAATCAACCCCCCCAGAAGAGGACAGCTCCAATCAGATCAGACTGGAGCACGAACCAGGAGCAAGCGGGCCAATTTAATCCATGTTCACACACACACACACACACACACATTCATTTTGAAGGCAACCTCGCATGGCTTGTCGCTCTGAATTAAGCAAGAGAGGCCTGACACAAGCGTACAACGAGAAAGGAAACTCCACATCACACGCTCACTTGTTTCCCGTCTCCCAACACCTTTTAGCACACAAACACGCGCAGCGGCTCTCCAGCGAGCTTGTCACTCATTCAATGTAGCAGCTCCGTCAACCTGAGCTAATGCAACTTTTTCCACCTCACCTGAGGCCTTTAACCTCGTCCGCTCGGGCCACAGAATCCATTGTGCGCCGCAAATCTCTCCCATCCATCATCTGTGCTACAGGTGCAGCCGTGCCTGCCGGACAGACGCCGATTTCCTAGTTTCACTTACAACAGAAGGACAAAGAGGTGCCAGTCCACCCACGCCAGAGCGGATATTTACCACCCTAGCCGACGCCAACTTCCTAATTGTTCAAACTCATTCATACGTCTCCATGTATTAGCTGTACACACCTCAGTGATTCCTTCATTTAGTACACACTACACCCACACAAAGACAGCAGGACTCGGGTCCTCCAAGAACAGGCGTCCAACCGGCATTCACACTTTCTTCAGCGCGAGTGGGAAGTGTGGTGTTGCTCGAGTAGGTTTTCGCACCTTTAAAATGCTACGCGGATTACGGGGTTCTTTACCCCGCACCACTCCCATGGATCCACACGTTGTGTGACTAAAAATCACATTTTACACCTTTGGTTGCAGCACTCTGGAGTTAAATATCAGCATTAGAAAAGCAGTTTTGACTGGACATTCAGTGCCAAACCACTTTCCCCCACAGACCAAGTGAAAATGTAACATGTCTTTGCCAAATACTCAATTCTCACCTTTTACAATACCCTGCCGCTCTGCAGACAAATGGCGTGTTTATTCTTATACAAAGCTGTTTTGTTGAATAATGGGTAATTAACCAACTACCAAATGCTTGTGCTTCCAAAAACTCTGGGAATTGAATAAGTGCTAAAAGGTGCCTCAACTGAACTTAAGAAGTCTTTTCTTGACCTGGTTTGATCACACACACTGACTCCAGCTGGAATCAAACTTACTACGGCTATCGGAATTATCCTAAATATAAGCTTCATAGCTTGGGATAATTGTTATTCCCAAGTTCCTGAGCTGGGCGGGCCATATAAACTTTAAACACGGCTGCTGTGGCTGGTAATCTTTATTCGTTTTTTCCACAACAACTTCATCGTCTTGTCATTAAAGTTGCGCACATTTACATTTATGAATATTCAATACGTACTATATGTTCTATTTCTACAGAAATTCCAGAACTGTCGGCAAGCTGACTATCTCGAAAGCGCGGTGAATGTTTATAAGGTTGTCAATGAATGGCACGTGGAATATCATTTTGTCCTTAACAAGATTTTCCCAACAAATAGGCAAGAGTAAACCTGGTGTCCACGATTCCTGTGCTTTCAGACAACAAAGCACATGAATGCCACAAGCTCATAATCACGCTTCAGAAGTGGGAAGTAGGAAATTCCCAAAAGCATGTGAAGGCCGCATTATTCTCACTTTCCCACTGGGCTGAATAGGGCCGATGCTTAACCTTAAACCCTCATGTTACTGTAAATCTCTTCCTCAGTCTCTTTTTCCTTAGATTAAAACAATATAATACTACATTATAATATTAATATATTTTATTTTGATAAAAAAATAAATAAATAAACAATTAACTATTAAATGTGACCATTTATTAAGATGCGGTAACATTTACCAACGTTCAGCTGGATTTTTGCAGGCGAATTGACATTTCAATAGCAATCCATGCAATCAGATTTTATGCCAAAGAATTTATGCTCGCCTAAGAAAATACTACAAGTTAATATTTGCTGCATAAATACATGTTAAACCGTGTCCTAACCAGACGCGACGGTGTGAAACACAATAAAAGGTTTCAGTTACAATTTATTTTAAGGTGTCTTTGTAATTACATGTACTTACTATAGGTTTAGGATTAGGGTTTGGTTTGGTTTGGTTTAGGGTTAGTTGCATGTAATTATGCATCATTTATAGTTATTACGACAGTAACTACATGTAACATATGTAACAATGACCCTGTAAAATAAAGTGTTACCAAGGTATCTTTTCCATGTTAATCAGTGTTTTTGTCGTAACTAGTCACAACGGTGACACGCGATGATTCTGTTTTTGAATTTTTGATTGACTTGATCACATCTCATAATCACGTCTGGTGTGGACAGACAAATTGTTTGTCGCTGGAATCTTTTCGCATCAAGTCTGGTTAGGACACGGTGTTGCTTCTTCCTGGTGATGTGTATTTGTCAGTCTGTCAGTCTCACTTTTTCACCTCATTTTAAGGAGTTCCCCCCTGCAGACAGACAGACTCACAACCTCAATACTGTATGTCCTTGGAAGTTAATTATTTTTTTCCCTCCGCAGAGGCCAAGTGGAGGTTGGCAGCCAAAACAGCAGAATTCACATTCAGGGAAGGTAGAGCCGCCTCAGGTAACTCAGAACACACCTCAGGAGACTCTCTCTCTGATTAAAAATGACAAATGTTCCAATGCTGCACTTTAGGTCTTAAAAATTTGCCAATAAAAATTATTAGCTGCCACAAACTGCGTGTCCTGCAGTTTTTCTTCCCTTAAAAAATGATTACTAGAGAAACGAAAGCTCATTCGGGCAATAAAACACGTCTGCGTGTGCAACCCTAAACAACTGTTTCTGCCGCTTTGGATGGGTCATAAATAAAAACGTCCTACCGCTCTCTCGCTCGTCCCGTGAGAGCCAGCAATGAGAGGACATACATGTGCACACAGACACAAACTGTCCACAAAAACTTCAACTACCATCAAATTCTCACAGATTTTTTGATCTCACTATATATTCAGCATCTTCTACAAGTCTCAAGAAGTGTCAAATTTCATCCACAAATTGACAAAAAAAACTACAATATAATATCTTCGTGAAGAATATGAAGGCTATTTCCCCCACTTTCTCATTACTGAAATGCGTTTTTTCCCATTATTCTCAAAGGCGATTCTAGTTCTCAAAGGTGAAACTCGTAGTTGACACATTTCTTTGTTAACTTCATTTACGGTAAAACCTACTGTAATACAGTGATTTTTTTAATCAGTGTTAATTAAAGCCTAAAACAAATAATACCAAAAATACTTATAAATATTTTAAATAATATAACACTACACGTAATAAACGTAATACAAATCCTAAGTCCTATAAAAAAAAAAAACTATATATATATATATATACAATTTTTTTTTTTCATTTCAACAGAAATGTTCCTGACAGGTTTCATAAGATTTTTATTACTGAGCCACTCACACAAACACACACCCTCATTCAGACAGCAGCTTTAATATGTCCGTACATTGCCATCCATCTCTGTCTGTTCCAATCAGCTCAACTGCTATCACTGGCTCATATGCGCGCGCACGCACACACACATAAACATGCCAGAGGAATACACGCCTCAAAGAGCTGTTAAACTTCCCATTTAAGGGTTTTCAGCCCAGGAGGCAAAGGTTCTTCAGGATCATACAGTACTCTCACATGCAAACATCTTTCCAACCCTTTTTCTCTTATACTCTAAGTATTTAGAGTGTAACTCACCCAACACTAATTGTGCTACGAACATGAAGGATACCTTACATTTTGCATCTCGGTGTTGAGACAATAAAACAGGTAAATAAACAACCCACAGAACTGCACTGAATGTAAAAAGTAGTCAAATTTGTGCATTTTAATAAACAGACTAATGCATATAATTAACAGCAAACACTAGCGGATACTACTATTGTCCCCTATATGTCATACGTTCTCGTCAACACCTACCCTTAACCATTCTTTAATATAGTGCTGTTGAAATTTTAAAAATGTGGACGATACCAGCATTTCCCTCAGGCATTTTGAGCACTGTTGAGTGGATTCTTAAACAACTCTGATTGGCCATTGTGATTGGCGCTGTCTGTGATTGGCTACAATGATCAGCACTTCAAAAATATGTTGTAAATAGACATTTTTGATGCTCTTCACTGAAGGCTTACACAGATACACACAGGAACGTTTGAAAGCAGGCATGTATCAGCGCACCCTAATAGACGGATGCGCTGATAAACTCCCATGTATATCTGTGTAAGTGCTCAATGAAGGGCATCAAAAATGTCCATGTTTTTGAAGCATTGATCATTGTAGCCAATCACAGATATATCTGTTGAGCACGTGAACACAACGGCCAATCAGAGGTGTTTCAGATTCTGCTCAATAGCGCTCAAAATGTTAGAGGGAAATGCTGGTATCATCACGTTTTAAAAATTCCAGTACCGGTACTTTTGACAACACTACTCTAATCGCAGCTCTCTACAAACACGCCGACCGCAGAGCACTACCTGCGGCAATGCAACACTGCTCTGAAACCCCATGCACTCTGTGCAAGCCATAATGGATCTCTGTGTCTGAAAACTGCAAACGTATAGTGAGTGTTTTCAGCACTGCGGTTTGTTAGGTTTAATGTCACGCTGAAGCTTCGGGGTCATGCATGCCTCTTGGGAAATTTTCACCCGGGGAGATGCTTGTTACGTGTTACTTGTTCGACAAAACCTATCAGCACAAAAAAAGGAAAAAAAATGACTGAAGTGGCACAGTGAAGCTCTGAAAGACAGTGGAGACATAAAAATATTGAGAGCGTTTTAGGAGGAACACTAAAAGCATTGTCAAAGTGCACTTCAAAGTGCCCTTCTGCACGGGGTTTGAACTGAACACGCTCATTTGAAATACTCCCGACACCCAGGCTGTCAAAAACCCAAGAGAGTGAAATACCAGAGAAGAAAAAAAAATGAAAGTTCAAGTGCTGAGTGAGAAATGAATGTCAGAGATCTTCACCTGCATGATTGTTCTCGAGGAAAGCTCATAGAAACGTGCTTAACTGCGCAATTTGCATGAAGTTTCACATTAAAATCTCTCATATGTTGGACTTCATAGTGCAATAATTTAACTGCTCTGTTATGCCGAAGTGCAAAGATTAAAGTGCACCACACAAAATAAGACTTTTGGTTACACTTTATTTTAAGGTGACATTGTTACAATGTAATTACACAAACAAGTACTAAGTAATATTAATTAACTCCATGTACTTACTATAGGGTTAATGTTAGGGTTAGGGCTTTATTTTATTATTAATAACATAATTCAAACATGTTCAAAATAATGAATAACATTATTTTCACTTTAGCATAGTTGCACGATTACAGCATTTCACAAGATTTGTAAAGAGACACGTCTGGTTTGTACAGTTGTTTTCCGCCAAAATAAAATATTGACTGCAGATTATTTCAGTCAAAATAAAACTTCACGTCTTTATGTCTTCTAAATATAGAAATTAGGACAAAACTAATTGTGAATGTTTCATACATTTTTTTCTGCATTTGTTTCACAATATATGGCGATTACTGTCATAGGAATAATACTGTAACTGTTATTATTATTAGCCTGTTATTGTTATTATTGTGTAGTGTAGTGTAATGTAGACTGAGACACTATATCCCAACTAAAAGAGGGTTGAGTCCCCTTTAAATTCAGGTACAAGTCAATGTACAGACTCTTTACTTTCTTCAATTTGCATACTGAATATGGGTTGGAACTTAAAATTTTGAACTCTGAAAGTGCTCCAGATTGATGAATTTTACTTTAAAATGTTCAATTTTTTCTTACGGGAGAGCATGCCACCAGAATTCCCCCCCCCAAGGTCCACCCACCACAGTTACACAAAAATCCTATGGGAAACACTGTATAGTATATTCCAAATGTTCAGAAGGTATATAACAAGATTGTGCTTAGGAAAAACTTCCCCTCTTCTTCACTTTGAGATTCAGAATTGTGCCTCAACATCACGCTATTGATTCTCCTTTATGTCGTGACAAAATTCAATGCAAAACTTTAGGGGAAAGGTGACTTGCAAAGGCAAGATTTTAGGTAAATAACCTGAATTTTGGTCTGCTCCTCAAACAGATCAACTGGCTTCATAAAAGTTTGAGACTACTTTTAGAACAGACAGCTGTGAACACTATTTTTATTATTATTAATAAAGGAACAAATCAATAAACATGTATATAATAACATGTTCATTTATGGGTGAACTATTCCTTTAAATATCAGAAAAAAAAGATGCTCTGTCAGTTGCTATTGACAGTCTGAAAGACATATTGTCTAACTAGCTGCCTGCTAATTTCTACCAAGTTTCATTTTACAATAAAAAAAAAAAAAAAAAAAAAACAGAATTAAACATTTGTGTGTTTGCATGTGTGCAATTGTCAATTTAACACTTATTTATGCAAATATGGAAGTAAAATGGAAACGTATTCTCATTTATTTCTTTAAAAGTTGTCGGTCAGCCTCAACTGAGGTGAGGTGTTAGTGAGAGTGGCTAATGAAAATCTTTCAGAGGGAAACAGAGGCTGTAAATTAGCATAGAAAAACATATTTCAATTGCCAATCTAATTTAGCACCCAGTGGCCTCTGGTGGGAGTGGTGTGTGTATTAGTATTCTACAAGGCTATTTGTTTATGTATGTGTGTGTGTGAGAGAGAGAGAAAGAGAGTGTGTGTGTGTGTGTGTGTGTGTGTGTGTGTGTGTGTGTGTGTGTGTGAGCGTGTGTGCTTGTGTTTACCGTTCTCTGGCTGTGATTGTCAGTATTCTAGTCCAGCGCCACTTGCTGAATTCTCAGCTGCATCAGGTCCCCGGCTCTGTGATTAAATTTGTGTATCTTTGCTCTAGTGTGTGTACGCAACAGCTTTTATGCAGATGTTAAAGCAATAATTAAAGCTCTACATTAACAGTACTGTACGAACACAACGCAATAAAAAGGAGAAACGTCAGTTAACGTCGTGTGTTTTTGTGCGAAACAATTCTGAGCTATTCCTTGCCAGAGAATTGCAATATTTTTCAAGCTTAACTCCCACTCTTTTGTCTTTCTCTCACTCTTCCATCCCTCTCTCAGGTGCTCATTACAGGTCCATCTACTGCCCTGTGCGCTCCGCAGGGATGCCCAGTAACCTCCTTCTCTTCCTGTCTTAGCCCCTCTCTCCCCTCTGTCTAACACCCTCCTCTCTTATTTCCCTCCTTTTACCCTTATCGCTGCCTGCAGAGGGAGTCATGCTGTCCTGGGGTGAGGAGAGAATGGGGGAAAAGACAGAAATGAATTAAAGGATGTACGGACTGATCTAAGAAATAGGGTGGATTCATTTACGAATCATTGTTGCTTCAAAACTGTATTATTTTTGTTTTTCTGTGGAATGCAAAAGATGATGTATAGGATGATGTTTTAACAGTAGTGTATATAAAACAATATTAAAAATGTAAAAAATAAAAAAACATGAATGTGCATCTGTAAATAACTGTTATATACATATATATATATATATATATGAGTTCATATATTTTAATAAACTTTAAGTGTTTCATTTGAAGATGAACATCACTGAAAGTAAGTGAATCAGATGTTGATTCACTGGTGAATTTAGTGAAGAATGCATCAGAACGAATTAAACAGGCAACTCCTGTTTTTATGAGTCATTCAAAGAATCAGTTCGTAAGAGTCATTTGTAGTCAAACTTTGTGAAACAAGCACACATACACACACACACACACACACACATAACCAGGGTTGGGGAGTAACGAAATACAAGTAACTTAGTAACGTATTTAAAATACTGTATTTCATTACAGTTACATTTTAAATGGGTGGTAATCAGATTACAGTTACAATCTGAAAAGTATTTTAGATTATCAAAGTGATTACTTTGAATTTTAATGTCATTTAAACAGAGAGAAAAAGCAGAGTTAAGTTTTATCAGCATTTCAATACTTTTAAGAGGGATCATTAAAATGTTGTTATTTTTATTTAGTTCTGTCCTGAATAAGACAAAATGACTGAATTTATAAAAAAAATTGTCCAACTGTCCACTTAACTGTCCTGTCATGACCTGATGATCCACGACTCTTTTCATGTTTTGTGAGTCATTTTATAATTCACTCGTCACTGCAACATTTTCTCACAATTAGTTTTTTCCCCTCACAATTGTGAGTTTGCATTTCATAATTCTGACTTCTTTTTCTCAGAATTGCGAGATTTAAACTCACAATTGCAAGTTATAAAGTCAGAAATGGGAGATTTGACTTTTTTTCTTGCAAATGTGAATTTAGTGTGAGCTTATATCTCATATTTTTGACTTTATAACTCGCAATTGCAACTTTATATCACGCAATTCTGAGGGGAAAAGTCAGAATTGTGAGATAAAAATGACCTTTTTTGTGTTTGTTCCACGTATTAGCATTCCAAAGTATTCAGATTAAGTTACTAAACTTGAGTAATGTCACGAAATACGTTACAAATTACTTTTTAAAGTATGTATTTTGTAATCTGGAGTGAAATACATTTTAAAAGTAACCCACCCAGCCCTGCACATGAACTGGTCTTCATGCAACCTGTGAACACAGTTCAATAGAAAAACACGTTGCCTTGCATTTACTCCATGGTACAGTCTTTTTTTTATCATATCACATTTGATTCAGCCTTAAAGCGACAAGGGATTTAGATTATCTGTCCCTTTAAGGCATGAAGAAAAGAAGTCAGTCAAACCAAAAGGAAAGCTTCAGAGAGATCTGCATGGAGAAACGCTTCAGTAAGTTCAGTTCAAAGTGGAGGCATAAAACATATGGGTGGGTGAAGGAGAGGAGAAAGAGGACAGTCGGATGATAGAGAAGTGCTGGATGGAGTGATTAGTGAAACGAGAGCAGTAACGCGTGCTGTCATCCTCACCGCATCCCATAAGACCGTTCTCCTCATCAGCATGGAGGAGCTCAGATGAAATTGAATTCATTTGGCCCCCTATCTCGCTCTCTTTCTCTCTGAGGTGGGAAAGCAATGATCCATGTAATTATTATATATTATGGGAGGATTCCCAGTCAAGCAAAGCATCTAATCTTACAGTAATCCACTGCCCCTTACACACACACACACACACACGGAGGCACAAACACACATTTTGAATGTCACTCTCTGGAATAATCTGCCACTGGATATTCTAAATGGACCGGGTCGCTGTCAAAGTCATGTATATGTTAACTAGATTGATAGACTCTTCACCTGTCCTTCATTGACTCTCAGGTCGCGTGTGTGCGCATGTGACCTTCAGAATGAGGCACGCATGCAATCGGTTCATTATCATCTGGATTGGTGGCATGTGATGGCGCAGGGACCAGAAGACGCGCACACGCGGCTCCACGCTCCTGTAACCTGTCATGAATATTTAGCATACGTTCTGATTTCTTGCCGTTTAGCCAAGCTCTGCTGATATGACATTTTATTACTTCGCCAATATAAGCTCGCGCGCACACAACTAAACACACACACACACACACACACACGCACGGTTAGGTAAACAGTACTATCACTGTCAGCACAACTTTAGGTCCGCACGGAATCTGTCACACATTTACTACATTTTCGGAGCTGATTGAGGGGAAAACAGGAATTCTGGGGAACGGATTTGGATATGGATAAATATGTTAAACAGAATTTTACACTTCTATTGGTAGCAGAAAGCATCATTGGAATTAGCCAAGGTAAACAAACACAGAGAGTTACACTCTTAAAAATAAAGGTTGCAAAAGTGCGGTGATGCCATAAGAACCTTTTAATGTTCCCCAAAGAACCTTTCAGTGAACAGTTCTTAAAAGAAAAAGAAAAATCACATTGTGTAGAACATTTTAATAATCTAAAGAACTTTATTCCACTATGAAGAACCTTTGTGCAAATGAAAGGTTCTATGGATGTTAAAGGCCCAATATGTAACTTTTCGCCGCTCAATTGAAAACAATGGCATAGCTTGACGACGGTGAGCGTGGAGTCATGGGAGACGTCGTTTTCACCTCACAGCCGGTGGAAAAGAATCAGGACTGTGTTTCCATGGTTTCAACAAAATAAAATCGAGGGTAACGCGGGTATGTCATGGACACGGTCCGTGTCCTGGTTAAAATTGCTTATTTCTCTGGATTTAAACATTCTTGGAAACAAAAATATATAACACTTTTCACTCTTTTTTTTTGATATTTTAATCCAAAAATCTTATTGTGCCTTTAAAGTTTCTTCTTGGAACTTTTGATGCCAATAAAGAATCTTTATTTCGTAAGTGTAGGGGCGTGTGGAACTTTGCTAATGACAAACGTTCGAATTGTTCCAAATTGCTAAAATTAAATTTGAATGTATTTTCCAAAGATTTCAAAGTGAAAAAAATTGCTAAAACTAAATGTAATGAGAAAAGAAGCCCGAGAAAACTTTTGAGATGTCCTCACAGACTGTACACAAACATACACAATCATTACTGTATTAGAAACGAGTGATGGAAACGCCAAATTTTGGGAAAAGAAAAATCCCTTAGTTCTCAAAAAGGTTTTTACACTCATTTTATGTGCTTTTTGACTTGTGCAAAAAGAGTTAATGGGAATATTGGGAGATGGAAATTCTAAAGTAGAATTAATTCTAATGTTGCAAACATTAAAACCCATGTGACTTATCAGATGTTAATGGTGTTTTATTTACTGTTGATTACAAGGTTACCAACACCAATGTCATCAGCTCGAACAAATTGATGGAAATGCATCTAATTCCCTATTGTTTTTTTTTTTAATTTGCTTTTTTTTCGAACATTGAAAAGTGTTTGGATGAAAACCAAGCTACTGAAGAGTGGAGTAATGGTGCTGAAAATTCAGCTTTACACTCCCAGGAATTAATTAAACATTAAAATATATTAATATAGAACAATTATTTGAAATTGTAATAATATTTCACTATATACTTTATTTTTACTTTTGATTCAAAAAGTAACATCCTTTAACAACACATTGAAAACAAAGTGAAATACGCTGAAAACACCCCCCAAAAAAACCACAACAACAACAACAAAAAAACACCAAGTCTAAAGAAGCTTAGCCATCCAAATCAAAAGTATGCGCTCGGTACTCTTTCTATTCACTGTTTTCTGGACTCCTACCTTCCTCTCCACACAGAGCACCTGTTCAGACAGCAGATTTCTGCAACCCACAGACTCATGATCTCAGCCAAACGTGGAACACTGATCCAGAACCAGTCCCGCTGATCTCTGTGGAAATGACTCCGCTCTATTAGCGCTTCACTTTAGCGGAATCATCGCGGGATGGTTTCTAGCTGAGGCTACTGATGAATTACATTCCATTTTTTGGAACCCCATCAAGATTTAAAAGTTAAAAAGGAAAATGGACCGACAAAAAAAAAGAAAACATAGCGCTCACACTGACGGACAAAGGAAGTCAGTAGTTTGGGTGTGGGAGGAGTGTGTCATGTGCACATGAACAAATCCACACACACACCTGGGGTCATCCTGCCCAGCGCGGCGCATAAAAGAGGTCACGTCTCGCTCAGAGAGAGTGAAGGTGCATTGAGGCATTGCTGTGGGCTGCAGGCCTCCTATAAACACCAAGAAGTGGGTTTATGGGTTTGGACAGGTATGACACATACATACACACACACACAGCTGATCCATGCGAAGAATCATTGCCTGCAAACAAAAACTTAATTGAGGTCACAAACATACACGTCTATCTGAATGGCATCAGCCCATGAGCCGCATGGAATATGAAGCGCGCGCTAACCGTAGCAGTTGATTTGAATTGTTGCGAGACTATACGAAATCCACAATGTTTGCCTTCAGTCGTAAATGACCTTGCGTACCACAGGAGCACTTGCAACTCATTGCCTAACAAGCAATTCATTACACAGCAATTAGACACCATATTAATTAGCAGTTTAGATTTGTACCCCTGTTAAGCGACTCATCATCATGTGATTAGCACTTCCTTCAAGTAAAATGCCCACTTAGGAACACATTCAGACATACTTTCAGTAGATAAGTGCACACACACATAAACATGCTTACAAAAACTCGACCTCTATATGCTCATAATGATTAAAACACTTGCATGGGATGAAACAGAACTGCTATCGCACACACAAAACGAGCCTCCATAGGCCTCATCAGTCACCACATACTCAATGATTGAGGAAGGGGAGAGATAGATATAACTGTCCAACTTTGTCCATCTTCTATAAATGTGCCCTTTAAGAGGATCCAGACACTCATTTGGGCCTTCATTACAGATAAAAAGAAAAAAATCTCACTCTACGGTAGGACTGCACGATATGGCCAAGAATATTATCACGATATTTTTTTCTATTTTATACGATATCGATATTTATCCCGATATTCATTTACCGTTCATGGGAAGGAAAGGCTTTCCACATATTTGTTAGAACGAATGTAAACATGAAAACTTGTTTGTACACATTTAAACCCTGCCTTTTAATTTAGGGCCCCATAAAATCAATTTTATTTTTCCCTAAATTCTGTATTTTCCGTTTTATTTTTGGGGGGATTCTGTGTTTTATAATTGAATACAAATTTATATATTTTATAAATGTTAATTTAAGTACGCTTTTTATTAATTTACAACAAAACATTACATTTTTAGTCAGATAAGATGCTGCACAACAACTGTATACATATAAAACGTGAATGAAAAAAATATTTTGGTTGTATGATAGTCCTTAGAAATGAAAATGTACACTTTAGAATATAGCAGTGATATATTTCTGTCATCATTTCTTGAAGTTAAGCCGAACTTTTATTTTGAACGTACACTGACGCTGAAAACACCGTGAGCATCACGTGTGTGAGTTTGTGTATCGGACAAAACTGTGCCGTTCGTTCACACAGAAACACGCCGAAAACACTTAAAAACAACATCCAATGACTGGCTGTTGTCGAGTTTATTTCTGCTTTGTGATAGGCTGTTAGATTCATCCGTATTGAGTAAAAATGTCCAGAGCTTATCATCGCTATCGATGAAAAAAATGTATTGCGATCTCCATATGATATTGCTTATTGCCCAGCCCAACACTGTGGTCTAGAATCCAGACACTTCCAACTGTTTAGAGTTATTTTTACAAACATTAACAAATTTATTTGATCTATTGATTAATTGAAGAATAAACCAAAGAACTTTGAGTGTGTGATTTGTAAAAAAATCTTGCTATTTCATTCCATTGAACGCTCCGATTTTCCAATCAACTAGCGGTTTACTGAAGCGAGGGATGCTGAGGAGGCCTGCCGAAGGTTGTGTGTTCAGCTACATCTTCGAATATCCCAACCATACAGTTTAATGCACAACAAGCCAAGCTTTAAATGGGACAGATATTTCCCTGTCAGCTCCTATATGTCAAGAGCACCTCAGACATCCACAGTCATTTGGGTAATGTATCTCAGCAAGGCAGACTGAACCGAAACTAAATCACCAATAATGTCTTTCTCTGGAGTGACCAAGCATTGAATTTCCACATATCTGGATCACAGCGCAATTATGGCACATTTAGACATGTTGTGAGAGATAACGTTTTATTTTATTTTTTTCACTCTTAAGGCAGGACTATATGGGAACTATAGGAAACCCAGCAGATGGACAGCATAAAGGCCCGCAGTGGGAATAAAATATGATTCTGTGAGCACGTCAAAGGCACAGAAAAAAGTCCACTGGCCAAAAATACACAGATGTTCGAGACAAAAATGACAAGTATGATGAATGGCTCCATCTTAAAATTCACAGGAGTAACGAGAAACATTTTCTAAGCCTACCATTCAAAAAGTTCTCTTTTCTGACTCCTTATAGCTATAAAAGAGAGAGAAATAACTCATAAATGCGCAGTACTTTTATCCTGAGATCTAAATGACGTTTTCTCTACAACTCATCTCCCCCACAGGCAGCCACACAAAATGCATCTTAATTAAAATTACAGAATTTTAAGACTAGATTTTTACATTTTAGCAGTTTGGTTTAGTTACTCAACAAAAACAACCATTCAAAAGTTTGCGTTCAGTCAGATTTTTTTTTATTGTTTTTTTTATGTCTCTTAAGCTCACCGAGGTTTCATTTATTTGATCAAAAATAAAAATAAAAACAATATCGTTAGAATTTAATACGATTGTTTTGCTGATTTGCTGCTTAAGACACATTTCTTATAATCACTGTTGAAAACATACTGCTTTATATTTTATATTAGTATTTATTTGAAACAGAAAACTTTTGTATTTCAATTTAATGATTCTTGCTGAATAAAATTAATCCATTTTATTAATATTATTATTATTAATTTTTTAATTTTTATTAAATTCTTTCTTTTAAAAAAATCATACTGACCCCAAACCTTTGAACAGTTGTGTATGTCTCTGGTATCTCCTTCAATGCAAGTATAATTTTGCCCATTTTATCATCTAACAGGCAGTAGGTTAGTAGTAGGTTGTAGGTTGCTTAGAAAAATAATAGCGCATCCCTCTCAACAAGATGCATGATTTAAGGTATCATTTATGTCTGTGGTACAAATAGTGACATCTCATTCTTAGCATATGGGATTTGTTCAAAGGTTTCAAAAAAACAAACTAAAAAAACAATACATGAGTGAATTTGCCGTTTTTTCTTTCTTTCTGCTTCCTTTTCTTCGGTCTGTAGAGCTGAAAGATTGACTGGCAGATGAAGAATACAAGTCTGTGTTTGTTGGCGGGGAACAGTGGTTCAGTTCGGTTCAGTTCATTTCAGCGGCCCTTGTGACCTCAAAGTGCTGTCAGCAGTTTTAGGGTCCAACACTGACAGACAGACACTCAGAAACACACACACACACACACACACACTTAATCTGAACATACCCTACACAAAACAACACCTCCAGGAATGAGATACGGAGCATAGACCATGTCAATCCCGTCAGACCTGCACAAACGTATGTGTTTGACAGGAAGCACTTATAATGTCTCTAATGCCCCAAGAAATATGTCTCTTTCTGTCTCTAGCATTTTCATGTTTTACAGTTCATACTTTTACACTTCCAAGCACCCATCCTTCATATCAGAACCCATCACTGAATGCAGTAAAGATGTACATCCTTTAACAATGTCATTCAATCTGTTTAAATCACCCTAAGGCCAACAATAAAAAGAGAAGAACTGAAAAAATAAGAATTACCCACAAATTTGTGAAAAGAAATGATATTAGTACTGTAATGTTTGTGCGTCCTTCAAGCATATAATGGCTGAACTACCCTGAGATCAAAGTTAATTTGTACGATCAGTTAAACAGACATCCAACTGCCTCTTTTATTTGACTGAAAATACACAGAAATACAGCTTTTGTTGATTTGAAAGCACTTGCTCAGTATCCATTATCATGGCAGAAAAGAAGCCATTTGAATGATGTCTTGGAAAAACAGACAGAAAACAGTGATTCGTCAGTCTA
>CM074298.1:4106745-4109245 GCA_037194245.1 Opsariichthys bidens | reverse complement strand
TATGGGAAAAGAGATAGAGGCTGTAGAAGGTCACTCTGTTGACAATAAGCCATAAAAACAGGCACACAACAGCTCCAGTTCACCCCCTCCACCCACATCCGCCTACCGCACTACCAAACCATATATAGAAGAGTACATGGTAGTTCCCTTTCCAAGCACATGCTAAAAGTCACGAAGACGTCAGCGCTTCCTGTGTATATGCAAGAAAATGGAATTTAAGAGGAAGCCTGTAGGGGTTAAACAGCAGGAGACATTGTGTGTGTGTGTGTGTGTGTGTGTGTGTGGTGTGTGTGTGTGTGTGTGTGTGTGTGTGTTTGCGTATGGAAAAGGATACAAGAAACACCATGTGGTAACTGAGCAAAGCGGTGATAGGGGAATTGTTTGGAATGACTGGAATTTCCTGCTGAAAACGTCACATGTGCTGCCCTGGTCGAGAGCTGCCTGATGAGAAAATAGCTAACCATAAATTATGAGTCAAAAGATTTCACAGGAATGATATTTGACCTCAGCGCTCTGCTGGATCTTGTGGTGTAATTACACAATAGTTGGTCTTGTATGAAGAAAGCTTGTGTCTTCTGTTATTTTATAAAATGAATCATTTTGATTATCATCAACCGTACAAAATACCTTAAAATGCACAATAGAAGACTGTTATTAGGTGCTTGCACTTTTTCAAAACCATTTCTATAAGATATTAACTTGTAAAATACATATAGTAACATTTGCGGTCCATAATATTTAACAAAAGAAAGAAAGAAATACTTTTATTCAGTAAGGATGCATTAAATTGATCAAAAGTGAAAGTAAAGATATTTCTCATGTTACAAAAAACATTCTATTTCTAATAAATGCTGTTTCTTTTAAGCTTTCTATTCATCAAAGAATCCTGAAGAAAATGTATCATAGTTTCCACAAAAATATGAAGCTGCACAACTGTTTTCAACATTGATAATTGTCATGAATCCGGTCCGTCATCTTCCATTCACTTGCCCTCCAATTTCATGGACTCACATACACGGACTACATCTCCCAGAATCCCTGAACCTGTCACTGATTGTGGTTCCAGCTGATGCTCATTACCCTAGCCTTATTTAAGCCCTACGCACACACACTTAGTTGTGAGGTCTTGTTTAACCCTGTGTAACATTTCCGAGCGTTCACTCCCGTCTTGTTTGCCTGTTTTTGATTCTGCCTGTTTCTTTGTCTTTTGAAATTTATCTGCCTGCCTTTTGACCTATTGCCTGGATTATTACGACGAGCCTGCCTGTTCCCTGCCATTACTGTTTGCTGTTTCATTGACCATTGCCTGTTTGACCACATTTTTGAATAAAGCTCGCAATTGGATCTCATCCGCTGACTCGCCCCTTCATCATTACAATAATAATCATAAATCTTTTTTGTGCAGCAAATCATCATATTAGAATGATTATTCAGAAGGATCACGTGACACTGAAGACTGGAGTAATGATGCTGAAAATTCAGCTTTGATCACAGAAATACATTTTAAAATATATCACGATGCTGATTTTAAATTGTAATAATATTTCTGTTTTTTCTGTCTTTTTTTTTTTTTGATCAAATAAATGCAGAATCGGTGAGCAGAAGAGACTTCTTTCAAAAACATCTTACCGACAAAGACTTTCGATTGAGAATAAATGTAATTTGTCCCACCTGAATTGTGGTGTGGATAACTAAAATAGCTGAAAAAATCCCTTAAATTGACATTAAGGGAGAAACCAACATCATATCTAGAGACTGAAATGCATTCATTTCGATAGCAATCACCTAGCAACAACCCAGCCTCCTAGCAACACTATAGCAACCACCCAGACATGCCCTGGCAAAAATATATTGTTGCAGTGCTTTGAAGGATCAAAAACAGAGAGATAAATGAGGGAAATATGCTTTCTAAATTGTACATATGCATGTATGTGTTTCAGGGTGTGGAGTTTGGATGAATAGAGTCATACTACTCCAAATTTTACTGCAAGATTATCCGCAACTGCCTTTGTTTGGCAAAAACTCTGACATGGATCATTTTACTATTTCAGAGTATTTATATGCCCAGGAGACAATATAGACACTTAACACGTCTCTCTGCTGTTTCACCTGCCCGCCGTGTTTTTTGCTCTCGGCCAGGTGTGACATTTCAATGTACAATGAGCGTTCCTATTTTACAAGCCACATGATTCTGACGAGGACACAATATAATTCTCTGTGTACTCTCCATTATTACAACGAATCTGGGTTTTTTGGCAAAAGGTCAGCATGTAACCGAGTCAGTTTCTCTTCTGCTTTTTGGTAATGAGCAGACGGCAGGTGCTCTCTGTGGTTTCATGGAAAATAAAAAGAGTTTCTGGTGTGCTCTATATTTCTCTATTGCTAATATGAAGTGCTTTTCATTTTCTCAAGATTCTTGCTTTCATTGGTGGTTTGAACCTTAAACTGTGTAACTCATGCTCTAATGTTAGCGCTGCAGATATATGAAATACCGTATGTG
>CM074298.1:3946745-4101745 GCA_037194245.1 Opsariichthys bidens | reverse complement strand
AGTTTAGATCTCATAATTCTGACTTTTCTCAATATTGTGAGTTTAGATCTCATAATTCTGACTTTTCTCAATATTGTGAGTTTATATCTCATAATTCTGACTTTTCTCAATATTGTGAGTTTAGATCTCATAATTCTGACTTTTCTCAATATTGAGAGTTTATATCTCATAATTCTGACTTTTCTCAATATTGAGAGTTTATATCTCATAATTCTGACTTTTCTCAATATTGTGAGTTTATATCTCATAATTCTGACTTTTCTCAATATTGTGAGTTTAGATCTCATAATTCTGACTTTTCTCAATATTGAGAGTTTATATCTCATAATTCTGACTTTTCTCAATATTGTGAGTTTAGATCTCATAATTCTGACTTTTCTCAATATTGTGAGTTTAGATCTCATAATTCTGACTTTTCTCAATATTGTGAGTTTATATCTCATAATTCTGACTTTTCTCAATATTGTGAGTTTATATCTCATAATTCTGGCTTTTCTCAATATTGTGAGTTTAGATCTCATAATTCTGACTTTTCTCAATATTGTGAGTTTAGATCTCATAATTCTGACTTTTCTCAATATTGTGAGTTTAGATCCCATAATTCTGACTTTTCTCAATATTGTGAGTTTATATCCCATAATTCTGACTTTTCTCAATATTGTGAGTTTATATCCCATAATTCTGACTTTTCTCAATATTGTGAGTTTATATCCCATAATTCTGACTTTTCTCAATATTTTGAGTAAATATCTCATAATTATGACTTTATAACTCACAATTGCAACTTTATATCACACAATTCTGAGGGAAAAAGTCAGAATTGTGAGATAAAAACTTGCAATGACCTTTTTTGTGTTTGTTCCACACTTGTTAGTATTCCAAAGTATCCTAAAGTATTTAGATTAAGTTACTAAACTTGAGTAATGTAACAAAATACGCTACAAATGACTTTTTAAAGCATGTATTTTGTAATCTGTCGTGAAATACATTTTTAAAAAGTAACCCACCCAGCCCTGATGATTGTTAGAGATACGTGAACCAGAAATGTCCACAAACAAACCACAGAAATGTTAATGTGGGTAAAGGAGGAACAAGAAATGAAATCTCTTTAATGTCGCAGTTGTTTCCTCTAGACAACAACGAGACTAAATCCGTGTGATTTTTAGATGTTTTTCCTGAGAAAATGACCTCAAATATATATGAGAATAATCCGTCTCCTCTACAAGTTTCACAACCTAAACGTGTCTCAAACTGCGCTTTAATTTACCAAGACTAAATCATCTGAGCTGCCATAGCCCTGTCCTGTTTCATTACTCTCCATTTTTACGTCTCTTTTAAACATCTGAGACAAAGTTGACGAGCTCTGAATGAGAAGCCTCGGAGCAATTTCAGACAAACAAACAACAAGCAGTGGCACATGTTCAGGCTGCATGTTCTCCCAGCACAATTCCCTGTGTTTTTTCAGTCTGGTTGACAAAAGGCTTGATTATTAGGCAAACTGGTTAGCTGGGCAGCTTTTGTTGACTGGCAACATCCAACAGACCCTTTTGTGTGTTTCCATAGCTTTTCTTGGTATGCTTTGATGAGGTTCCCCTTTTGTAAAAATCCATACAACCTTACAAGTCATTCTCACAGGAGCAGAGAGACAGAATTGAAATCAGTAAACCCGAGTGGATTGTTGAATACGATTTAGACTTGCATCCAAATACGGAGCGAATGTTACAGATAAGTGCGAGATGACTTATGCCATGACATTTAACACATGGGATAATATGGAGTCTGTGTGACGTGGTTGGAAGGTATGCCACTGGAATGCCCTTTAGGGCGTCTCCATCGCCCACTGACAGGAGCAAAGTCACCTGACCCGGCCCATGTGCACCGAACCCGAAAAAGTAAACATGGGGACCAGTTTGGAATAAGTCAGGTGGACATCTATTTATTTTCTGTAAGTTGGTGACCCCATAACCATCATAAACAGTGAATATTCAGATTAAGCTATTACTTACCCGTAAACTTACACGTAAAGAAGTGAACTGAGCTGGACGATGTTTTAGAGATTAAATTAACCAATTTAATTCATTATTTTTACTGAATCAACACTGAACTTTGACTGATTTAGGCTTAGGAATGACACTGTTTACTTTTAGAGCTGCTGAACTGTTTGAATCATGTTCCTGTGAATCACTGTAAAGCTGATTTGAATCTGTTCACAGCTTCAAATCAGGAAAGTAATTATGTTCCCTGTAAATTAGGCTGCATTCATTATTTCTTAATTCGGAAAATGATAAAAGTGTAACATTTAAAGCCACTTAAATGAACGAAATGACTCGAATCATTTTGATGAGAGTCAGTAAAATGATTCGGACTTCGAGTCACTTTTTCAATGGTTGAATCTTAGATTATTATTACATTAATCTAAGTATATGCTTACATCCAAACTTGAGGCCCAAATCCTGTCAGGTCAAAAAACCAGTATGACCTAAGATAGAGAAAATGACCAATTTATTGCAGAATTTCACTTCGAGTTGAAATTGACTGCAAAAAGCCCGAGAGGGGGAAAACCACATTTCTGTGCTCTCATAAAGACTCCAACTATATAATCTAAGAAAATCCTCATGGGAAGGCATAACTACTTTATATTAAATATTAATTGTGGTTGTTGATATCTAACATCACTGTATGGATTCTGGTGACTCACAAAATAAAGTTCATAAACAACCATTTTGCTACTCGGTATAAAGTGTGTGGAGTGAAAGTGAATGAATGGTCCAGTGCTTCCCCCTAGTGTCCATTACAGGAACATGATTAAAATTGTTTTTGAGGATTACACAATCATGCAGTACTAGTTAAACACTGGTCATGTTTCATTCCAGTTTGCTGGTGGTTCAGAACAGTGTGTTGTTTTATGGAGGTATTATCTTTATGCAGCAAAAATAAAAACTGCACGTTATTTGCAGAATGAACGCATGCAAGTACAAGTACTTCTACATTATATCCTTCCAATTATGATTTTAATTACTTAAAAATTTTGCACCATTTATGGGTGAAGACAGCAAAGTTGTGGCAAGGATTAAAATGATTTTGACTAGCAATTTATTACTTAAAACACATACAGCAATATAATTTAATATTCCTTTGCTACAGAAATAAAACCTCTTGGTCGCTCAGTCACAGAAGCAGCAGAAAGATGCAAAGCAAGACGTCACGAACAATCCCTCAAAATGCCGTTTTATTTAGAATTAAGAGGACATCACATCCTTGGTCACGGTGGACAGAATTATTACTTGGCATTGTGTAAGTTTGCATATATCAGTGAAAACAAACCTGCAGTCTCTGGGATAGACCTTTGGCAACTTTAAAATGTAAACCAAACATAACAGTTATCGAGAAAAATCAAACAAAAACAAAGGAAAGTTAGCAGTAAATCACAGAATGAGTCATGCTCCCATGATTCTTAGTCAGCATGTGTTGTCCGGATGTTCTGGAGAAAGAACAAACATCATAAATTCTCAAAACAAGTAGAATTGCTTTTAGATAACATCTTCATTACTACCTCTTACTATTCTTTTTAAATAAATCAATCATTTTTTTTCTTAAAAAGTACCCATTATCCATCTTTAATAATGCATTCATTTGCGTCACTAAATTGAATTTTTCAGGTGTACATCATCTCAGCCATGTGCGACATCTTCTTGGGGATGTAAAGGTAATATTCCATGTATCCGGAAAGGTCCTCTATTGTGATGTCATCCACGTAGGCGCGGGCCTGTTCGGAACAAGAACGAGGGGAGCTGGAAGTTCCGCTATTACTCCCGATGGAAGTTCTGCTGTTGGGCGAACTGTCCTGTGCGCTGGGCAGCTTTCGCTCACATTCGGAGATCACATCTCGAAGACCGGTGAATGAGTAAACCTCCACACCCTGCCAACCAGGACACTGGCATTCCTGTTGCCCACACGGGCACTGACCAGCTTCCTGCAACTTGGACAGAGTTTGAAAGTCAGACGGAACGGCATTACCTTCGCCCACCTCCTGAGATCCAGGCCCACATCCTAAAGCGGGCCTGTTTTCGGGAACGCTCTCGTCATCCGAGGGCATTCTTGGACTGAGGGCCGATTCCTGACCCTTAGGATAAGGGAGATGGGTTTCATACCCGACGACGCCAAATACAGTGGAGCACGGAGCAGAGAACGCTCCTTCTTTCTTGACGGCGCTGGTGTCGTCGGGCTCTGGCGGGGTCTTGTGTTTCAGGTGTCCAGGAGGGGGAGACATTTTGCTGCAGTAGGTAAACTTCGGAGGATGAAGGATCGGAGATTTCGATCGTCGTCGTCGCTGGCTTCTCACAACTCCTCTGGATGACTTTCTCGTGCATCTATAGTAAAAACCACAGGTGAGAATATATATATATATATACTAGGGGTGGCATGGTTCGGTTCGTATCACGGTTTTCGGTTCTGTACGGTTCTTGTTGTTATTTTTTCCTTTAATCTTTAACACTCCAGAAAATTCCTTCAGCAAATGATATATAGCTTATTAGCTTAATTATCCACAATTTAGGATACAGTATTAACATTTTTGTAATGTAATCGTGCACTAACTGAATTTGACTTGATTTTAAGCACATTATTGGACCATCTCTGAGTAAAAGCTGGGTGAGATTTTGATACAGCAAGAGAAGACATTGATGATGACATGCTTTTTGTTTATTTGGCATAAAAAAAAGGTGCACGTGTATTGTTATCTCTACAGCAACTTGTGCCTTTTCAGCACACAAAGATTGAAATTAACTTGCATTTATCAAACTGCCAACTTCAGACAAAGAGAGGAACTCTTAAAGCTCTGTCTTTTAAACAAGTCAAAATACTTTAAAGATAAATATATAATATAATGTAATAACATAAACATCCCCAATGCTTTAGTTATGGCTATTGCCCGGTCCGACTTATCACTGAGAGGTTTCTTAAATGCTGCGGACAGTAGAAGTTGTTTCCTAACCGGCTCTCTCCTGTTTGTGCTCATCGACACATTGCCTGATGTCTTCTCAAATGAGCTGTCATATTAGAAGTGTTTCCATCAGCATACTGAATGCATTTTGCACAATGCTTGCACACAGTCGCAGTTCTATCTACTGTTTTATTTCCATTGTCATCGTAAGTAACATGAAATCCAAAATGTTCCCACTAACAGGATTTGAACGACATGGGCGCATCCGCCAACTCCGGCCAGCCTTCATTAGGGGCCGTTCACATATCGTGCCTAAAAAAACGTGGAAAGCGCGGCCGCGTTGCTTCCATTTTGAGCGCGCTTGCCGCACGCTTACATAGGAAATAATGAACGGCCCCTTACTCCACTTTTACTGTCTATATGTATGTTCGCACGAAACTGTCTGAACACGGGGCTACATTGCGCATGTTTCGAACCGTGTGACGCACAAATGAACAGAACCGAGACAAGCGAACCGAACGGTTGGGGTGTTTTTTCATGTACCGTGCCACCCCTAATATATACACACTGGTATATTTGTGTTGTTATTGTTTTAACCTCAAAGCCTACTGTGCCATATATCGATGCATGAATTTCTTTGGCCTTATTAACATGATCATAACGTGGCTGAAAAACTGTTGCACAGGATCAACTACATGCCTTCTGCAAGTAATCATTCGACTACTAGAAGTCGTTCGACAAATAGAAATTTCACTTTCTATAGATATATTTTTCATGTCTGTGAGGCAAGTTTACGTGGAGTTTCAGTTCTTTTTTGGTGCACAAGTTCACAGAGAGAGACAGCAGATAGCACACCCTGTTTGCTTTCATTATTTTACAAAAGCACAACATTTTGTTGTTACTGTAAGTGCACAGAAATAGTAGACTCTTCACAGATTCAAAAGATGTATTAAGGTGGAGAGAGTGTTGTTCATTCACAATCCCCACTTTCAACTCCTGCCAGTGTGGGAATCGAACCAGCAACCTTCAGATTACAAGCCCAACTCCCTCACCACTAGGCCACAACTACCCCGCCCATACCCATATATATTATATATATATATATATATAATATATATATATATATATATATTATATATATATATATATATATATATATATATATATATATGTATATATATATATGAGCTGAGAACCTGACATATAGTGCTGTTGCACTTCGGGTGATCCAAGTAAATATAAATGCATGAAGTATCAAATACGATACAAAACAACCCAGATAAACTTTTTTTTTTTTAAATCTAATGGTTCAATAAACTTTTTAAAACATTTTAAAAACAAAAAAATGTCTGATTTCTTCATATATCAGGCTTTTCAGGGTTAACTAGGGAATCTTAAAGTGGTCCCTACCCAAGCCAGTTATCTTTCGAGGAGGTAATCTTGGATTTGGCTCCATCCGGACTGCCTCGAACAACCAATCGGGAAGCCAAAGACTCAGAGACGCGGACTGCGGTTGAGGAACTGGAAAGATATATGCAATCACTCACACATTACAAAAAGCCTCTCTGCCAAAAGACTGAGCATCCATTTCACTTATCGGACAAATTTGAGCTGAAACAAATGAAACGACAACAAACCTTTCGGCATCCACACGCAGTTTCTTAAAAGCGGTCTGTAGTGTCTCCTCCTCACACTCCTTTTCTGCTTTCTCCACAGCAGCCATAATGTTAGACAGCCTTAAAACTGAAACCAAAACCATAGGGAATAATACAACAGTTATATTAAGTTATACCAAGCCTATTTTAACACACTCAAGTTTCTTCTAACCATTAACAAAGGCTTCAAACAATTAGAAGAATGTAGTAAAAGAAGACTGACACTTTACTCAAAATTCATAGACATTTTGTCATTTCCCATGAATAAATTATAGAGATAAAAAAAAAGAGTATGATGTTACAAAATATCGACTTGACTAAATGCAGTGTACTAATACAATCCAACATTGTAATTATTCATATTTTTATTACACTGCAGTAGTTCATGTAATGAAACGCTGATCTCATACACAATTCGCATAATGAAGCTTAGCTTAGCATTAAGTGGCGCGGTTTACATTCTGTCAACTCTGCTTGACAACAATACATCAACATAAAGAAACCATTAGAGAAATATACTCACGGCCAAAGGACCCAACCCCGTGTAAAGCCCAGACATATAGGAGATTATTTCTCCTGTTATGAGGGCCTGTGTGCTCACCAAAGCTAACAGGCTAAAGTTAGCCAGTCAGCGATTTCTGTGGGAAAACTCGCTTTAAATCGCCCGATGACAGGCTGTCGTCGGGCATAACTTGACAAACACTACCTAAAAGTAGTAACTACTCACAACTATTAGAAGTAATTAATAAATCATACACAATATTCTAGATGTTTCTCTCGCTAGTCTCTTGTTTACACACGACCGGAGTGACTCTGCAACAACGCAGATCTTGATGACGTTGTACACGTACGCACAAACGTCAGCAGATTACGAAAATACTAACAGAAGCTTCTCGCGTTGTGCCTTATTAATTCGTTTTGTTACAGCCTGCAATAAGATTATATATATATATATATAAGAATATAAATATGTATACCTTAAAATATATATATATATATATATATATATATATATATATATATATATAAAAGAATATATAAGAATATATATATATATCTTAAAAAATTATATATACATATATGTATATATATATATATATATATATAAAAGAATATAAATATGTATACCTTAAAAAAAAAAAAAATATATATATATATATATATATAAAAGAATGTATAAGAATATATATATATATATATATCTTAAAAAATTATATATACATATATGTGTATATATATATATATATATATATAAAAGAATAAATATGTATACCTTAAAAAAAAAAAATATATATATATACATATATAGAAAATATAAATATGTATACCTTAAAATATATATATATATATATATATATATATATATATATATATTATAATAATATATATATATATATATATATAAAAGAATATGTAAGAATATATATATATATATATATAAAAGAATATAAATATGTATACCTTAAAAAATTAGATATATATACACATATACACACACACACACACACACACACACACACATATATATATATATATATATATATATATATATATATATATATATATATATATTATATATATATATATATTTTTTTTTTTTTTTTTTTTTTTTTTTTTTTTTTTAAAGGTATACCTGACTACTAAACCATGCCCATTTTCTAAAAAGCTTTCTCAGCCATTATTGTGTTTCTATATAACCCAAATCATCTGCAGTGAAGTGTTTACATATGCAATGCACATAGCTGACTGGTGTCCTCTTGTGGTGATCAAGTGAATTGTCTCGGGCCTCCATGTGCCTTCCTTGTTTGCAGTTGAAAACAGGAAGCCTTGAATTGTAGCCAGACACAAAGTGCATCATAAAGCTGGAATTTATAGCAAGGCTTCCATGGAAGGACCACTTGCTCTACTGTACAACACCAGATGCAAAGCACATTAAAGCCGAATCCCTGGGGAATGGAAAAAGTTTAGTGAGTTCTTGTTGACTCTTTTCCACACATGTGGAAGTTTATGTTTTGAGAAAGCCAGAGGAAGCCCTAAAACCCCAAATGTCTGCAGGATCTCACATGCAGACCAAGTGTTTTGGCACAAATATTAAAATTTTAAAAAAAGAAGCATTTTATCATCCAATTTCCTCATCTTTCTATCTATGTTTGATTTTGATCTTGCAGAAAACATGATAATGTCTGAAGGTTAATGAGTCATGTAATTGTACGCCCAACACGTTCAAGCATTTAAATTGTAATGCTGGCAAATGGCAAGATTTTACTAAATTTCTAAATAAAAGCACTGTTCACACACACTGTAAATATCATACAATTTGATAAGGGATTTTTTTTTTTTTAGTGACTGGGGCAAAGATTTCGAGGTAGAATGTGTGACTTTCCCATTTACCAGAAAAGGATTTACATACTGTGTAATGGGATGGAATGTGGGAAAAATGTAGTCATTGGTAATTGAACCTTTAATTTTATTTATTTATAAAATTTAAAATGAACTTTTATTATATAAACTTACTTTTAGTGATAATATTATTATTTACCCCTTGATATTTATAATGCTTCTAATGCTTTGGGATTGACAAGCTTCTTCTTTTTTACCATTGCAGATCTTGAATGTTTGGTTTTGTTATGGTATATTAGTGCTAGACATTGGACTGCATTTCTCAAAAGCATAAGTTTTTGAGAAGCAAAAGATGCTTTTGAGAAATGCAGCCATTTATACGATGTCCATTTAGATTTTAGACAATGTTGCAGTTTCTGGCTGTCGCCTGCAGATGGTGCTGTAGTGCATGTTTGTGCTTGTGAAGAAAAACATGGCGCCCATTGCAATCTATCATGTGTTGAAAAGATTATCTGTTCTCTGCAGTAATCAAGAATGAGGTTCCAGAAAAAAATTCCTCATCTTATTGAATTTTATCCCATGTATCACATTACATTGTTAAACTCAAACAGGAATTCTGGGCTTCACAATTACAGCTGATGGATGACAGTTTATCCTAGCATGAAAGATTGAAGCCCAAACAGTAGCACTGAAAGCACAGTGATGGGTAATCTGTTATGGGTTATCTGTTTAGTAGTTTCCACAAGGCCAGGCAAAGACAAACGCTGCATTGTTGAGCTCTTGAGGTTCTCGCAGCCTTCATTCTAGTCAAACGCTTGTGAAAACAAACGCAAGCTTTATAAAACCACAATTTCTCAATTTATAGAAATGTCAAAGCATGGTGCATACAAGCGTCTATTCATTACACAATGGCAGCCTTTTCTTAAAGCGCTTTCACTCTGGCGCCAATGATGGGTTTGCAACGGAGGAGGGATTTTACACGGCTTTCTTTAAAATCATCAGATTTCAGCTCTCTCGTGAGGTTTTTTTGGACGTTGAGATGCTGAACGTAAAGGCTTTACTGCCCACATACTATTATAGATCTGGGATTGTTGTGTGCTGCTTAAAGACTTAAGAGTGTTGCTGTGGGGTTGCTAGGGTGTGTGGTCGGTTGCTAGGATTGTAGGCCTATTGAGTGTTCTGGGTATTTACTAGGGCAAGAGTATAACTTGAGCAATTCTGAGTAGTTGCTATGCCATTATTAGGTGATTGTAAAGGTGTTGTTGTTGTTTGCTAGGGCATTGCTATGTGATTGCCAGGGTGGTATTGGTGTTTGCATGGGCTAGTGTGTAATGGGTGATTGCAAGGTCTTTGTTAGGGTGTTCTTCATGGTTTCTAGTGATTTATCACGTTTAAATCACATGCGATTTGGCAAAGGCTACGATTACGCGCAGCTTGTCAGAGCTGTACGGCTCTGTGATCAGTAGTAAATGCTTCTCCATCTGAAAGACAGAGGGCGCTCTTGTGCAGAAACTCAAAATATGCCCATAATATGCCCCAGAAGAAGATAACACACCTCATATCACTGTAGATGAATAAACTGAAGATTGAAATGCTTTGATTGATTAAACATGACTAATAAACACACGACTGCCTTATTCTGTGTAAGAAATCTCCTCATCTCACGGAAGGATGCTCAACTGTCGTTATGAAGTGAGTTTGGAGTAAAAACATGTTATTAAATGTTGTCTTTTGTTGGACAAGATGTTAATAAATGCTTCTCATGTCTTGAAAGATGTTTGACGCGTGTTGCCTTTTCAAATGTACATTATAAGCTACTCAAATTTGCAGTGCTTTCAGATTAGCATTTGGAGCCGTACTTCACTGACAAGCTGCGCATTAAAAATAATCACAGCCTTTGCGGTTTCACTAAGAATCACGTTCGAGTTCAATGTTATTTTTCATATCGTCCGATTAAATCGTTGCCAGGATGTTGCTAGATGATTGCTATGGGTGGTTGCTAGGGCAGTGCTTCCCAAACTGTGGGCTGCAGCCCCCAGTGGGCCATCGTGGTATTGCAGGAGGGCCGTAGCTAGTCCAAATCAATATATTAAAATAATTAAAATATTCCAATTGCTCTTAAATTTGATTTTTTTGAAAGTATGTAAGGTTACTGTTATGGATTTAAATATATTTGTAAAGAATGTTTACATCATAGTTCTCATAATTCACATGAAATTCTTACAAACTTGTTAATAAATATATTTGTAGGAAAATGTCTGTATATATTTTTAACGGCGGGGTCGTGGAGCTTTTATAATGTTTTGGGGGGGCCTTACCCCTCTTCAATTAAATGTTAGGATATTCTAGGTGGTTGTCAAAACAGCCAAACTTCAAGTCTATACTTTAGATATGGCTCACATCCCTCCTTCATTGTAAGTCTACAGGACTTTTGTTTTGTTTCATTTGTTAGACCGTAGAAAATCATAATTTGGATTGTTTGTAAAAGTAATAGCACACCTGTCCTTGAACAGTTTTGAAAAATCCCCAAGCTTAAGTTTGAGCAACAGTATAGCGCCGTTTGCTTCAGCAAGCACCACTAATGAAATGAAATTTAACCCCCAGACACTATTTGACTGGGTTAGTGTTTTACCTGGGTGTTAGATGACTTTCAATTTCTGCATATACCTGAATAAATATGACTTATTAGAGACATATAGAATAATTGCAGAGCTGTGTGGAAGGTTACTATGAAAACACCAGAGTAAGAAAGTGACTTAACTGCCTTAAATGGGCAATTTCAGTGCAAATGTTCTGCACTAGCTGGAACAGTATTCAGTTATATTGTTTTTGGCTGCTGAGGGGGTATGGGAGATAAACATTAAATGAAAGATTGCGTTTTACAAGCATGTCCTGGCTCGGCATAATCACAATTCACTTGTGACTCTTTGTGCTTGGTTCCAAAGTGAATAATATTGATGGTCATGCTTTTCAGATAACAGCAATGGGAAAATATTCACTCTTGATCCGTCTGCTAAAGCTTGATATCCGTATTGTGGCCTTCCGCAGTTGTTTTTGTGATGAAAAAAGTTTCAGTTTTTTGGAATATTTTGATATTCTTTATCTTCTGAAGAGAACTTCAGCTGAATAATACCTCAGCACTGTCAAAATATTATCAGATATTAACAAAGCTGAATTTCCATTTGCTTTTCTTCTTCCCTTGAGCATGATTATACTTTTAACAAACATGCCAGTTATATATATATATATATATATAGTTGTTTATCTGTTCTTAGTGCTTTAAATGAGTTGAAATTTATCAGCAATACTTTGTTTTAAAGGAATATATATTTATATGTGTGTGTGTGTGTGTGTATACACCTTTTTTCTCATTTTCTTTAACCATATTTTGTTATATTTAATTACATTTACAAAATCTTTCTGTGTGCAAAATCTCTTTTAAATTGCAGCACTTGATGTGAATTGAAATCAAATTGGGTGTTGTACTGGGTTAAATATGGACAAACCCAGCGGTTGGGTTAAATGTACTGTATGCCCAATTTGCTGGGAAGTTTTATTTAACTCATCTATTGATTAAAAATTACTAAATGGCTGGCTTAAAATGAACCCAAAATGTTAATATATGTCAATTTCCAAACTATTTTGGGTTCATTTCAAGCGAGCAATGCAGTAATTTTTAACCAATGGTGGAGTTCATTAAAACTACCCAGCAGTTTGGGTCAAACATTTAACCCAACTGCTGCAACAAAACAACCCAATCGCTGGGTTAGGCCATATTTAACCCAACCTGGGTTATTTTGATTTTGAGTGTAGTCTAATGTTTTCCTGTATTCCTGTACAAAATCAAAGTTACATGTGATTAACAATAAAGAAGGAATAGTTTATTTTAATACAATAATAATAATAAAAAAATAGACAAAATAACTAACCCTCCATATGTATGAGCAATAATAGCGATGCTTGCTTTATGTTTGATGTTCACATTAACCAGTAGATTGAATAATGGAGTATTTTCACTATTCTGTGCCAGTGAACAAGGCAATTGATGGTGGAATGTCCTCCAACCCTTCAAACAAGTGGCTCCTAAGAGCCCACACACCCACAGCTGCCGGTCAGACCTACACGTACACGCTCCTGTACATGTGAGTGCACACACTGGGCTGGGGTGCGAGCAGAAAGGCTTATTGACTCTGAAAGGGAACCTGCTTCCTGAGAGGAAAGAGATTCCCTCTGGAATACTGCTGCAAAGAGGAGGTACAAGGAAAGGAGAGCCAGAGAGACGAGGTTCTGCTCTGGACTTATAGATGTTTCTCCCTTGAAATCTAATTTCGACCCACAGGAAAGGAAAATCACAAATGGCATCTCTAATATCTTGTTTCTTCTAGATAGAGTAGCTTCGAAATGTATTTGGACACTTGCCAGAAATGATCAGACCAAGTTTGAAATCAGAAGTCAGACAACTAAAACATCTCTCATCAAATTCTTCCAAAACGAAATGATCTGCGCTGACGTCAGCATTTATTTCAAAAGCTTTACACCTTTTCTGTACACTCTTAAAAATGAAGGTCCCAAAAGGAGGTTTTCACAGCAATGCCATTGAAGATCCATTTTTGGTTCCCCAAAGAACCATTAAAGGGATAGTTCACCTAAAAATGAAAATTGTTGTTCCAAACCTGTATGAGTTTCTGTCTTCTGTTGAACATAAAAGAAGATATTTTAAAGAATGTTGGTAACCAGACTATGGAAGGCCGTCAACTGTTTGATTACCAACATTCTTTAAAATATCTTCTTTTGTGACGCTTTAAGCGAACAGTTCTTAAAAGAACCCTTTTTTTTTTAGCGTGAAGAACCTTTTAAGAATCTAAAGAACATTTTCCATTATAAAGAACCTTTTGTGCAATGGAAAGGTTCCATGGATGTCAAAGGTTCTTCATTGAACCACAGATGCCAATAAATAACTTTTATTTTTAAGAGTGTATGTCAACATGTGTCTAATTTAGGTTTATTTCTCCACAGGAATTTTAGAAGAAACACCTGAGACTTTGTTGACACCAAATGAGATCTTAAAAGAGCAGCCTCTTTTCATGATTACATGGGAACGCTGGTGTTTACACCAGGTTTGCTCTTTAACAAAACTAGGATGCTGGAAAATAATCTCATTCTGCATGAACAAAGCGCTGTTCTTTACAAAGTTCTGGGCTTTACGCCCATGTTTTTGATCCAATTGGACTTAAGGCGTTCTGACAACATGGAACACTTGTGGGATTGCTGTAGGGAGTGATTCTGTTCCGGATGGCGGAAGGATGCAAGGTCAGCTGGTTCCCCTTCAAGTCAGGCATCATTACAGGCGTCCTGCGGAGGTAGAAGGGCTTTCTAGAACGGACTGTTTCCAGGTTCTCATGCAGTCAGAACAAACAACAAAGAGCTCACTTAGACAGCCATGTGATGTCAAATAAATGCACTGGACTTTAATCCCATCTTCTCTTTAGAGCAAGCATTAATTTATTCAGTATCCTCTAAAAGTCTTTAAAGTGTGCACTGAAATCCCACCAGGGATGACATTTTAAGTTAATGTCTCCATCTTTGTTGGTCTGGCAAATATGCCTCATTCTTTGCTGTCTAGTCATCTAGTCTGTTTGAAAAATCTGGCAAACATCTGGAATCGGTCCCTACATTTGCTAGTGTGTCATGTCGGCCTAAGTAGTATGTTGACAGTGAATTGCATGTGGGTCATACATACCTGTCGTGCTGATAAATTACGATAATAATTTAGACTAATAAGTTACTCAGAGTCAAACACAGTGTCTGCTCATTAAGTAGAGTTATTAACTCTTAATAAGCCCGAGCAGGCGAGTTATGAATTGCTTAAAGTTGCTTTTAATAAGCATTAAACGGTTAGTTCACGGTCATCATTTACTCGCCCTCATGTCGTTCCAAAGACTTTCGTTCGTCTTCAGAACACAAATGAAGATCCTTGATGAAATCTGAAAATGCAACTACCACTTTGACGCTTCAAAGAGTTCATAGAGATCGTAAAAGTAGACAAACAAAAAAAGACATGATAGCTATGAATAGAATTTTTAAAATATTTTGGGTGAACTAACCCTTCAATGTGATTTTACAGTGATTTTTACAGCAGTACATCATTGTGACACACAGACTTGAGTGGCATTTTTTAACACTTTACAATAAGGTTTCATTTGTTAATATTAGTTATCTATATTAGTTAACATGAACTTACAACAAACATTATTCAGCATTTTTAAGATCAAACATTTGTTAATGCACTGTGAACAAACATGAACAATTATTTTACTAAGAAATGAGACCTTTTTTAAATGTTTTTGAAAGTATTCTCTTCTGCTCACCACAGCTACATGGAACTGATCCAAAATACAATAAAACTAATTATGTTGTTGAAATATTATTACAATTTAAAATAACTTTTTTCAATTTTAATATTTTTTAAAATGTAATTTATTCTTGGGATGCAAATTTTCAGCATCAGTCTTCAGTGTCACATGATCTTTCGGAAATCATTCTTATATGCTGATTTGCTGCTCAAGAAATTGTTTTTTTTTTTTTTAAAAATAACCACTTTTTTTTAGGATAATTTGATGAATAGAGATTATTTATAAACATTATAAATATCTCTACTGTCACTTTTGATAAATTTGACATTTTTAAGACTTTCCGTTGCATGTTTTGTTTTTGTGCAGTGACTGGAAGAAGAAATGCAGATTAAAATTCTGTGTTGTCAAACACAGCAAATCCTTCAAAGCATTTATAATAATCCATTTCTTACCATATAGCAAAGGATTTGATCTATTCAAAATCTGTCCACTCTTGACACACTAATTGGCTCACATTTGGCCCCTGAACACACAAGTCTTGGGAACAATGAGTACAAACATATTTTTCATACTGTTCTCTTCTTCTCTGCCCAGGCATCTTCTCAGACCTTAAAGGGCTCTTCTCAGGGCAGTAAATGAGCTGTCAATCACAAGCCAGATCCTTTCACTGATTGGAGCAGAGGGCTGATCGGGGTGGAATGATGGGAGAGTGGTGATATATTAGACAAATGCTCTGCCAAAATAAAGGGACAGAGGTTTCTTTATGCTCAGAGGGAGCAGCATAAGGAGACTGTTGATGCACCACGTACACATGCCCGAAGTTTAAGTTTAAGTCACTCAGAGAGTTTCATTTCAAGCAGGAAGCCAAAGCTGAAAGAAATTTCCTTTTTATGGTATTGAATACTCTCCGTCCTGTTACATAAGAGGTGTGAAGAACGGATACAGATAGAAGAATAGGTCCCTTCATATCTCTTGTCTCCGAGCAGAATGGATTGATGTGAAAATAAATTCCAGGGACCCGTTGGCAATGGTGGACACATGATAAAGATTAGTTGATGTGCTGATCCCTCTCACGCATATTTGCTTTAGTAATTAGGAGGAGGAAACAAGCCAAAGACCTCTAAGACCCCTAAAAAATGTGCACAGACACAGTTTCACACTTTTCAACACAAGTTTTCATGCTTTAAAGATGATCTTGGATGTGGTTGTGGTGCTGTATAATAGCCGCTTTGTGGAAAGTTATGTGCGGCGTTATGTCAAAGAGACCAGCCGCAGAGTAAGTTGAGTTAGAGGACATAATAACTGCATCATTGCTTATTAGAGCAATTCTGATAATCGAATTACTACACATCGAAATATGGAAGTACTATGGAAGCTTGTTTACGCCACCAAATAAAAAACTTAAAAAGGTAATTGCGACTTTAAGTCAGAATTGCATGATATAAAATCAGAATGGCGAGTTATAACGTCAGAATTGTGAGTTATAAACTTGCAATTACATGTTATAAAGTCCAAGTGTGAGTGGGTTTATATCACAATTCTCACTTTACGTCAGAATTGCATGATAAAAAGTCAGAATTGCAAGTTATAAAGTCAGAATCGCAAGTTATGAAGTCAAAATTGTGAGATATAAAATCAGAATTGCGAGTTATATATAACCTCAGAATTGTGAGTTATAACGTCAGAATTGTGAGTTATAAACTTGCAATTGCCTGTCATAAAGTCCAAGTGTGAAGGGTGAAAAAGACGTTTTACTGAGTTTATATCACACTTCTCACTTTAAGTCAGAATTGCATGATAAAAGTCAGAATTGCAAGTTATAAAGTCAGAATCACAAGTTATAAAGTCAGAATTGTGAGATTTAAAATCAGAATGGCGAGTTATAACGTCAGAATGGTGAGTTATAAACTTGCAATTACATGTTATAAAGTCCAAGTGTGAGGGGGTTTATATCACAATTCTCACTTTAAGTCAGAATTGCATGATAAAAAGTCAGAATTGCAAGTTATAAAGTCAGAATCGCAAGTTATTAAGTCAGAATTGCATGATATAAAGTCAGATTTGCAAGTTATAAAGTCAGAATCGCAAGTTATTAAGTCAGAATTGCATGATATAAAGTCAGAATTGCAAGTTATAAAGTCAGAATCGCAAGTTATAAAGTCAGAATTGCATGATAAAAAGTCAGAATTGCAAGTTATAAAGTCAGAATCGCAAGTTATTAAGTCAGAATTGCATGATAAAAAGTCAGAATTGCAAGTTATAAAGTCAGAATCGCAAGTTATTAAGTCAGAATTGCATGATATAAAGTCAGAATCGCAAGTTATAAAGTCAGAATTGCATGATAAAAAGTCAGAATTGCAAGTTATAAAGTCAGAATTGCATGATAAAAAGTCAGAATTGCAAGTTATAAAGTCAGAATTGCATGATAAAAAGTCAGAATCGCAAGTTATAAAGTCAGAATTGCATGATAAAAAGTCAGAATTGCAAGTTATAAAGTCAGAATCGCAAGTTATTAAGTCAGAATTGCATGATAAAAAGTCAGAATTGCATGATAAAAAGTCAGAATTGCAAGTTATAAAGTCAGAATCGCAAGTTATTAAGACAGAATTGGATGATAAAAAGTCAGAATTGCATGATAAAAAGTCAGAATTGCAAGTTATAAAGTCCGAATCGCAAGTTATTAAGTCAGAATTGCATGATATAAAGTCAGAATTGCAAGTTATAAAGTCAGAATCGCAAGTTATTAAGTCAGAATTGCATGATATAAAGTCAGAATTGCAAGTTATAAAGTCAGAATCGCAAGTTATAAAGTCAGAATTGCATGATAAAAAGTCAGAATTGCAAGTTATAAAGTCAGAATCGCAAGTTATTAAGTCAGAATTGCATGATAAAAAGTCGGAATTGCAAGTTATAAAGTCAGAATTGCATGATAAAAAGTCAGAATTGCATGATAAAAAGTCAGAATTGTAAGTTATAAAGTCAGAATCGCAAGTTATAAAGTCAGAATTGCATGATAAAAAGTCAGAATTGCAAGTTATAAAGTCAGAATTGCATGATAAAAAGTCAGAATTGCATGATAAAAAGTCAGAATTGCAAGTTATAAAGTCAGAATCGCAAGTTATTAAGTCAGAATTGCATCATATAAAGTCAGAATTGCAAGTTATAAAGTCAGAATCGCAAGTTATTAAGTCAGAATTGCATGATAAAAAGTCAGAATTGCATGATATAAAGTCAGAATTGCAAGTTATAAAGTCAGAATCGCAAGTTATAAAGTCAGAATTGCATGATATAAAGTCAGAATTGCAAGTTATAAAGTCAGAATCGCAAGTTATTAAGTCAGAATTGCATGATAAAAAGTCAGAATTGCATGATAAAAAGTCAGAATTGCAAGTTATAAAGTCAGAATCGCAAGTTATTAAGTCAGAATTGCATGATATAAAGTCAGAATTGCAAGTTATAAAGTCAGAATTGCAAGTTATAAAGTCAGAATTGCATGATAAAAAGTCAGAATTGCAAGTTATAAAGTCAGAATTGCATGATAAAAAGTCAGAATTGCATGATAAAAAGTCAGAATTGCAAGTTATAAAGTCAGAATCGCAAGTTATTAAGTCAGAATTGCATCATATAAAGTCAGAATTGCATGATAAAAAGTCAGAATTGCATGATAAAAAGTCAGAATTGCAAGTTATAAAGTCAGAATCGCAAGTTATTAAGTCAGAATTGCATCATATAAAGTCAGAATTGCAAGTTATAAAGTCAGAATCGCAAGTTATTAAGTCAGAATTGCATGATAAAAAGTCAGAATTGCATGATATAAAGTCAGAATTGCAAGTTATAAAGTCAGAATCGCAAGTTATAAAGTCAGAATTGCATGATATAAAGTCAGAATTGCAAGTTATAAAGTCAGAATCGCAAGTTATTAAGTCAGAATTGCATGATAAAAAGTCAGAATTGCATGATAAAAAGTCAGAATTGCAAGTTATAAAGTCAGAATCGCAAGTTATTAAGTCAGAATTGCATGATATAAAGTCAGAATTGCAAGTTATAAAGTCAGAATCGCAAGTTATTAAGTTAGAATTGCATGATATAAAGTCAGAATTGCAAGTTATAAAGTCAGAATCGCAAGTTATTAAGTCAGAATTGCATGATATAAAGTCAGAATTGCAAGTTATAAAGTCAGAATCGCAAGTTATTAAGTTAGAATTGCATGATATAAAGTCAGAATTGCAAGTTATAAAGTCAGAATCGCAAGTTATAAAGTCAGAATTGCATGATAAAAAGTCAGAATTGCAAGTTATAAAGTTTCTTAAACAACCATGTAGGAAGACACATCATTGCCATATTCCTGGATGAAAATGTCAAGATTCATCAGGCTCAAATTGTGAAAGAATGCTTAGGAGGGAACATGAAGAATAATTTTCATATTTTAATTTTCAGTCCAGACCATAAATTCATTGAAAGTCTTTGGGATGTACTGGAGTCGACTTTACAGAGTGCTTGACTCTTGCATTGTCCATTCAAGATATTGACCAAAAATTGATGCACCTCTTGATGGAATAACATCACAATTTACCATCAATTATAGTTGCCAAACATATAACATGCTAGAAACATAATAAGTAATACAATAATAATTCAGTCAAGCATTTGCCTTTTTAAATCCAAACAACAACTTTTTTTTTTTGAAAGTCTCATATTGACGAATTGGACAGTCATATACATAAACCATTCCAAGTCTGGTTAGTTTTTTTTTTTTTTTAAAGAAATTAATCCTTTTATTCAGCAAGGATGTATTAAATTGACCAAAAGTGACTATAAAGATTCTTTGATGAATAAAGTTCAAAAGAACAGCATTTATTTTGAAATAGAAATCTTTTGTAATTTTATAAATGTCGTTACTGTCAAGGCATAGAAAACATGAAGGTTTGCTCAAGTGACGCTCTGTCAGACAGAGAATTGAATTTTTTTCTCCAAAACACTACATGATCTTGTGACTGATGAGAAATTTACAGATGTTATGACGCTAATTAACTGGATTCCAACTCATTTGCTCTATGTGACTACATGCTGGGAGAGTTTTTCTTGTTAGTGCAAGTGTTAACAAGAGGGTAGAATCTGAACCCGGGCTGGACATAATCTGACATGAAAATTTGCCTTAATCCTTGGTTCAAGGTGTGTGTGTGTGTGTGTGTGTGTGTGTGTTCTCAGCTCTGTATAAATAGGTGAAAGTTCATCCGCGTGAACTCCTGGTGTATGGTATCTATGAGCGAGTCCGAATCTGCGGTTCTCTCCACTGTACCGTTTGCTTGAGAGGGGGCGCTGTGCTCTGGTGTGTAAGTAAATGAGTATGAACTCCTGTAGATCAGCCCGTCCAATCGGATCAGAGATAAAGGCACTGTGATTGGTTGTCTCACCCATCTCCACTCGCCACTCAATATAGACACATCAGGAACGACACACAGCAAAGACCTGGAGGATCTGAGATGCACAAAATATATTGACAGTCATATTTACATGTTTACTTTAATTAAATACACTTATTTTCCATTAAAAAATTCAGATTTACTTTTAGTTATTTCATTATTTCCAGTTAATAATTTTAGTGTAAATACATGTCCTCGCTTTACAGCATTTTTACACAAATGCCTAAAACTTTTCAAAGTGAGGATATAAATAGATTTTATTTATCAATTAACTTCTACTAACTCAATCAAATCTATATTCGGTATATACAGCTTTACTTTCTTTAAGTGTCCTGGAGACGTTGCCGCGGTTCTTCTGAATTTAGTCTGTTTTAGTTTTTTCTGTATCTTCATGTAATCCCAGACAGACTCAATGATGGTGAGATCAGATCTCCTGGATTATGCAGGCTGTTGTCAGACTCTCTGGGTTATTACAATTAATGGCAAAAGGATCTTTCCCACTGACACTACAGCAAAACATATAAATAACTGACTTTAAGGTGCACTATGTAGTTTTTTGTACACTAGAGGTCGCTTGTTCAAAGGCGTAGCTTGATGACGCCAAGTTTGAGCGAGGAATCTTGGGATGTGTGGTCTTTACCTCACAGCCGGTGGAAAAGAATCGGGATGGGACTCGGGTAGAAATCATGTTCATGGATGTGATTAATAGCGTTACTGTAGTATGAAGCAGAGCAGGAAAGAATGTTGTGGAGCTGAACGAGATGCTGGAGCGACTGAGAACGAGAGACGAACGACACACGCCTCGCGAGCAGCGGGACTTTTATTATGCCACAGTTGTCCACACTGCTTCCGCTTTTTCCAGTCATGAGTATGAGGAAACGCAGCTCTGTTTATCATATTAGATATATTTGAGTGTGTTGAAAATGATGTTATAACTGTGACGAGCAGGGCGGGGGAGAGCCGTGAGGGCGAGATATAATGAGCGTCAGCTGCGTGCTGCACCGGTCTCGTATCTCTCACGGAGGAGCTCCGGAAGCATAAAAGAGGAGCGACGACAGTGAAGGACAAAAGAGGACCAGGCCTAGACTTTATGTTGTGTTTTATTATGTTTGTGTGGGCGGCAGTCGCCGTGAGGAACTGCCGCCATTTTACCTTCGTTTTATTGTTTGTTTATTTATTTGATTAAAGTTACGTTGAATGTTCGCCGGTTCCCGCCTCTTTCTTCCCGTTCTTAAGAACTCCGTTACAATAACATTACAATCATTATTTTTCTGTCTATAAATGTAACAAAACAGATGTTCCCTTGTCTGTGTTCCCACATGTAATATATATTAAAGCGGCTTTGGTGTTTCAGTTTCTACAAAATAAAACCGGAGAGGGTAACGCAGATATAACGCCATTTACAGGCGACTCCCTCCCACGTCTCGGATCCCTGGTTAAAATCGCGATTTTCTTACGATTTACAAATAGTTGGAAACATTTGGGATATTGTATATACTCCACTGAGCAAAATATATAACACTGGCCTATTTTACTGCAAATATTTTACATATTGCAGCTTTAAACCATTTTTCTCTAAAAATACTAACGTGCCTAAGACTTTTACACAGTATATGCTGTATTATTTATATATATATTTCAGTGCAAGTGAAGTATTAAATGTTTTCCTTCAGTAACTTAAGATGGGGAAGTTACACCTCACTGATTTGCAGTCATTTCAGTTGCAGATCTCCCGCTGACCTTCCTGACACTTGACTACAGCTCTAAGAACCTCCTTACAAGGACCTGAGAGAGACCATCATTCCACTCCAGCCTGCTGAGACCGGAATGTCACACCACGGCATCCCTGGAGCCTTGGCAAGGTGGACACAACAAACTAAAATGATTGCACTGGGAAAAGTTTAGTTTGAGTAGGGAGTTGATTTTGTGTATTGAACTTGCATGCACCTGTGTTGTATTATTTACTACATAGTGACTCATTGCAATTTATAAAATAGACAGTTAATGATTGGATGAGCCTGTTCAAAGCCACTTAAAAACATCTTTTGTTTCGAATCAGTGGTTCGTGAACTATTGAAATTTCGAATCACTTATGATCGCCTCGTTTACTGAAATCACATGAGTTTGGCGCTCCGAACCACTGATTCGAAACAAAAGATTCGTGAAGCTTGGAAGCCGTGTTTTGAGATCGGCCATCACTAGATATAGTTGAAAAGTCGTTATTTAGTTTTTTTGCCGCACAAAAAGTATTCTCGTCGCTTTATAACATTAAGGTTGAACCACTCTACTCACATGAACTGTTTTAAACATGTTTCTGGGCATTGAAGGTCTGAGCCATCAGATTTAATCAAAAATCTTAATTTGTGTTCAGAAGATGAACGAAGGTCTGGTTATGGGTGTGGAACGACATGAGTAATTTCATTCATAATTTTCATTTTTGGGTGAATTAACCCTTTAAGTCACTATAGGCAGTGTATTAAACTGTTTACCATGTTTTAGGCTCTTAGACACCCATTCATTGTAATAAACTCACTGTAATCATGACCTCAAGTGGTTTTTGGTACAGTAACTAGCCTCCAATTAACACAATAGAAGAAACATTCTGTAATTAGGAGATGATCACGGCTCACTTAACAGAACAACAAAATGCTTGTAAATGTGTATAATAACTTCCTTCCTCGAGACATTTGTGCTTAATGATAAATGATGAGATCTGTGCTTTGCAGAGGAACACTTCAGACTCTAATCTAGAGTTACACAGAACCTCCTGTGGTTTACAAGAACAGGAAGTCATAAACTGAAAGGGCACAACTCAATACACAAAAACTCAAATAGCACAAATAAGTTTTTTATCTACCGTTTAAACGTGTTGAAGAGTAACAAATAAAATCTTACCAACTAAAGTGTGTGACAGTAGCTTAGCTGTTTACAACATAGTGTAGACTTATAAATAACCAGGGCTGGGTGGGTTACTTTTAAAATGTATTTCACTACAGATTACAAAATACATGCTTTAAAAAGTCATTTGTAAAGTATTTCGTTACATTACTCAAGTTTAGTGACTTAATCTAAATACTTTAGAATACTTTGGAATACTAATAAGTGTGGAACAAACACAATACAGGTAATTGCAATTTTTTATCTCACAATTTTGACTTTTTCCCTCAGTATTGTGTAACATTAAGTTGCAATTGCAAGTTATAAAGTCAGAATTATGAGATATAAACTCACAATATTGAGAAAAGAAAAAAAAATTATGACATTTAACTCACATTCTAAATTCACAATTGCAAGAAAAAAAGTCAGTATTGGAAGTTCATATCTCCCAATTCTGACTTTATAACTTACAATTGGGAGTTTCAATCTCGCAATTCTGAGAAAAAGAAGTCAAGGAAAAAAACAAATTGTGAGAAAAAGATGCAGTGACGAGTGAACGATTGACGATGTTTTTGTCACAAAACATGAAAACAGTCGAAAACATGAAACTGAACTCCGCTTTTTCAGACGGTCAGAGTCAGAGAATCACCAATCGCTGTTTAAATGACATTAAAACTCAAAGTAATCACTTTGGTAATCTAAAACACTTTTCAGATGGAACTGTAATCTGATTACCACCCATTTAAATGTAACTGTACTGAAATACAGTGACTCAAATTTTGTATTTTAAATACGTAACTAAGTTACTTGTATTTCGTTACTCCACAACCCAGTAAAAACTCTTCAGTGAACCAAAAACTAATTTGTTTGAATCATACGTGTTTCTTGTTTGTGGTGACATAAGTATTGTATTAAATATCACAGTTTATCACTATATTTTCAATTCAATTAAATATATGGGAGTAATTTTTTCAGATTTGACAACCTCATTGTTTTTCCATTAGATGTAATATGTATATATATTGTATCTTACAACTTTTTCTAAAGGGTAGTTTGGCTGTCATTTAACTTTGAAACTATAGCTTTCCGAACTACAATATACTCATGATTTAGAGTATCTTCCCCATCACTGCACCAAAAATGAGGGCATGTAATCCAACTATTATGATAAATGCGAACCTGAACATGGTTTCTGCCTCCATGTCGCCAAACCAGACCTTCAAGTGTGGGCTGAAGTTTTCTCCGTGAAGCTCCAACATGGCCACATGTCCCCCTCCGTTTAACTAAATCACAAAAACCATGATTTTCTTGAACGGACCGCTCATATTTACAGTTTGATATTTAATTACACTCGTAAAAGAACATTTTATCACTAGAAACAATTCAAATAACCTCTCAAACATGAAAGTATTATGCAATAATTTCTCCTGCTATAGAAATCTTTTGCTCTATACAGAATCTTCTTTTTTTCTAAGAGTGTAGCATTCGATTTCTCTTGAATTCTTTATTAAAATTGATAAGAAGTGCTTGATTTCTGACCTCTAGTCCATTGACGACAGGTACAGGGCTGATGGTGGTCGGGTGACCGGTGAGACGCTCACTAAAGGTGTACTCAACCACCTCTGTTCCAATGATGGTCCAACAGGATCCGTCATTCAACAATACCTTATTACTTTCCTTGGGACACGGAGAGCCCTACAAGTTTGGAATCACATGAAGGTGAGTAAATGCATGCTCATTTTGGGGCAAACGATTCTAAATGTGCGTATTTAAATGTCACTGTCTGTGTTCACCTGGAACTGTATGATTTTTTCATTGGACAGGCAGAGGTACATGTGGTTGCTGTCTCTGAACTGGAAAGCACATTTATGAAGCTGAGACACGGGCTCATCCACGTCTAGACATGCATGCTGCTTGTTCACCTTACGTATCACCTACACAGAAAGAAAACCGCATCCAGTAACTATTCACACAGCTGACCGTTTCATGTTTTTTTTTACATTTGACATCCCTTTAATGGAGAGCAACAGTGAGCCTCAACTTTTTCTCATCCTTGCTTGAACGTTTTCTTTATTATTTAAGTTTAAAAAGAAATTGAAATCTTATACTCATGGCTCATACTGAAGCATTTAGTCATTTAGTCGAATTATTCTGTAAAGAAAAAGAATGAGATTTTTTACTTCCAGACCCCTGCTGTTTAGCTTTTGAAAATCTCTTCTGCTTACCAAGGCTGTATCTTTTAAATAAAAAACACAGAAAAACAGTAATATTGTGAAATATAGTTATATATTGTTTTCTGTTTTAATATAATTTAAAACGTAATGTATTTCTGTGATGCAAAGCTGCATTTTCAGCATCATTACTCCAGTCTTCAATGTCACACGATCAGTCAGAAATCAGTGTAAAATGCCGATTTTGTGCTCAGTTATCAGTTATTATCAGTGCTCCATGGTTCTTATTTTTATCAATGCTGAAAACCATTTTTGCTGCTTAATATTTTTGTGGAAAGAGTGATCAAATATTTTGTCAGGATTCCTTAATGAATAGAAAGTTCAAAAGAACAGCATTTATTTGAAATCAGAATCTTTTGTAACAATATAAATATCTTTATTGTCACTTTTTATCAATTTAACGTGTCCATGCTGAATTAAAAGTGTTGTTATTATTATTTTATATACAGATTTCTTACCCAAAACCTTTGAATGGTAGTGTATCTTGGTTTCCACAAATAAAATAAAATAAAATAAAATAAAATAAAATAAAATAAAATAAAATAAAATAAAATAAAATAAAATAAAATAAAATAAAATAAAATAAAATAAAATAAAATAAAATAAAATAAAATAAAATAAAATAAAATAAAATAAAATAAAATTAAATTAAATTAAATCAAATTAAAAAGCTGCTCTGCTGTTTTCAACATTGATAATAAGAAATATTTCTTAAACACTAAATCAGTATATTATAAGGATCATGTGACACTGCAGACTGGAGTAATGAAGCTGAAAATTCAGTTTTGTCATCAAAGGAATGAATTACATTTAAAAATATTATAAAACAGAAAACAGTTAGTATATGTATATATATCACATCACTTTAAAAATTGAAGGGTTCTTTGGAGAACTCAAAATGGAACCTTTACTTTTAAGAATATAATTGTCCTTTTCATTTTTGTTCTCAGAAATCTGATACGTGCAGACCTAAAATAGACCTTAAAAAAAAAGAAATCATCGCCCTTATCATGCACCACTGCACCTGGTCTCATTGGACTGGCCCCCCGCAGCACCTGCGTGCGGCACAATATGCCTGACTGTTCACCCTCCTCCAAAACTGCAGCTCGCCCATCAAAAATCCTGCTGCATGAGGGCTTCAAATACACGCTTGCAAACCAAAACAAACCAGTCAGCATTTTCAAACAACTAAAACAACATTGCGAAGGTCTATTCTGTTTGCTAGTCTGTTAAATGTGGTATTTAAACGTTGTCCTTGGCGTTTTGATCAAGTGCTTTATCAGCAAATCGTGACGCAGGTTGGTAGCAGACCGGCTTCCAAAAAACACCACAGGGATGTAAATTTGTACAGAACAGACTTCGGAGACATGGGTGAAAAAATATAGAATAAATACACAGAACATGCAGATTCAATTCAACGTTATTTAAATAAAACATGCATGGTTTTACACTTTGTTAGTATGCAGTGGAGCACCGAGTACGTTCCAGTAAGATGTTGCATACTTTTTGAACACATTAAAAGAATGTGCATTGAATTAAACACCAGCACATTGATTAAAGTGTCCCATTAAGTAAAGTGTCCCATGCAAGTGCAAATTTTGAAAACAGAAATGGAAAATTAACTAGATTTTTATATTTTTTGACCTGTAAAATACTTGTAGCCATAATGCCAGGATGTGTTCTAAACGGTTGCTAGGCTTTTGCTCTTAATAAACAGTAATATTATTGATTATTATTGACTTTGTTTCATAATTCATGAAGTTTGCAACTGACACTGTTATTGAACTGGATTGAATCAATACTGAACTGACTCAGAAGTGAGTAATGACACTATTTCCTTCAGTAGAGCTGCTTATAGCTGAATTGAACTTATGAACACAGTTCTTGAACTGACCTGAATCAACACTGACTTGAGCTGAATAATGATACTATTGCCTTTTTTAGAGAACAGAACTTTTTTTGCATCATTGATCATTTTCTTGTTTATCGCTGCTTTGAAACAAGCTGTTTAAAACGATACCCGAATAAAGGTGACTTGACTTATTGCAAGGTTTTTGCTAAGTGCAACAGTAACACAATGCCTGTCTCCTTTTTCACTTTTGCTGGAAAGTATTTTTTCCATTCGTTTTTCCCATGGGGATTTTAAAAAAAGGTCTTTGTTATAGTGTTATAAGTCATGAACTAAGCCAGTCAGCAACAAGGTGAATCACGACACTACAAACTTTGATTTGAAGCAAAATCATTTTTGAAAATCAGTCAAAAATTCAAAGATACAAGACTGTGAACTTAACAGCTTTAGTGTGGGAAAGAACTACAATCCCATGAAGCATTGCAAACAGCAACGTATATAGTTATTTGTATATAGTTTATTGCAAAATATGCATACATTTACAAACTTTGAAGTATTTAATATTGAGATTTACTCAAATACATCAAGTTACATCATTACATTTTTCTACTCTCTGATTGGATTTTTTGTTTAGCATCATGGGTAATGTAGTTTTTTTTTTTTTTAACCAGGAATTCTGCTAATAAACACAATTATTTTTAAAAAATAAGCTGAAATAAAGTGGGCTGATGGAATCAAATACCATCTATAAACAATCTTGTAGCTCAGAGTTGGTCTGTCTTTAAAGGTTTCATTAGTTATTGTTCAAAATCAATTTTCCTATGGAGAAAATGAAATGTTCTTACTTCCGGAGCTCGACTGTTGTGCTCTATTCTGTTTGCCGTTGCAAGTGCAACAGAAATGACACATTTCACCTTAAATTCAACTCGGATATCTTTTATAAAAGATGATTAAGCTGATCATGTAATGAAAAGAAAAAGGTTTATACTTGCATACCATTGGTGGCAGCGCCACTCCTGAGTCCGTGCATACCAGCTGAACCACACAGCCGTAACAGATGTAGCTGTCACACACGGTGTATTCATTATGAACGGCTTGCATCTCTTCCACTACGAACAGAGATAAAACAGAGTGGTATATCACTGTAGGGGGCGAGAGAGAAAAAAAGACCAGGATTTGGCCTTGGGCGCTGCACAGGGGTTAAACCCATTTATGCTACATTTGTGCCAGCTGCTGAACACATGTTGCTGACATTTACAATCGGAGCTTTTAGGATTTCTGTTTTTTGGGTCATTTTACTCTCAAATGCAACGAGGCACTATAAGCGTTTGTGAGAGTTTATTTACGCTGGACGTCCAGCATGGGGTTCTGGCCAGTTGTTTCTAGACTTGTCTGGGTTTCTTGGTTTATTTAGCTACTGTGGTGAACGGGAATAAGTCCCTACAACATACAGTGGGTCTGTGCATATGCATGGGTGAACCCGAGTTAATGGAAATGCTTCCGCAAAAGGGGTTTCCCATGTCATTAGAAGGTGCAGAATGAATTATTACAATAAAACTGTTAAGTGTGTAGTATATGTGTCATTTTTTTTGAGAAATAGACTGTCTCTGTAAATAAACGCATCATTTGCATGTAATTATTACAATGTTGTTAACAATTATAACAATGTTGTTATTACAAATGTTGCAATTACATTTATAACAATGTTGTACAAATATAACAATGTTGTTATTACAATGTTGTTAACATTAAGCCAGGGCTCTCAAATGTGTAGTGTGAAGTCTTGAAACCTGATTACCCAGGATTCATTACTAATGAGAATGAAACATGAACCCTTTGTTAGCCATTTCAAGTGTGAAAAGCTCATAATTTATAAAAGAAGTCCGGAAGGGCGTAAAATCAAAAATGATGTTTTATTAAATGATGTGCACGAAGGACTGTGATAAAAAAGGAATAAAAATGGAATAAAGGAGAAAAAGCATTGCATCTCAAACCTAAAGTGACAGTGAAGGCCGTCCATTGTCTCGCGCTGGCCACAAAAGCCCCGTCTTCCACCGCCAGGTAACGAGTACTGACCGTCTGTGACCGCAAGCGGTTAAACAATGACACTTTTGAGCCTGAGGAAATACACACTGCAGAAACAAACACACACTTTTTAGAAAGTTGCAACAGATTTTTTTTACAAAAACTAAAACTATGGGCAAACAAAAGAAACTGCACAATAATTTACACTCACTGACATCCATGCACACATACTCAGACAGCAAACACAAATGACTGATATACTATCACTGATGTCAGTCCGTTCGTTTTCTAGAACTTTGTCTCATTGTCTGTCTCTCCCACAGGACGGTGAGGAATTCGACGTCATTTGACTGCCGCTCTCAGATGTCAAGCGCCTCTTTCTTTCCCGAAGAACCTCTCTATGGATCCAATAGTCAATGTCAACAGCAGATGCCCTCTTAGTGTGTGCTTTAGGATCAAAAGGTTAGAGGTCAAATGTCTGACTTCTTTGGCAATGGCTGCTGGGTGACACTATTTAGTGGCTTGACCCCTCTTCTCATACAAAGACAAGGCAACACAAACTTACAGGGGTTTGGTTTCTACACCAGTTGACCCTTTTACATAACGGCCTTTAGTCAGGGTAGATGTCATATTTGATTTGATCCAGATGAGGGATATATGAACAGTCCATACTGTTTTGTACCGTGGTGTCAACTGTTTTTTTTTAACAAAACTAATAAAATAATAATAATATGGAGAAAAAAAAAACATGGGAAACTGTGGGCTGTGAAAATTAGTTATGACCTATAACCTTAAACCTAATACTCTATCCCCTGGTATCACAGACAAATCTCAAGCCAAGTCCCAGATTAAAATGCATGTTTGAGTTGTTTTAACTGAAAACAACTTGCAGTGACATATTTAAAAATATTTGGTCTTTGCACACCAGTGATGTTTTTTTCTAAGGATCTAAAGGATTAGTTCCCTTCAGAATTAAAATTTCCTGATCATTTATTCACCCCGCTAAGATGTCTTTCTTCAGTCGAGAAGAAGTTAAGTTTTTTGAGGAAACATTCCAGGATTTTTCTCCATGTAGTGGACTTCAACAGGGTTCAACAGGTTGAAGGTCCAAAATGCAGTTTCAGTGCATCTTCAAAGAGCTCGACATGATCCCAGATGAGGAATAAGTGTCTTATCTAGATAAATGATCGGTCATTTTCTTAAAAAAAAAAAAAAAAATTTGTTACATTTTAACCACAAATGCTTGTCCGGCAATATGTAATTTTCTCTTGTTCTTTCTCTCATTTTCTCCTCCAACTTCAAAATCATCCGACATCGTTGTTTTACCTTTTTTGCAAAGGGCGTTTGACTTGCACGTTCGCTTTGTAGACACTGGATCGGTACTTCCGCCTACGTCACGCGTGACCTTTCCAACGTGATTACGTCATGCATAGCCCATCGCAGAGTTGGTGCAAGACGAGCATTTGTGGTTAAAAAGGGTTAAATTTTTATTTTTTCTATAAAATGACTGATTGTTTCGTTAGATAAGATCCTTATTGCTCGTCTGGGATCATGTCGAGCTCTTTGAAGATGCATTGAAACTGCAATTTGGACCTTCAACCCGTTGAACCCTGTTGAAGTCCACTATATGGAGAAAAACCCTGGAATGTTTTCTTCGACTGAAGTAAGAAAGACATAAACATCTTGGATGACATGGGGGTGAGTAAATTATCAGGAAATTTTAATTCTAAAGTGAACTAGACCTTTATCCTGGCTTAATCAAAGCCCTGTTTTTGAAACCGGGCAATATACTGAATTTCAGTGCACCGAACGTCTATCGTTCGCGTCAAATTAAATATGGATTTACAGAATTTCGCACAGACTCACAATCAGCATTCTTCATGGACTGTCTCTTCTGTGACGGTTTGGAGATGACTTTAATGAGTCTGCTGTTAAACGTGCCGATTTCTTGCCCTCCGCTGTGAAACAGGTGTAGCAGCAGGCGAAAGTGCTTTCGTTTGTCTGTATCTGAGATATACAAGGTTTTAGCGCAGGCAAACATCTAGGGAAAAAAAAGAATGAAATGGACACAAATGAGTCAGTCGTTAACATTTACAAAAGTTCAAAAGCTTGAGGTCGGTAAGATTTTTAAATGTTTTTGAAAGAAGTCTCTAATGCTTAACAAGGCATTTATTTGATCAAAATTACAGTAAATAACAATATTGAAAAACAAAAGAAACAATATTGTGAAATATTATAACAAATAAACTTTTCTATTTGAAAATGTAATTTATTCCCATGATGCAATGCTAAACTTTCAGCATCATTACTCCAGTCTTCAGTGTCACATGATCCGTCACACACAATACACTGTTAAAAAATTACTGTAAATTTTACAGTATAATACTGGGGGCAGGGTTGCCAGCCAGTTACTGTAAATTTTACAGTAGTGTTACTGTAATTGAATTTACAGAATTCTCTGATTACAGTAAATAACTGTATTTTTTTTAATTATGAAGGGTCAATTTAGAGCAATATTCTGTCAATTTGTGTCAAACCAACACGTGACCCCAGAATGCATTGCAGTTTACAGCAAAATGCTGTATTATTTAAAAAAACAGTCAGCGGCTGTAAAATAATGCTGTAATTTTTACAGCAATTCATTACAGTGTTTAACACACAATTCTGACATACATATATGCAGTACATAAATCATATAACATTCTTGGAGGAAATACTGTAAAATGTCAGTTTTTCTATATATCTCTGACTTTTGGTAGCAGCCTTTGATATTTTGGCAAATCTGAACAGTTGTAGAGAATGTAGGGCTTTTCCACAGAACTCAAATAACCCCTTAAACTCATTGCTGTCTTGGAGAGATATTAAAGAGATCTTGTTTTTGATTATTACTTCCTGTGGGCAGGAATAAAGCAACTAAAAGATCAAGGCCATATTCTTTGTTCATCCAGCTGCTCTCCTCACATAAACCTAGTTGTAATCCAGGTAGAATAAACATATGATCCCATCTCCAAATCTCTCTGTCCACACAGCAGTCATGTTCTCTCATGAGCCTGACAGACTCTCTCCTCTTTGATCGCTGCGCGTTGGCAATGTCTCACCCTCTTGTCTGTCTGCTCCTCAAAGCTCAGCTTGAAACTGTCCGTGCGTGGATCAACGGAGCTGTCCAGACCCATGTAACCGAAAAGCCGACAACTGGACTCGCCTAGACCTGATGCTGTGTGAATATAAATGGAAAATTCAGAGCGAATTACAATGGTGAGAACGAAGATGCCCCCGCTCTCACGAGCCACTGACCTTTAAGCTGCTCCTGTCTGACTTTCCATCCGTGTCCAGTGAGGTACACACAAGGAGGGGGACAGAAAAACCTATGGAAACACACACACTTTTTTTTTTCCGGGATGAGACATGAAGAAAGAGATGTGCAATAGTTTTATTTCCAGTAAATGATGTGCTGAGTGATGAAAGAACCTGGTGGAAATATGTCTAAAACAACCTGCTTAAACTGGTTTTTGGAACATGGAAGATGGTTTCTAGCAAGGCATAAGTTGATCCAAACTGGTTAGTCAATCTTTATCAAGCTGGACAGGACTGTTAGACCATCTTAAACCAGGAACACACCAGCTTCCATTTTCCAAAAACAAGTTTAAGCTGGTATGATGTGATTTTTTAACACATGATGTGACACTTTATTTTAAGGTGTCTTTGTTACACTGTAATTATATATTTAAGAACTGAGTAATATTAAGTAACTTACATGTACTTATTATAGGTTTAGGATTAGGGTTTGGTTTGGTTCAGGGTTAATTGCATGTAATTATGTAGAATTTATAGTTATTACTGTAGTAACTACATGTAACACATGGAATAGTGACACTGTAAAATAAAGTGTTACCCATTTTTCTTGCAAAAGATTTGGTTTAGACATTTTCCCATCAGCTAAACCATGCAGCAGTACATTGTGTATGAGTGTGGGTGGGTGTTTCACTTTTTGACATTTTTTACCTTTTCTCGTTCCCATAAGACTTCTGAGCAACTTTGGCATGCAAGATGATCACTGATTGGTCAGGGCGGAATTGAAGGTATTGCCTCACTGAATCTCTGGTTACGTTTTGCAACAAGGAAAAATTTTGTTCCTCCCTGGTGATGGATAGTAAAAAGTATTTCTCCTAAACTGGTAAAAGGATGGTAAATCAAAATACACGCTCTCCAAAGTAAACCATCTGTGCATTTCTCAAAGATCCTATCATGGAATAGTTGTTTACATTGTGACAAAATTGAAATATTGATATAAATTAGGGGCATTAACAGCTTTTTTGGCTGTCCTTTATTTATGTGGTTAGCTCTGCTGAGTTCATTCTGCTGACATTAACCACAGCAGCCGGTATGATTCAGTAATAGATATTATGGAGTTGCAACGATAGATATACTGAAACAAACACGGGTCATTTTTCTGTGTGTGGGTTGAATGTGTAGACAGTTATGCAGGGATATTAAGATGACAGACCATGACTCACTGGGGAAATATATATATATAATAAATATATATATATAAAGTTCAGAAAGCACCTTTTATGTTCCACGGAAGAATTAAAGTCTCATGGGATTGGAATGAGGGTGAGTAAATGATGACGGGATTTTCATTTTTCGGGTATTACGCACTTTGCTCTCCATGTACCTTTCTAAAGGTTTTCATTGTTTTATATGATCTATCTGCAGTTATTTGTTTCACTTTTAAATGATTGCATTTAATTGATATTATTGCTAATCTGTTTCCCTGAGTATTTTTAACAGTGCATAATTTTTCTGGGAGTATTAGTTTCTTTGATTAGGAGCCCGACAATATAAATGGGGCATTTCAGCAGAGTGAAGTGCTTTAATTGAAAGTTCACATAATTCCCCAGGCTTATAGGATGTTTAAGTCAGTCTGCCTGGGTTTTTATTTGAGGCATTCCCAGGAGGATTCGGGGTCAAAGGCAGGGATGTTATTTCCTACTTTGAGAGCATTGGGGTGGAGGTCAAATTGAATCCCTGTGTTTGGCTTTTTAAATAACTACACATGGTTAAAATCTTTTAAACCCTGTGTAGTGTAGTCTCATGCGGTGTAACACGGTACACTGTAATGAATTACTGTAAAAATTACAGCATTATTTTACAGCCGCTGGCTGTTGTTTAATAATACAGCCTTTTACTGTAAACTGCAATGCATTCTGGGGTCACGTGTTGGTTTGACTCAAATTTACAGAATATTGCTGTAAATTGACCCTTTCATAATTTAAAAAAATACAGTTATTTACTGTAATCAGAGAATACGGGGAAATTCTGTAAATTAAATTACAGTAACACTACTGTAAATTTTACAGTAACTGGCTGGCAACCCTGCTGCCAGTATTATACTGTAAAATTTACAGTAATTTTTTAACAGTGTATAATTAATATAAAACTATTTTAACATTTTCCTTCAAACTCCTTTATCATCATACTTAAAGGGACAGTTGAAAATGAAATTCTCAACCTCAAGTTGTTCTAATCCTGCATTAACTTCTTTCTTCTGTTGAAAATAAAGGAAGATATTTTGAAGAATGTTGGCTGAAATTTGAAAGAAAAAAAAATGCTATGGAAGTCAGTAGACCCTTTTCACACGTTTCTCGAACCGGAACCCTCTTGGGTAAAATTGTGGCGGTGAATGAGAGAATACTTTAAATATATATTTTTGTGTCCCCATTTTCTGAAATAGCAAAAGAAAAATGCAACAACAGTGTTTTCAACTTTCAAAAAGTGAAAAAAAAATAGACAGATATTGATAACAGCAGTCAGAAGAGAGAAAGATGTCAACTTTACACAGTGTTAACTTTTTTTTTTTTGTAATTTCATGAAAAGGTAATAAAATATCAAGTGTGCACACATTTAAAATAAAATTGAAAATATTAAAAACTTTACAAGATTTACGATGCGGATGACCATTAAAACGTGTCATCACAGTCCACGAAACTGAAAGAAATGATCTTTTATTATGAAAACCCAAAGCTGCTGTCCCTTGAAAATGTTGTTAATTTCTTTATTTTGTATGCAAAATGTTTCATCCACAAACAAAAGTCTCCCTTAAGCTTTCCTCTTTTTCTTGCTGAATTCAACTCTTTTATTTTATACCTTAGACTTATAAATAACAAAAAAAAGTGCAACATTTTTGATGCATTATGATGATTTATTTAAAGATGTGATTTAACCTTATTATGCTTATTTCCTTTCTTTATATTTACATATTGATGTAAGACTCTTCATTGTAACAGATACAACCATTCTTCATTTCCCTGTTCTTTATGTATGAAAAAATGGAGAACAGAAACTGCTTGTTTACCAACATTCTTCAAAATATCTTCTTTTGTGTTCAGCACAAGAAAGAAATGAAACCACTTGAGGGTGAGCAAATGATGAAGACTTTTCATTTTTGGGTAAACTATCTCTTTAAATGACCAGTTACAGTAGACCTCTATCTAAAATACATTTTTGTCTTCGTGTAAACCCACTCTAAGGTCTTGAACGTTATTTGTCGACTGCCTTAATAATATAGAAAGCCTATAAATAATGGTCAATTAAACTCTGACTGATAAAGTCAGCTCTGTGTTCACTTCAAGAGCTCACTAAGTACAACCTCGAGGAATTTCTGAAGGCTCAGTAAAAGAAAGCGTTAATGTTCTCTCTCCTCCAGCAACCCCCTCAACGAAATCCTGCCTGCTCTTCCCATTTAGGACGGGGGTGGGATCTACATTTTAAACGTGCTCTGTAGATTTAGTACCTGGCCAATGTCCTGACTGTTCACTCTATGCCTGGAGAGGTTACTACTCACCTTAAGGAACTGTTTGACTCTTTTAATAGGCTTCCTGAACCACTTCAGCGTCGTATTTTTTGGATACCGTTGCCCACTTCTACAGGAGAATTTGTGCCTGTGTCATTACCTGAGGTGAGTGAAGCACGCGTCTGATGTGTACAGGTGAGAGGCTTCTGCAGAGTCCACTATGGCCAAACCTGGAGAATCAAGTGAGTTTTTGTGTGTTTTAAAGGTTTATTGAGTTGTAAATGGAGCAAAACCAATGAAACTGTTTGTTTAACGAACTGGAGAGGGACCTTCTAAAAAAAAGAAAATAAATATATATAAATAGCAGTTGTGAAATTTAGTTAAACATTTCGTGCTCTCTAATTTCCTAATTAATAAAAATACTGCATATTAATTATATGAATGTTCTTATATATGATATAAAATTCAATAGATCTCAAATGTCATAATTTAGGCAAGTTTTGAAAAGGATAAATGTCTGATATTTAATAAAAAATGCACTTGATTTGTTTAATATATAATATCTCTGTGTATTCTTAAATGCCATGTTAGATAATAGATAATAGATAATAGATAATAGCATTGTTATAGTGTTTTTGTTTAAAATAGCATATTAACATACTATTTTTGCAGTGTAGTGTGTAGTATACAAGCAAAGCACATTGTGGAATACTGTCTCCCACAATGCAGTGCTCTCAAATCGGTGTACTATTTCTATGTTAAAGATATGCCGCTGCAATTGTCTAGCCATTATTTAGATATAATCTGTACAAAGATGAGTATAAATTGCAACATTTATTTAATTATTGATTGATTAATGACCCTAATCTCTAAATTAAACATGGAATGAGGTTGACTAATGTTTGAAACCTTTATTCTTGCATATTTTAAACTGTTTAAGATTCTATTAAAGCAACTGTGACAGTATATACTGTGCAGTATGTAGTACACTGCTCCTTTCTGAACACAGCCAAGAGCTGAATTATAAATCCAGTGTCTCAAAACCTATAGTGAGCTGGCAATCTAAACAGCATTTCCACAATGCTGTCCAGGTAGGCAGCTCTCTAGAAATTGGGACACAACCAGCACATGCTTTAGGTGCACAGTGGTTGGCTGGAGGCGAAACCGCTATTAGTAGCAAAGCGTCACATCTGCTTTCAATCGTACTTCAACAAGAAGCTGCTGTTAGTTCATCTAACTGTGCTCTGAAGCTGTCAGTCAACCTGCTGCCAAAAAAACCACTCTTGTCATTTTCCTCCTCTTCTAATACTCCTGTCTTCTCTCTCACTACCTCACACTGGGTTTTTCTTTGGTCTGTCTGAAAGAAATGTTTACACTGCGAGGCTTTAAACCGTGGAGATCCCCGAGAAGCTTAAACAGTCTTCCAAAGATATACTCAAGCACACTGGAAGACATTCTTTTTTTACTGCCTGTCACCTTTCCTCACTTCTCCACGTTACTCTGACGGAAGGCGGTGTCAATCTCTGGACTTTTTTAATGCTCAAAGATTGGTGAAACCTGATGAATAACTGGACTCAAAATGTACACTTTGCTTAAAGAATATAAAGCATATTTTTGGTTGCATTAAGATGAATACATTTCTTAACAATTAAGAACATTTCCCTCCATATTAACATAATTGCACATTAATAATAAATGCTATGTTGTAAAGCAGTAAAAGTAATATTTGTTGTACTGCCTTTAATTTATGCTGAGAATCAGATATTTATTTATTTATTTTAATACTTTATAGTAATGAGAATTTGGGAATTAAAATGTTTTTATTTTTAATAATAATAAATATTATATAATGCAAAAAAATATTAGTTTTTTTCCTTAATTGACAGGAAAGTTATGGCAATATATATATATATATTTAATATATTATTTTTTTTGCTAAATGAACGCCCACCATTGTTAACATGGCTCTCTAATAAAAAATAAAATATTGCATATTATTTAATATAAATAAAAATAAAATGTGTGAATTTCTTCCGCTTAAATGCTTGTTTCTATTTTATTATTTTTTATTTATTTTTTAACCAATGAATAAAAATATTATATTATAAGTATTATAATATTTATGATGAGAATCAAATATGTGTTTATTTTAATACTTTATAGTAATGATAATTTGGGAATTAAAATTAAATTATTTGTATTGATTTTTGATAATAATAAATATTATAAAATGTCAACACAAATATATATATATATAATGTTTTTGTTAAGGGAATGCTCACCATTGTTAATATGCTTGTTTCTATATTATTATTTTATTTATTTTTAACCAACAAATAAAAATATTACTTTATAAATATAATATAATACAAACCCATTTTTGTTTTCTTAAATGAATTCCCTCCATTATTAACATATTTCTCATGCTGACCTGTTTCTCTGTCTCCTTTCCTTTGGTCCTGCATGACGCTCAGGTGTACATCAGCCGCTTTGAAATCTTCATAAAGTCCTCGACAGTGCCAGACACTCGACTGCTGTTCATGCTACCTGGTTTCACTTCATTCTCTCCTTTTACAATGTGACGACAGTGTAACTGTCAGAGCTCTGTTGTAAGAGGACCTCTCCATCTCCAATTCCAATAACTGCGTTATCCGCCTCATAAGAGTATTTGTAAATCTATATGCATGTTTGTTTTCAGAGATAGTCACCTGTACTCAGGTGCTGAATTCTCACGCCTCCCTCCACGTGGCAAGCAGTTACTCATACAAGTCAACACGGAATGAGGCGTAAAGTCCGAATAGAAATAAAAGTGGGTGACATTTATTGCTGATGAAGTTGTGGGGAGAAAACATGGACACCATCTGGCTTCTAAGTTACTTCCAACAAGGAAACAGGAATCATAGTTAAAAAGCATAAGTGATTTTACACAACTTGTGGTCACATGGAATTCGCATTATTTTCAGATAAAAATTGTGAAATATGGGGGGTACGTGTTCATTAAATCAGCAAATTCCTTTTACAAGGACCTGCGTGTTCTTCAAAGCCAGTTTAATGGAAACAATTGCATAACAGCAGCTCTTTATATGTCTGCTAGATGTTGTGTATAATGAAGTGTAGTTAAAGATGATATGGGCTGCCATCCAAAAGCCATCAATGGTGCTATATTCTCTGTAAACATGAAATAACCACTTTAATCTTCTGAATTTATTGGCTCTCTGCCAACAAAATGTGTGTGACCATACGGTGCTGAAATAATCAAAGCTGAGGTAAGCTCGTACGCACCTAATGTATACGTATAGCACAGAAGGCTTCATTGTATTAGCACACAGGGGACTGAAGTCTGCCGTTTACCTGGATGCCACTGAAACCGACAGTTATGTGCCGAGTCTTTATCAAGGCTTAGAGAAACCACAAACCAGCACTGGTCATAGAGTTCACTCCAAATGAAAATTTCCTTCATTTCATGCTGAGAGTAGAGTAGTATATAGGGATGCATCTGCAATGTCTTTAATTGTGAAAGGGGGTAAATTCACCCTAAAGGAAAATTCTGTTATTATTTACTCACCTTACTGACCCTAATTGTATTTTTACTTTCCAGAAAATGACCAAAAATGACAATAAAAGCATAAAGATGCAGGTTTGATGTCAACGAGGCAAGTTTGAATATGTAAAAGTTTGTAGTCTGTAGAAGCAGTGTATATTTTTCTGGCACCAATGTTAACAATAGAGAGCGTTCACGTCGGACACTGTTCAAATGTTTGAGGTCGGTAAGAGTTTTTGAAAGAAGTCCCTTCTGCTTACCGAGGCATCAAAAATAAAAATGTAATTTATTCCTGTGATCAAAGCTGAATTTTCAGCATCATTACTGCAGTCTTCAGTGTCACATGACCCTTCAGAAATCATTCTAATATGATGATTTGCTGCTCAAGAAACATTTTTTTTAAATAATTTTTAATGTTGAGATCAAGTGTGCCTCTTAATATTTTTGTGGAAAAGATAATATATTTTACACGATTCTTTAATGAATGGAAAGAAAGAAACTATTTCCGTTTTATCTTTTTCTTTTGTAACAATATAAATAATTAATTTGCACTCATACAGCATTTATTAATCTTTGTTAATGTTAATTTCATCATTTACTAATAGATGAATAAACTCTTGTTAATGCACTGTGAACTAACATGAACAAACAATGAAGAACTGTGCTTTTCATTAACTGACGTTAATGAAGATTAGTAAATACAGTCACAAATGTGTCGCTCATGGTTATTTCATGTTCGTTAATACATTAACTAATGTACATGTAAGTGTAAGTGTCCTTGTTTAAGATTATTAAAGATTGGCAAACATTATTAGCAAATAAAACCTTGAATTTGTGCCTGTTCTTTGCATAAAGCCATCATGTGACTATCTACAATATAGTCGTTTTCGGCAACTTTTCTGGTACTTTTGTGGTGTGGAATGACACGAGGTTGGATAAATGATGACAGAATTTTAATTTTTGGATTCTTTAAGCACAATCATCTTTTATTGTACTGCAGAAAATGCTGTTTTCAAACGAATAGATGCAGCACCGCAGAACTCTGTCTGGCTGTTTATCTGCTGGGTTCAAACACAGTGAAGTTCTTGCCAAACCATGACACACTTCACCATTCTGTGCCCCTCTGATAGTGATAACACTTATCAGAGAGGCAAATCCCTTTGTGAAAGTGACTGACAGCACGCTGTTTACAGCGCCAATGGCCCAGACGCTGTTATTTTCCAGCAATTACTTCACACGGCGTTTGAACTCGGAGCCTGTGGTGATGTGATCGGCCCAAAAGTCTATTAACTCTTCCATGTTAACGGCCTGTTTGGAAGTGCTGCTGTGGACCATCTGTTTGGTGTCGCCGTTTTATTGCAAGCTCAGACTGGAATGTATGGCTGCCTCTAAAGCACAGATTTCCCTTGACCTGCAGTTTTTCTGTTTCTTTCTCTTCTCCACCTACAGCTAGTGGGATTTTTACAGCGAGATCGGGCCTTTGTCGACGAAACATGACACGTGTGTTGGTGTATGTCGGTGTGCTAATAGCCATAATGGCTGCGACAGAAGCGAGGCCTAAATCAGGTTGGTTTAAACCGCTGTTATAACAAGAATAAATCACTCTTGACGGTAACAGCGGCAGACACTACCTCAGAGTCTGTTGATCACACGAAGCATTTAGTGGTGGCACAATTGTGTTGGTGTTGGCAAACCAGATGGCCATTGTAGAGTTTTTTTTTATCAGCTAGATCTGTTTCTCAAATTCTTCAGGATCCAGACTTTGCATGCAAAGCTAAACCAAAATGTATTAACATGAACTGCATTGGCTCAATGTGCAAAATTATTAACATGAGATTAGGCTGAAAAGTAAAAGCGATTGGTTTCTAAATGCCTCTTGAATTTCGATGGTTCCATGCTCTTGGCAGCCATTATTTAATTCATTCTAGATATTATTTTATTTCTGATCATTTTGTTCTTGGATACCAAGGTATACAGCCCAACCATCTTCCTAATTTGACTAAAAATGACAGATTAATTTGGACCCAAATAGAGTTTGATTAGACAACATTTAATACCAACAACAAAAGATAATGGAACACCTTTTCTACTCTAGTCATCTAGGTTCCCTAAAGAATATGATCCGTTCTTAGAGTCAAGGATATTTTATTAATCCATAGAACCTTTTTCCACTCTAAATAACCGTTTGTACACTGGAAATGTTCTATGGTTTTTAATGGAACCATCAATACCAATGAAGAAACGACACTTTAAACAGTGTCAATATTGTCATTGTGTGGTTTTTAATTCTATTTTCCCACATTTTACAGATGAACCGAAGTGTAAATCTGGCCCAGTTGACCTTGTGTTCATCATCGACGGCTCCCGAAGCGTTCGCCCCCATGAGTTTGAGACTATGCGCAAGTTCATGATAGACATCATCCATGAGCTGGACATTGGCCTGGAATCTACGAGAGTTGGTGTGGTCCAGTACTCCAGCCAGGTCCAGAACGTCTTCTCCCTCAAAGCCTTCAGCAAGCCAGCGCAGATGGTCAAAGCTATCAACGAGATCATTCCTTTGGCGCAGGGCACCATGACCGGCCTGGCCATCCGTTACGCCATGAATGTAGCCTTCTCTGCCGAGGAAGGCGCCCGTCAAAATGTTCCCCATGTCGCTGTTATCGTGACAGACGGACGCCCTCAGGACCGCGTGGCTGAAGTGGCGGCTGCTGCGAGAGAGTCTGGGATTGAGATCTACGCCATTGGTGTCGCCAGGGCCGACATGACGTCACTGAGAGCAATGGCATCTCCACCGTTCGAGGATCATGTGTTCCTCGTGGAGAGCTTTGACCTTATTCACCAGTTTGGGCTTCAGTTCCAAGACAAGCTTTGCAGTAAAGTGTTCCTCTCTTTGATATATTCTCAAAAACCCCAGTGAATAGACATTTGTTGAACCTTTCAACTTTTCAGATTCTTTTCTATAAGGTTTCAACCTCAAACCTCAGCTCAAAGTTGCAAGTTCTCCTTAGCAATAACAAAAGATATACAGTTGGTTTGGGGTTGGTAAAAGTTTCAGGTCTGAAAACTCGAGGCGCATCGCACTGACTTTTTTGTTGATTTTAGAAAAAAAAGCAGTGCACTGCCGATATGTAGGCTGCTGGGCAACCACTAAATCTGCTGTCCTGTCACTGTAGCGCGAGCACTCTTTGGTTTGCTGTTAAACCGTCACATTACCAGAAACTCAAAAAAAAAGCACGTTACAAGCAAAGGGCTCAATCTTTGCAGTGTCCAAAGAACCATAAACATTCCTCAGCACGACGGAAAGCCATTCATTCGATTGGACAATGGAAAAAAATGCGAATGACGTCGGGCAACGTCGGGCTGCTCACAGTTGCTTTTTTTTTCAACTTCACGCGCTCCTGCAAAAACGCGAGGCGTAGCAGGCGGTTAAAACACGAGGCACCCGGAGAACATAAATACGCTCACTGCCAATAGAAAACAATTCAAAAAAGACGCCTCTCATTGCAAAAAACACATTCTGCCTGATCGGTTGTTTCTGCCATGAAATAAAAAATAAAAAGGATAATTGTGACTTTTTATCTCACAATTCTCACTTTTTTTCTCACAGTTGCGACTTTTTATCTCACAATTCTGACTTTTTTTTTCAGAATTGCATAATATAAAGTTAGAATTGCATGATATAAAGTCAGAATTGTGAGATATAAACTCACAAATCTAAGAAAAAGTCATAATTGCAAGATATAACCTCTCAATTCTGAGAAAATGTCAGAATTGTGAGTTCTAATTTTATAACAGAACACATATAAAGCACATCCATTCATCATAAACATACTCCAAACAGCTCTTGGGGGTTAATAATGGCCTTTTGAAGCGAAGCGATGTGTTTGTGTAAGAAAAATATCCATATTTAACACTTTATAAAGTAAAATAACTACTAATCCGGAGCCCTGTGGAGTACGTTTATGATGGATGGATGCGCTGTATTGAGCTTCAAACAGGTGGTAACTGTTCACTGCCATTATAAAACTTGGAAGCGTCAGGGTGTTAATTAATATAACTCTGATTGTATATTCCTCTGAAAGAAGAAAGTCATATAAACCTAGGTTGGCTTAAGGGTCAGTAAATCATTTTCGTGAGGGTGACCCATAATTTTCATTTTGGGATGAACGAATCCTTTAAATCTTTAGCTGACTTTAAGCACATGAATGCTGTTGCTTTTATGCCCTGTGATTGTGAACACTTACGATCTAGTTTTCCCGTGCTCATGTGTGCATTGGATTTGCAGGGATGGATTTGTGTCTGGAGTCAGATCACGGCTGTGAGCACATTTGTGAGAGCTCGCCTGGTTCCTACCACTGTCTGTGTCTGCCTGGATACACGCTGAACGAGGACGGCAAGACCTGCACGCGTGTGTACCCTTACAAATGACACATTATAGAAGTATGATATAATTATCATTCCAGTGGTGCTCAACAGGTGTGTGTTTACTTCTTCCAGCCATTGATCTATGTGCTGAAGGGAAGCACGATTGTGAGCAGATCTGTATCGCCTCACCTGGGTCGTTCACGTGCGACTGTGACACGGGATACGTGCTCAACGACGACAAGAGAACTTGCACAAGTTAGTGTTGAACGTGCTTGATGATATTTTCTTAGCTGCTTTGTTGATGAACAGTTTGAAATGACTAGTGAAAATACTTATTTTTATAATAAAAAAATAATAATCACTTGCATTATCTGCATAACAATTTGAATGAAGTGTGAATTGTACATGAACTTCCATTTTTAGTAGAGTATACAGACAAGTGTTATGTTCGGAAAAGCATACTACCATACTATTCATAGTATTTAAGCACTATACATTTTGTATACTGAACACAGTATGCGAATTTTGTGCGTACATGGAATATCTGGACTATTCATTAAAATGTGTAGTATACAATATATACTGCACAGTATATGCAGCATGCAGTAGTGTATACACTACAATGTATACTCTTCTTTTAAAAGTATAGTATGCTTACTTGTATACTTAAATGCTAACTTAAATATCCCAAGAAATCACTTAATAAGTCAAATGTTCTCCTCTATATGCTTGTGTCGTAAGAAGTACAGACTACGGTACAGAGCCGGTACTGAAATTTAGCATGTGAGCATTCTTAAACACCTGATTGGCCATTATGTTCACGTGTTCAACATATATGTCTGTGTTTGGCCAATCAGAAGTGTTTTCGAATACGCGTAACAACGCTCAAAATAATAGGGGGGAACGCTCACATGCTAAATTTCAGTACCGACTCGGTACCGTAGTCTGTACTTCTGACGACACGAGCATATAGAGGAGAACATTTGACTTATCAAGTGATTTCTTGGGATATAACAGTGCTTAAAATGCTAGGGAGGAATGCTCACATTTTTAAAATTTCAGTACCAAAGTTGGTACTTTTGACAACACTACATATTTACCTAGTGAATCCGGTGTTATTTTAGAATTATCTAAAAACTATTACGGAATTTATTCATATTTTGAATTAGCTTTTATTTTTATATTTTCAGTTTTCATTTCAGTAGTGATTTTTGTCATTTTTCTTAGTTTGTATTTCAAAATGATCTATTCAGCTTTAATTTATATTTATTTCAGTTTTAGCAATTTAGTGCTTCAACTTTCAAAGCAACATTTCTAGTTTTAAGTTTTCATTTTTCATCGTTTAGCAGACGCTTTTATCCTAAGCGACTTACAAGGGGAGCAATTAGGGGTTAGGTGTCTTGCTCAAGGACACTTTAGTCATGGTATGGAAGGTGGAGAGAGTGCTGTTCATTCACAATCCCCACCTTCAATTCCTGCCAGCGTGGGAATCGAACCGGCAACCTCACCACTAGGCCACGACTACCCTAAGTTTTAAGTTTTACATCTAATTTAATATTTTATTTCAGCTTTATTTTAATTAACAAAAACATTTTTGAATCATTTTAGTTAACTATAACAGTGTCGACTGAAGCAGGACATACACTAGCCTATCAAAATGATAAAAAAAACAAACATGGACTAAAATCCTGAAAGATCAAATGTTGATATAATGGGGTCTCTAACACCTGTTTACTCAGACTTCTCTCACTGTTCTCTGCCCGATCCAGTGATCGACTACTGCTCATTTGGGAATGATAGCTGTGAGCACCAGTGTGTGAGTGTCCTCAACGGTTTTAACTGTCGCTGTGACGAAGGATACTCACTCAACGATGACCTGAAGACCTGCACAAGTTAGTGAGAGCAACCAGGCCACAAATATTTCCTCCCTACGTGTACAACACTTTTTAAAATTAGTATGCAGTATGCGTCTCATTAGTATTCCGTACTGCTTATACCATATAAATGCAGAGCAGGTGATTAAAGAAAAACCTGTTGGATGCTCTATGCTTGCACAGTCAAATGCAAACTTAAATGTTTTTTTTTCCCATCACTAGAGTTTCATGCTTTTGTTTGCCTGTTCCAGTGATCGACTACTGTTCATTTGGGAATGATAGCTGTGAGCACGAGTGTGTGAGCGTGCTTCAGAGCTTTTATTGCCGCTGTCGTGAAGGATACACACTCAATGAGGATGAAACATCGTGCACAAGTTAGTGAGGGCACACACAATTCACCTATGAAAATCTCAAAAACCCACTCTAAGTACATGCTAGACATAAACATTGTCCTAACTAACATCTTCCAAACACATTGAACAGTCTCTAATGCAAAGAGAAAGTTTGCAATGTCATTACAGCTTCCGCATGGCCATATTATGCTGTTATAATGCACACGCTACTCATCTATCCGTTTCCTGCTGTTACCAGCTGGTTTATCTATTAGCCACTGAACAAAAACAGAGTGTTTTAGTGTTTCAGCTTCTAGTTCTACACAGACTCTATAGTGAATGGAATAAACATAGCCAAACAGTGTTGCTTATACAGGGAGTGCAGAATTATTAGGCAAGTTGTATTTTTGAGGATTAATTTTATTATTAACAACAACCATGTTCTCAATGAACACAAAAAACTCATTAATATCAAAGCTGAATATTTTTGGAAGTTTTAGTTTTTAGTTTTTAGTTTTAGCTCTTTTAGGGGGATATCTGTGTGTGCAGGTGACTATTACTGTGCATAATTATTAGGCACCTTAACAAAAAACAAATTTATACCCATTACAATTATTTATTTTTACCAGTGAAACCAATATAACATCTCAACATTCACAAATATACATTTCTGACATTCAAAAACCAAACAAAAACAAATCAGTGACCAACATAGCCACCTTTCTTTGCAAGGACACTCAAAAGCCTGCCATCCATGGATTCTGTCAGTGTTTTGATCTGTTCACCATCAACATTGCGTGCAGCAGCAACCACAGCCTCCCAGACACTGTTCAGAGAAGTGTACTGTTTTCCCTCCTTGTAAATCGATGATGGACCACAGGTTCTCAATGGGGTTCAGATCAGGTGAACAAGGAGGCCATATCATTAGATTTTCTTCTTTTAAACCCTTTCTTGCCAGCCACGCTGTGGAGAACTTGGACGCGTGTGATGGAGCATTGTCCTGCATGAAAATCATGTTTTTCTTGAAGGATGTAGACTTCTTCCTGTACCACTGCTTGAAGAAGGTGTCTTCCAGAAACTGGCAGTAGGACTGGGAGTTGAGCTTGACTCCATCCTCAACCCGAAAAGGCCCCACAAGCTCATCTTTGATGATACCAGCCCAAACCAGTACTCCACCTCCACCTCGCTGGCGTCTGAGTCGGACTGGAGCTCTCTGCCCTTTACCAATCCAGCCACGGGCCCATCCATCTGGCCCATCAAGACTCACTCTCATTTCATCAGTCCATAAAACCTTAGAAAAATCAGTCTTGAGATATATCTTGGCCCAGTCTTGACGTTTCAGCTTGTGTGTCTTGTTCAGTGGTGGTCGACTTTCTGCCTTTCTTACCTTGGCCATGTCTCTGAGTATTGCACACCTTGTGCTTTTGGGCACTCCAGTGATGTTGCAGCTCTGAAATATGGCCAAACTGGTGGCAAGTGGCATCTTGGCAGCTGCACGCTTGACTTTTCTCAGTTCACGGGCAGTTATTTTGCGCCTTGGTTTTTCCACACGCTTCTTGCGACCCTGTTGACTATTTTGAATGAAACGCTTGATTGTTCGATGATCACGCTTCAGAAGCTTGGCTATTTTAAGACTTCTGCATCCCTCTGCAATATATCTCACTATTTTTGACTTTTCTGAGCCTGTCAAGTCCTTCTTTTGACCCATTTTGCCAAAGGAAAGGAAGTTGCCTAATAATTATGCACACCTGATATAGGGTGTTGATGTCATTAGACCACACCCCTTCTCATTACAGAGATGCACATCACTTAATATGCTTAATTGGTAGTAGGCTTTCCAGCCTATACAGCTTGGAGTAAGACAACATGCATAACGAGGATGATGTGGTCAAAATACTCATTTGCCTAATAATTCTGCACTCCCTGTAAGCAGTATGGAGAAGCCTTTACAAAAGTTTACTGCAGTTTTTTAGAAGTAATACTACAGTTTTTGTTACATATAGAAAAATGCAGTTGTTTGGACACGAAAAAACTGCAGTATTGCAGTAAAACCTAAAATGTCTGTAGTTTTACTGGAGTACAACTATACTACAATACATCTAAAGTACTAGTAAAACAAAACTGCAATACAACTGCAGTTCTACTGTTTTTATACTTCATGCAACTTTCAGTTGTACTTCATTTTACTGCAGCTGTACTTATACTACAGTTTTACTGCAGTTCTACTTCAATATACTGCAGTTCTTTTTTGTAAGGGAGCTAACTGATTAGCTTATACCTTAGCAAGCTACAGTCAAGTTAATTTTTGTTAGCTATGCTACAAGCTACTAGCATCTAAGTTAAGGCTATTTTATCAAAGCAGTAATTAGTTATTCGGAACAAAACAATTTGTAAACAATATCTTAAAAATATGATTTTCCAGGTTACACTGCAACTTCAACTTGTAGGCAAAAGTAGCTTGTTACTGAAAAAGCTAAGCTATCTTGAAGGCAGCTAAGCTAAGTTATCTCTGACTGAAGCTCCTCTAAAGAGGTGTTTTTGCAGCACAACTATTCTGAAACAAGAAAAACACAGCTTGTATGTGACTTTGATGTGGTTTATTTGCTCTTCCTGCTTTGCCAAAGCTTTCTAACTTTTCTCTGCCTGTTCCAGTGATTGACTACTGCTCATTTGGGAATGATAGCTGTGAGCACGAGTGTGTGAGTGTCCTCAACGGCTTTCACTGCCGTTGTATCGATGGATACTCACTCAACGATGACATGAAGACCTGTGCAAGTTAGTGAAGGCCATCGTCAGTTCGTACATTCACTAATTGAAAAGGAATTCCTTCAAAATCAGTTTTTCTTCCATTTTTCTTAATGGTCTTAATTCCAAAGAACACCAACAGATGTGGATCCCATAGGGTCTAATATCTTTCCTCACTGCTCTCTTTCCTTTCTCAAAGCACTTAAAGCTTCTGTGAGACATATTGGATGTTTGTCCTCAATATTTAGCTGCTGAATTAGGCCACACAGCCTCTCTCCAAAACCCTGTCCTCCTGTTTCCCCCTGAAAAACAGTATATAAAAGTCCCCAATGTCATCATTGGTAGACACTTGAGAAACAATTAGAAGGAAACATAACTTAAAGCATCTAAACCCTGTCATATACTTGAATTCTAATCCATCTAATCCATATTTAGTGATCGATTACTGCTCATTTGGGAACGATAGCTGCGAGCACGAGTGTGTGAGTGTCCTCAAAGGCTTTCACTGCGTTTGTAATGATGGATACTCGCTCAACGGTGACAAGAAGACCTGCACAAGTTAGTGAAGGCCACATGGTTAAAACCCACACACATATACACCTTCCTATGCTCACAGGTGATGCATAATCCCAATTTGATACTTAAGTACAAAAGCAAAATATTTCATTTCTTGTTTAATGCACCGTGTGTAGTGAACTTATTCTGGCTTTCTAATAAGATTCCCATCAAAATAAAGGCCCCAAAGCTGTCATGTACATGGTAGATGATTGAGAAAAATTGTGAAGAATTTGGAAGAAACTTTCCTTTAAAATACCCAAATGCTGAAAAAAAAAGTTAATTAGGTATTGATGAAATATTAATGAAATAATTACCATATTCTGCATGTAATGTCCTTGAATTCTAATCCATCTAATCCATATTTAGTGATCGATTACTGCTCATTTGGGAACGATAGCTGCGAGCACGAGTGTGTGAGTGTCCTCAAAGGCTTTCACTGCGTTTGTAATGATGGATACTCGCTCAACGGTGACAAGAAGACCTGCACAAGTTAGTGAAGGATCACGCTCAATTTATATATTCACTTATTTTATTTGCACAACTTTTTTCTCAGTTGTTTAGCAATAACATTTGGGCCATCCATTGCTAAACTTGAGAAAATTACTGAACTATAATGTTTATTCGAAAAGAGAAATGTTTATCCTCTTTGGTCATGTCCTTAAAGGATTAGTTCGCCCAAAAATAAAAATGCTGTCATTTATCTCTCACCCTCATGTCGTTCTACACCTGTAAGATCTTCGTTCATCTTCAGAACACAAATGAAGATATTTTTGATGAAATCCGATGGTTCAGTGAGTCTCTATTGACCGAAAGATAATGAACACTTTCAGTTCCCAGAAAACTTCTAAAAACATATTTAAAACAGTTCATGTGACTACAGTGGATCAACCTTAATGTTATAAAGTGGCGAGAATACTTTTTGTGCGCCAAACAAACAAAATAACGACTTTTCAACAATATCTAGTGATGGGCGATTTCAAAACACGGCTCAAAGCTTTATGAATCTTTTGATTCAAATCAGTGGTTCGGAGCACCAAAGTCACATGATTTCAATAAACGAGGCTTCGTTACGTCATATGTGTTTCATAATTTCAATAGTTCTTGTTACTTTGGCAGTTTGATAAGCGAACTGAACCACTGATTTGAATCAAAAGATTCGTAAAGCTTCATGAATCAGTGTTTTGAAATCGGCCATCGCTAGATATTGTTAAAAAGTCGTTATTTTATTTATTTGGCGCACAAAAAGGATTCTCGTTGCTTTATATTATTAAGGTTGAACCACTGTATTCACATGAACTGTTTTAAATATGTTTTAGTATCTTTCTGGACATTGAAAGTGTTCATTGTCTTGCTGTCAATAGAGACTCACTGAACCTTCGGATTTCATCAAAAATATCTTCATTTGTGTTCTGAAGATGAACGAAGATCTTACAGGTGTAGAACGACATGAGGGTGAGGAATTAATGACAGCATTTTCATTTTTGGGTGAACTAACCCTTTAAATCCATCTAATCCATATTTAGTGATCGATTACTGCTCATTTGGGAACGATAGCTGCGAGCACGAGTGTGTGAGTGTCCTCAAAGGCTTTCACTGCGTTTGTAATGATGGATACTCGCTCAACGGTGACAAGAAGACCTGCACAAGTTAGTGAAGGCCACATGGTTAAAACCCACACACACATACACCTTCCTATGCTCACAGGTGATGCATAATCCCAATTTGATACTTAAGTACAAAACCAAAACATTTCATATCCTTTATGAATCCAGTAAGTCCATGCTTTACTCCAAATCTATAAATCAAGCACATCTCAGTAGAAAAATAAATGTGATGGCATTTTTACCAGTTTCTTTTCTATGCTTCTTCCTCTTACAAAACATTTTGCTCTTTGCCAACTACTTTGGCTGCTCGTCTTACTCCAGATTTTGAGCTTCTCTGCTTCTTTCTGCCTGTTCCAGGGATCGACTACTGCTCATTTGGGAATGATAGCTGCGAGCACGAGTGTGTGAGTGTCCTCAAAGGCTTTTACTGCCAATGTAATGAAGGATACTCACTCAACGATGACAAGAAGACCTGCACAAGTTAGTGAGGGCAACATATACTATTATGCACACCTTTGTTAGCTTTTATGGGAGCCTGATTCCACTTTTAATTAAAAAAAAAAAAAAACATGCTAGTTTAAAATAAGAAACACAATGACTCCCATTCAAAAGTTTGGGGTCAAGTAAATTTTTTTGGAAAAACATTAGCACTTTTATTCAGTAAAAATGTATTCAATTGATCAAATATGGCAGTAATTGTTACGAAAAGAATTCACAAGAATATTAAGCAGCATATTAAGTGATAGCAATAAGAAATGTTTCTTGAGCATATATTAGATGATTTCTGAAGGATGCTGAAATAGGCATCCTTGATGCTGAAAATTCAGCTTTGATCACAGGAATAAATTATATTTTAAAATATATTGAAATAGAAAAAAATGATTTCAAATTTTAATATTATTTCACAAATATTCCTGTTTTTACTGTAGTTTTTCATCAAATAAATGCAGCCTTGGTGAGCATAAAAGACTTCTTTCAAAAACAAACAAAAAGAAAATTACTAGTGTAAATCGGAAATAACTGGGCGACTGTGAAAAATAAAGTCATCAAAGTTGATATTATTTATGATGTGCTAACTGGCTTCCACAGGTTTTAGGGATGAAAACATACAAACAAACATTGCAAAAACATTAAAACAACCATAAACACATCTACTTCTTAAGAATTTAACAACAAAGACAGTGCTCGTCTGTGCATACTTCTGAGACACCACTTGTGTATTTCTTGCACTGTTTTTTTGCTTTTGTAAAGTGTGTTTCTTGCCATCCTCTTCCTGTTCCAGTAATTGACTACTGCTCATTTGGGAATGATAGCTGCGAGCACAAGTGTGAGAGTGTCCTCAAAGGCTTTAACTGCCGTTGTAAGGACGGACACACTCTCAATGATGACAAGAAGACCTGCACAAGTTAGTGAGAGGACCCGGTCCACACGATCACTGTTTCAGATCTATGCACACAAAACTAACACAATGCTGATCACGCATGTTTGCTCTGTTAGGATTTCTTTCAGATACCTCATTCTGTTCTATAATCTGAGCGTTTATTATGAACAAAATCTAAATTTAGCTCAATTATTGCTGACTGATCTTGCATGTCTTGTTTTCTGGCCACAACAGGGGCTGTTGTTCATTAAAGATTTTGTTCTAATTCATTTTATGTTTTCAGAATCATTCAAATGTGATGTTTAATGCCGTTTTGTAGCAGTTGGCTTCTGATGGCAGTTGATTTTGCATGACAGATTTTAAGGAGACTGCCATTTAAATATAAATCTTTAGCATATTGCCCATTCTTGGCTGTATTATGATCAGACCCCACAAATAAATTCACATTCATCTCCATTCTACTGCATTTACTTTGCACTGTTTGCTCACTAAAACACTATTTCCTTTGTTTTTATCTCTCAGTGATTGATTACTGTTCGTTTGGGAATCACAGTTGTGATCATCTTTGTTTTGGTGTGCTCAATGGTTTCTACTGTCGCTGCAATGAGGGATACACTCTTCAGGAGGACGGAAAGACCTGCCAGTGTATGTATCAAGCACTCCACAGGTCCTGTTATATTGACTACATTAAAGGGGTCCCATTATGCTTTTTTACATGTTTAACTTTCATTAGTGTGTAATGTTGCTGTTTGAGCATAAAAAAGCTCTGTAAAGATACAAAGCACAAAGTCACTCCATTGTGTTATTATAGCATTAGTTATTATAATGTGTTATTATCAGGGCTGGGTGGATTACTTTTAAAATGTATTTCACTACAGATTACAAAATACATGCTTTAAAAAGTAATTTGTAGCATATTTTGTTACACTTCTCAAGTTTAGAAACTTAATCTAAATACTTTAGAATACTTTGGAATACTAATAAGTGTGGAACAAACACAAAACAGGTAATTTTTTCCCTCAGAATTGCGTGATATAATGTTGCAATTGTGAGTTATAAAGTCAAAAGTATGAGATATAAACTCACAATATTGAGAAAAGTCAGAATTAGGAGAAATAAATTCACAATATTGAAAAAAGTCATAATTATTTGACATAAACTCACAATATTGAGAAAAGTCAGAATTATGAGATATAAACTCATACTAAATTCACAATTTCAAGGAAAAAAGTCAGTATTGCAAGTTTATATCTCCCAATTCTGACTTTATAACATACAATTGTGAGAAAAAACTAATTGTGAGAAAAAGTTGCAGTGACGAGTGAATTATAAAATGACTCACAAAACATGAAAACAGTCGTGGATCATCAGGTCATGACAGGACAGTTAAGCTGACGGTTGGGCAATATTTTTAATAAATTCAGTCATTTTTTCTTGTTCAGGACAGAACTAAATAAAAACAACAACATTTTTATGATCCTCTTAAAAGTATTAAAATGTTGATGAAACTGAACTCCTCTTTTTCAGACGGTCAGAGTCAGAGAATCACCAATCGCTGTTTAAATGACATTAAAACTCAAAGTAATCACTTTGGTAATCTAAAGCACTTTTCAGATGTAACTGTAATCTGATTACCACCCATTTAAAATGTAACTGTAATGAAATACAGTTGCTCAAATTTTGTATTTTAAATACGTAACTAAGTTACTTGTATTTCGTGACTCCCAAACCCTGGTTATTATCCATTGTAGTCTTGAGTTTTCTTCCAGGAACAGACACTTCCCAAAATTTCTCTTTTAAATAATTCCTATCAAAAAATTCCTCATTTAAATAATTCCCACAAAAGGCATATGCAAAAAAAGGGGCGTCGCCTGGTTGCGTCAGTTAGCCGACCAATTAGAGCACACTTCACGTTAGTTGCAAAGTGTGTTGAAACTTGTGGACATTGCCGAAACACCAATCATAATATTTTAGTCCAGCCGTCCAATCAGAGCTCTCTGCGCTTTTTCTGGGCTTCAGAGAGTCAGAAAATGAACAGAATGTTACTGACAGACTAGGAAGAAACAATGTCAAATATGAGAAAATTATGTGTTTTTTGAACATTCAAGAATGAAAACCTACTCTATTATTCTAGTAAATGAGTTTTCGATATTAAAATACTTCCAGTGTAATGTGCAGAGACAACTGTAAGGTTTTTGTCCAAACTTACAGTATATATTAATGTCTATATTTTATTGGTCACGACGCTTTTCAAGAGCAAAACATTTACTTTTACAACTATCATTCAAGCTATTTTTGGCTTTCACAACATTTGAGATAAGATGCAATTTATTGACCTTCCGAGCTGATTATCAGATTAATCCGCCTCATAAATATATTCTGTTCCCAAACTGTGCTCAGATTTCTCAACACTGAATAGTTACCTTTAAAACTGCTCAAAGTCAGCTGGCACGGAAGTGAAGCGCCCCCTCTTTAAGCTTGATGGCCTTCCCAGACCTTGGCCTTGAACAGCTGGAAAGGCCAAAAATATCAAGTGTGTCATTTATCATTTTTTTAAGTTTATCTAAAGGCTCTGGACGTTTACTTTAAATAGTCCAGTCATCTCTTCACCAGATTTCCTCTTCATCTGCTTCCAGTGTGTAGCAGAAATGAAGTTTCGTCTATATTTATATTGTTTTTCTCGCAAGTATTTGAATTAGTGTCAAGAACATGTCATAAAATTATGCTTTTGCTCTTCAGGGTCACATGACCCTTCAGAAATCATTCTAATATGCTGATTTGCTGCTAAAAAAAAATGATCAATGTTAAAAACAATTTTGTGGAAACCAAAATATTAATCTCTGTACTGTCACTGTTGATCAATTTAATGCATCCTTGCTGAAGAGAAGCCTTAATTTCATACTGATCCAATGTTTTCAATGTGGTTTATGACGTTCTCTTCATGTTTTTGTCTTCTGCAGCGGATAACTTGTGCAACACAGTCGAACATGGTTGTGAACACCAGTGTGTGAGCACTCCAGGATCATACCACTGCATATGTCCTGAGGGCCATGTGCTTCAGGATGACGGCAAGACCTGCGGTAGTAATGCAAGCTTTCATTCAGACAACCCTTATTACAGATCAGATTATCCTGAACGTTAGTTTAATAGTGGACATGCCTAAAGCTGAATTCCTGGAAAGCTGGAAAAGTTTCTATTTGCAATCTATAGATTGGTGACTGCATGAATTGCATGCTGTCTGTTGCTAAAGGCGAAGTGTGTAATTTTTTCAGTATTAAAATACTTTCTTCTATCTCAGTTTAATATTCAGAGATCACTTTAGGTAAACTGTATTACCATTATTATTACTATTGCTCATACTTTTATGAGAACCAAAGTTTTCTTTCTAAACCCCTGAGGCTAAATATTAAACTTTGCACATTTCACCAGTGAGTTTTGCACAGGGAAGTATGTTTGTTTTCACCATTAAATAAAAAATAAAAAAGGTAATTGCGATTTTATCAGAAATCAGAATTGTGAGTTATGACGTTGGAATTGTGAGTTCTAAAGTCAGAATTGTGAGTTCTAAAGTTGGAATTGCGAGTTATAAAGTCAGAATTGTGAGTTATAAAGTTGGAATTGCGAGTTATAAAGTTGGAATTGTGAGTTATAAAGTCAGAATTGTGAGATTAAAAGTCGCAATTACCTCTTTTTATTTTTTTATTTAGTGGCGGAAACAAGCTTCCATAGGGAAGCATGTGATAGAATATGAAAAATTCTATTTGCAGTTCTGTTTTGTGGAAGTTGTGGCTCAACGAGACACAAAATATTTGTCACAGTCCAGAAATGCATGTTTGTTCATTTCTCTTGCCCTCTCCAAGCCTGTCGATCCTCCAACATTGACCTGGTCCTCCTCATCGATGGTTCCAAGAGTGTTCGGCCACAGAATTTTGAGCTCGTCAAGCAGTTTGTCAACCAGGTGGTGGATCAGCTGGACATCTCCCCTAAAGGAACACGCGTCGGTCTCGTCCAGTATTCGAGCCGAGTTCGGACAGAGTTCCCGCTCAGCATGTATCAGACAAAAGAAGAGATCAAAAAGGCTGTGATGAATGTGGAATACATGGAGAAGGGAACCATGACAGGCTTGGCTCTGAAGCACATGGTGGAGAACAGCTTCACCGAGGCTGATGGTGCTCGTCCTGCTGAGAAGAACATCCCACGGGTCGGCCTGGTCTTTACGGATGGACGTTCACAGGATGATATTCAAGAGTGGGCTAAGAAGGCCAAGGAAGCAGGTATCATTATTTAGAGGCAAAAAAATTAAATTGTTACAGTCACAGAAACTCTTAAGAATTTTTTTACAATAAAAAATATTATTAAAAAAATATATTATATATATATATATATATATAAATACATGTGTGTGTGTGTGTGTTTGTGTTTGTGTGTGTTTGTATTCCTTTATCAAAATGGAAAAAATCTAATTTTAGCTAAGATTTAGTTTTTTGTAAATATTATTCATTTATATTGTCTTTAGATTGTCCCATTTAAAAAAAAAAAAAAAAAAAAAAAAAAAAAATATATATATATATATATATATAAGTATTTCAAAATATATATAAATAAATAAAATTTAATCTAGTCTTTTAACATTCATGGGTCATGGGTGATTATATTAATTTATGTATTTTGAAATATTTTAGTTTTTTTTATTTCTAGAACAGATCGAAAGAAATTATATTATAATTGGACAAAATACAAGTTATATTATTAATTAATACATATTACAATTTTTTATGTAAAAAAGCAAACGTCCTATAAAATTAATAAATAAAAGCTGGCTTTGTGTGTTTCAGGTATCACCATGTATGCTGTTGGTGTGGGTAAAGCTGTGGAGGATGAGCTGAGAGAGATCGCCTCTGACCCTCTGGAAAAACACTTCTTCTACACCGCCGACTTCATTGCCATCAGCCAGATCGCTGAGAACCTCAAACTCAATGTCTGCCCAGGTGTGTTTGAAACACTGACAATACCAGACACACAATCGCACACTATGTTCTTTAGCACCATCTAGAGCCTGATAAAAACATACACATTCATTGTTTACCAAAGAAGGCACCAATGGCTATCCTATACATACAGTATATTCATTATAAAAGCATTTCCCTCACATTTGTATTTCTGCCAAATGCATAAATGCAAATTTGAGGGAAATTCTTTTAGAATGAAGATTGGTTATTTAATTTGATCACTTGTTGCAACATTTTTCAGCGGAGAGTCAAAGAGAGGTCGAGGTTAAGGACCCCTGCGCTTGTGAAAGTCTTGTGGAGTTCCAACAAGTTACGATGTCCACCCTAGACCAGCTCACCCAGAAACATATCCTTTATATATTCACTACAGATCCTTTAAACAAAATGTCATCTTTTCAGCACATGCAACATTTTTTTTTCTCATTCGAGCATCATTTTTAAAACTTTGAAAAATCACTAACCTTAAGTATTTAACATTGCAGCATAATACAGGCCAGTATAGATGATTGACAGGAAGTGAAGTGGGAGAGAGAGGTGGATGGGATTGGGAAAGGTTCTCAAGCCGCTGTTCTGACTTTGGGACAGATTTTTGGGTTGCTCGAAGCACTGACGGATGAAAAAAAAACCCCCAGACTTACATTGAAGAAAGGCCCTGATCCATATCAGGAGACCAGAATACCATGGAGTGGGCTCTTCTGACTTGGACCACTAAAAACCTGCCTAGAAACAAACAACAATTCCCCAGCAACCACCCTAGCTACTGCATAGCAACACCCATAGCAACTTTTGAGTGGCACTTTAATTTTCTACTGAAAATGTAGCACTTTTGTTATACAGCGTTTAGTAAACACTGAATGTTCATTCAGCAAAAATATATTTTTATTGTACATTTACATTTTTACCACTTCAGTTGGTACATATTGTTCAAAAGTTTAAGATCGGTAAGAAATAAATGAATACTTTTATTCAGCAAAGACTTATTAAATAGTTAAAAAGGACATCAAAGACATATATAATGTTATAATGTACATAATGTATAATGTTACAAAAGACAAATGCTGTTCTTTTGAACTTTCTATTCATCAAAAAAATCCTGAAAAAAGTACAGTTTCCACTAAAATATCAAGCAGCAAGCAACTGTTTTCAACATTGATAATAATCATAAATCTTTTCTGAGCATCAACATCATCATCATATTAGAATGATTTCTAAAGGATCATGTGACACTGAAGACTGGAGCTGAAAATTCAGCTTTGAATCACAGGAATAAATTACATTTTAAAACATATTCAAATGCAAAACAGTTATTTGATATTGTAAAATATTTTACTAATATTTTACAGTATTTTTGATCAAATAAATATAGCCTTGGTGAGCAGAATTCTTTCAAAAACATTTAATGATCTTGCAGACTTTTGAACGGTAGTGTATAAGCAGTGGATTCACGCATTATTACAAGAAGCTGAAGGGTTTAACAGAAGCCCCTCTGTACAGAGAGAGCCCTTATTGTGTCTGTCGGTCTGATCTGTTCCAGACTGGCCCCTCTGCTTTGGCTCCTGACATAAACCTCTGTGACCACACGCTTCAATGGCTCTTTGTTTCAGATCTCTCACTCAGCATCATTCATCAAAGCTCAAAAGCGCCCTTGTCCCATGTCTGAGGCCAGAAACAGATGTTTCTGACCTAATAGATGCGGATGCACGTCTCCGCTGGATCCGTTTAACTAGGATTTGATGAGATTACAAAGGAAGGGTGATGCTTCATGGCTCTCATCACAGTTAAACTACAGATCTTGCTGATTTGGATGTAGTGGTTAACATGCTTACCACGACACTCTGAGCTCTATTGCTCAAGTGATGCAATTCCCGATCTAATTCCCACATTTTCACATTGTCTGTCTTTTTTTTACCCCAAAAGGCCACTGTTATTTACTTTTTGGTATAAATATGTAAATTGTTTATGACTGGTGCATGTTACAGCAAACATCACTATTACTATAGACTTTGTGCGTCAGAGAAACACACGTGCAGTCAGGGCTGGGTGGGTTACTTTTAAAATGTATTTCACTACAGATTACAAAATACATGCTTTAAAAAGTCATTTGTAACGTATTTCGTTACATTACTCAAGTTTAGTCACTTAATCTAAATACTTTAGAATACTTTGGAATACTAATATGTATGAAACGCACACAAAAACGGTAATTGCGAGTTTTTACCTCACAATTCTGACTTTATATAAACTCGCAATTTTCCAGAAAAAAGTCAGAATTGTGAGATAAAAAGTCATAATTCTCTCTCTTTTTTTTTTACAATTATAAGGGACTCAATTTTTAAAACTTCAGTTATCTGTTATATAAAATAGCTTATTCAGTATTAAATAAAAATGTCGTTTTTATGATCCCTCTTATTTTATTAAAATTATTCAAATGCTGCATATTGTGCAAGGGTATGAAACTTATGAGCAGAAATGTAAATTAGGATGATTTTGCAGACTGTTGGTTTCGGAGAATAACTCATTTCTGTTCACATTTATTGCTCGTTACAGTTATCACACTAATGTTTAAATGAAATTAATGACATTAAAATTCAAAGTAATCACTTTGGTAATCTAAAATACTTTTCATATGTAACTGTAATCTGATTACCACCCATTTAAAATGTAACTAATGAAATACAGTTACTCAAATTTTGTATTTTAAATACGTAACTAAGTTACTTGTATTTTGTTACTCCATAACCCTGCGTGGAGTCACCTTTGGGATTTTGTCTTTGAATTTTGTTTTTGTGCTAGCTCTGTATATTTCTATGGCTTCGCTGTCGAACAGTAATGTGCTGGTGCAGTGGATTTACTTATTGTGGAGTTAACGAAAGTTATCATGAGCAATGTAATGTTTGAAGCGGATGTCATAACAAATGTCAGTAGACCGGGAAGATTTCAAAACAAGCTGTTCATTCATAAATCTGTAAGATCTTACCTTCATGCTGTGGAAATACAAAACGTGGGCTACATAAGGTCTATCGAGTGCAACAGTGCCCGCCCACTTTTTTAGTGGCATTGCTTCCGGAAAGCATTTTATCTATTCATTTCTCCCATAGGGATTAAAAAAAAGCCTTAGTCAAAGCCTTATAAGATATGAACCAAGCCAATCAGCCATGAGATGAATCATAACATTACAAAATTTGAGCAATTTTATTTTTTAAATCAGACAAAAAATGCAAAGCTATGTAGTTAACGGCTTTAGTGAGCCGTGCTTCATGGGAGTAGGCAGAGCTAAAGAGCTCTTTTCTGCACCCGTAAGATCTTCCTTCATCTTCAGAACACAAACTAAGATATTTTAAAGATGCTAAAACATATTTAAAACACTTCATGTGAGTACAGTGGTTCAACCTTGATATTATAAAGCGACGAGAATACTTTTTGTGCGCCAAAAATAAACAAAATAATGACTTTCCAACAATATCTAGTGATGGACGATTTTAAAACACTGGCTTTACGAATCTTTTGTTTCGAATCAGTGGTTCGGAGCGCCAAACTCACGTGATTTCAGTAAACGAGGCTTCGTCACGTCATAAGTGTTTCGCAATTTCAATAGTTCGCGTTACTTTGGCAGTTTGATATGCGAACCGAACCACTGATTCGAATCAAAAGATTCGTAAAGCTTCGAAGCAGTCGACAGGCAAGACAGAGCAGGTTACTTTTGATATGAAAGTTTCAAATTTCAAATATTGTAACTCTTTAATGAAGTTTAAACAATAAATAGCGTCTAGTGTGTCTTTAATGTGTCGTGACAGATCGCTGTAGCTCCTCGATCATCTCTTCATACTAGTTCATTTATAGCATCAAATAAACATGAATGAACATCAGAAGGAATGTTGTTTCAAGCGCAGAAAGACGTGAGGACACACAACTTTTCAAGTTCACCAACGTTAATCTACTAACTCCCCTGACTGCTTTGTCGGACAAAATGGCAGATTCGGGGTTATGATCGGTCAGATCGCCTGTCAATCAAACTGCCGGTGAAGAGTCAATTAAGAACCGTTATTTTTAAGAGTGTAGAGATTTCAAATTTTTGACTAAGTTACCACCTAAAAACCACCCAGGACATGCATTAGACCTACATCAACAGAAAAATAAGATGCAAAGTATGATTATATGATCATTTGTTACAGTATATTTCCTTAACTGTATGTCACTGTCAGCTATGACCAAGCGATTGGAAGTTCTGGAGAACCAGTTGCTCACAAGAAAGTGAAAGAGGACGTCACACATCAGCGTGGAGGAGGATGGGGCCTGCTGGGAGTGAAGGGTCCCACAATCAAAAGATCTACAGGTGTAGATGTCTGAGACATGAGGCCAAATTTTTGGACATGGCTAATATTGTTCTCTATTTATACATGATCTGTATTGTATGGTTTATAGAGAGGTATGTATTTATGACAAATTTGATATTAGCATTTATACACTAAAAAGGGAAATGAAGTATTTGGTACCACTCTTAAATATCGTCATCATTATCATGTTTCCATCAGGTTGGCGCCAAATTTGTATAGATCTATAAAACCTTACTTTTATACACACAAATATTCCAAAATTCATTTAGTTACAGTTGATACTCTTTGAATCATTAGTTGCTGACACTTCATATTACCAAAGCTGTTTCCTATCAGTGTTGCGCCTGAACATCAGAGGAACACGGATGATGTTTGTTGGACTGCAAACAGATTTTTTTGACTCAAGAATGGCCCGAATGGTTTAACACTAAAAGGAGATTTGTGTAAACAGGGTAGTGTGTACGAGTGCCCCTTAAGATTGCAGTTTTTTATTATTGTTCTTATTGAAATGTAATATACACATACAGAATCCAGTTAAGATACCTCAGAGTACTCTGGCCTCAGGTTTTCGTTTTCGAGATGTTTGCAAAAAGGCCCCATTTTAAGGCTCTTATATGTGAATTCTTGTATGTTTTTGGTTATTTCCTAATAACACTCTTTTTTAAAACTTTTAAAGTGTGTCTGTCTTTTTACATTGTGAAGTAAATATGTTTTCAGACTGCTGTCGTTATGAAATTGAGGCTGTGTGTGAAGGTGGAAAGATGTCTCAAGAAATGTTCAGTCTGCTGAACCCGGCTAACAGGGAAGGTTCTGGAAAGGTTCTCTCAAAGTTAAACTTCTTCCAGTAGCGTTAATAGAACGTTTGTTTAAAGTAAAATCGCCTTTAACCCTCTGGTGATGCTTCAATGAAATGAATGTACCAAATTTCAGTGCTATAATGTTATATATATATATATATATATATATATATATATATATATATATATATATTAGGAGATTTTATGGTACTAAATTATACTAATGGAATAGTTATGATCCATTTATTACTATGAATAAACATCTTGAATGCTTTGGAGCACAGGTTTAAGTTTGGTCTCTTTTTAAAAAAGACACTCTTTTTAAAAAAAAGTCTTTAAAAAAGTTTATTATTATGAAAAATGCACAAAAATACTAATTTAAAATTTGATATGAAATATATTTTTCAAAACATGTTTTACTGTAAAACTGTGAGAAAATCAAAGCCATAAATCTAAACCAAATAAATCTCCAAATTTGAGGTAGACCTCTTAAAAAAAATTGCTTTCATAAATATTTTGTTTGGGTTCAATCCCAAACATTAATACAAACAATAAAAGTATGATTTTCTCTTTTTCCCAGGACCATTTCACCTTTTCAAATCATGCCCATGATTTTTTGTGTGTGTGTGTGTTCAAAAAAATCAGACCAAACAGCACAAGAGGATTAATAACTGTATAAAAACATTAGCACAAAAACTTTGTTTATAAATCATTCGTGTGTGTGTGTGTGTGTGTGTGTGTGTGTTATGTCAGGGGATGTCAAATTGTTTTGTTTTTGTGGTTTTTATGCTCTATAGAAGCAACTAAATCAACCAAAGATCATTTAAAAATCATAAAATAAAAAAGAAATTAATCGCATTCACAAATACGCTTTACAAACATAGCATAACTATACTTTTCAACATTGATAAAAAAAAAGAAGAATTTCTTGAGCAGCAAATCAGCATAGTAGAATGATATAAATGATATGAAATACTTATTCACCTTGGATTTATTTAGTTTTTGGCTTTGACTGGTTTGACCAAATCCATGATTGTGAGAGTCTACCAGATCATCAGTTAAAAAATCCCAATCAGGCTGTAAAGTTGCATCACCTCGTCTTCGCATCATCTTCATATCACATGATTGTTAAAAAAAACAAATGAACTCATTAACTTTTTTAAAACTGTGACCTTTTCCTCAGAATTTGTTTGTGTTCCTAAAAAGGCAATCATTCACTAAAGGGAGCGTTGTTGAGATAACAACACGTTTGTCCTTTCCACATCTGAGCATTGCACTCTGAGCTGCAGTATGTTTGGGGTAATTAACACTCTTCCTCTGAGACTAGTGGGAATCTCTGACATTTCACAACCTCCACAGAGTCTAGTCTGAGCGAGCCTGATGGCAGGAGAGACTCGAGCGTCTCACGCCCCTGAGATCTGCCGGCAGAAGGTCAACACTTGTTGTTCTAAAGCTTGTATTCCTGGGAGTGATTAGTGCATCTGTGGGGAGATGCAGAAAAGATCATGGAACATAATAAGAGAGATTGTTTTAGACGTTTAAAGGTCTGTTGGCATCAAGAGAGATTCTGTTTTGAAATGTTAATGCTAATTGTCTCTTGAGTTCGGATTACACGGCGGCTGATGCAAATGTTGATCAATCGGCAAGTCTGAAAAAAATTGTGGATGTCATATTCGAGTAATATTATAAATCATATAGTGGCCAAAGAAAACATTTTGCCGTCCTTAAAAACACTACACAACACAACATGTTAAATCAAGTGACATTTATTTTAAAGACAGATAACGCAAGTTCACTTTACGAGCAAAACATTTCAGAAAAAAGGCTATTTTAAAGCAACAGATATACTTAAAGAAATAAAAACCTTATTTTTAATTTTTTTTTTACTCTAAAATAGAGATGTTTGCATCAATGTGAATGTCTTTACTTTCATTTTTGATTAATGGACATTGGTAAATGTAAGAAATTAAAAATATTAATTTCTTTAAAAAAAAAAAAAAAAACTTATTGGCCCCAAACTATTTGCATAATCTTAAGAAAAGGGCTACATTGAATGAAATGAAAACACTTGATTTTAAATTTAAGGTTCAAAGGTCATCACTCATGGTGGTCCGGATGTTAATATCACACCCTAAATTGTTAAAAATGCCTTTTAAAGATGTGAAGAGATAAAGATGTTTAAAGTCTATGCTTTCTTTATCACATCATGTTGACTTTTTCTTTATTATTTCTCATAGCCAAAGGATATTTGAACAATATTGTGACAAAAAAGCTTGATTAGTTGGTTTTCCCAGGCCTCACCGAGCTGATGGTGACTGTGATGTACAGACTGAATCAGTATAGAAGATAGGGCTGGTTTCCAGTCTACATAAATCAGAGTGATTATTCTCCATAATTACACTGTAATGAATTGCTGTAAAAAATAACAGCATTATTTTACAGCCGCTGACTGTTTTTTAATAATACAGCATATTGCTGTAAACTGCAATGCATTCTGGGGTCACGTGTTGGTTTGACTCAAATTTACAGAATATTGCTGTAAAATGACCCTTCGAAATTTTAAAAAAATACAATTATTTACTGTACTCTGAGAATACAGGGAAATTAAATTACAGTAACACTACTGTAAATTTTACAGTAACTGGCTGGCAACCCTGCTGCCAGTATTATACTGTAAAATTTACAGTAATTTTTTAACAGTGTAGAGTCTTTTTGTCACATTTTATTCGTGCTGTGAGCTTTTAGCAGAATATACAGCTCTTCTGAACGCCTGTCAATGGAGAAAGATGTTTTTTAACTGCACAATGGCGCAATTACAGAAATTACCGGCACTGCAACTTCAAGAAGAAAAATGGGTAAAACTTTATTTTACAGTGTCATTGTTGCATGTTACATGCAGCTACTGTATTAATAACTAGAAATTAAGCATAATTGCATGCAATTAACCCTAAACCAAACCCTGATCCTAACCCTACACCTATAGTAAGTACAGGCAGTTAATTATTATTACTCAGTAATTAAATGTATCATTACACTGTAATACTGACACCTTAAAATAAAGTGTAACCGAAAAATGCGCAAAATTTGTACAAACAACAGTTTGTCACTGGACAGTAGGAGAAGCGTGTCCTGATTTTGCCAAGTTAGATGCATTCCTGGGTCGACATTCCTGTTCGAAAATATTATCGTAATCCTAAACACGCTATCCCTACCCCTAAACCAAACACTACCCATAACCTATCCTTAAAATCAGAGGGAAATCATATGTGAATAACACTGATGCTACCACTCTTAAACTTGACATAAACTTGCTCCTCAAATCTGATTGGTTGTTGGAATGTTGTTGCAGGATCAACATAGATGTCAATCCAGGACATGATGCACTTGGTGAAATCAGATTCTGTATAGGAGGACAACTTTTACCTTATTTACCCCTAAAAGGTGCATTTGAGTAGCCTTAAGGTACTACTATGAGCGTCTCGGTTACGTACGTAACCCTTGTTCCCCGCGTCGAACGTGACCGACTGAAATCCTTAGAGGATACCGAACTCTATTACCAAGTCGGGCACCCCATGGTATAAAATAAGATTTCTCGTCAGCTTCTTTCACAACAGGCTGGAAAGTCTGCAGAGGTATTACTGTAAAGTGAACTCTTAATATTATTCTGTTGATGCAATGAATTTTTACATTTGTTCTAGACTTCCTAGCCATCAGTCATCTTGATGCACAACGTTTAACCTTTTACGCTCTCTATTCTTTTCCAGAAAGTGGTGCTATCGAAAGATGAACCTTTCACTGGCGGGTAACATCACACAACCCAAGATTTTGCGGGACAGTTTGAGCACAGCGGTGGCTAAGAATGTGATAGTGGTTGGTTTGTGCATCTCCATCAACTACATCAACGGCACGCTCGTCCACACCTTCATCAAGCATGAGATCTTCACCGGAAACCCTCGGTACATCCTCTTCATCCACATGGTGTTCAACGACATGATTCAGCTGATAATCGCGGTCGTTCTTCACGTGTTGAGCTACGCTGTGTTTACCATTAATGTCTCTTTCTGCTGTGTTCTGTTGATAAGCGCTATATTCACAACCCTCAACACACCGCTGACCCTCGCCTCCATGGCTGTCGAGCGCTACGTCGCCATCTGCAACCCTTTGCGTCACGCTCAGATCTGTACCACACGGAAAACGTACATCCTCATCGGTCTAATCTGGATCCTGAACGCCATCCAGGTTCTGCCAGACCTGTTCATTCTGCTGGCTACACAACCGCCAATCTTCTTCTACAGCAATATCTTCTGCTACAGAGATTATCTGTTCAATAACCCATATATAATAGAAAAGAGAAGTGTTGTGTATATCATTTACCTGGCATTTGTGTGGCTGACTATAGTGTATACTTACTTAAAAATCATGTTTGTTGCAAAGGCCACAAACTTGGATGCTCGCAAAGCTCGGAGTACCATCCTCCTCCATGGGATCCAGCTTCTGATGTGCTTGCTGACGTTCGTCGGACCCTTCCTGGACAGGCTGCTGGCGGAAATGTTTCCGATGTTAATTCTGGAGATGAGATTTTTAAGTTATTTAGTGATCCAGATAATGCCCAGGTTTATCAGTCCTATTGTGTATGGCGTGAGAGATCAAACGTTTTGTAAGTACCTGAAAAGACACTTACTGTGTGCAATGTTCGAGATGAGGGGAACGATAAAAACTCTCCGAACTAAAAGGGATTTGGCGAAAGTTTCCGATAAATCAATATGAACGTTCACTACATCACAATACTGTTAAGAAACTGTTGAGTTTGTAAGCAACATTTGTTAATGAATCTGATTTGTGGAAGTGTGTGAAAGAAATGAATCAATATGTACTGGCACCAATCTGCAATGAGCATAATTAATACATTTAAATGAAATGAATAAGCAACCTTTGGTGCATTAAGATCCCTGCATTGGCAAACAATATTAAACTAAAAGTTTCTAAATGTTTAGAAATCATCCAAAAACGACCGTATCTTATTATGCAGTAAAAATGCAATCTTTAAAGTGAAAAACAAATGATTATTTCGAGTGTAAAAATTGTCAATGGAAAAAGTCCCTTTATGAATATAATATAATATAATATAATACAATATTATGTAATATAATATATATTATGGATGCACGATATGAAAAATTACTGATACAACAACCGACAATAAAGTCCTTCACATTGTTGATACCGATAACCAATAAGTTTGTATTTTTATATTATAATTTGTATATAATCTGCAGTTTGTGCACCCAGGAGAATAGTAAATCTTAGATGCACTGATGAAACTGATTTTTTAGTAGCCCTGGCCTAACTATAATTGCAAACATCAGTCCTGATTCTTCAAATGTTTTTATTTTTTGTGTAAAACAGAAAGAGTTTAACAGAACTATGACAGAACTAGGTTTATCTGCACTTAACAGCAAATTTATATTCAAGCACATCATGCATAACAAAGAAATGCATCTATTCAACCTTTAGTGCATGACGATGAGAGAGGTATATAGACTAAGTCACATGTTTTTCAAATACATAAATAAAATCCATGAACATTTGTCAACCTCGAAAAAAAAAAATGAACGACAAAAGTGCATCCTCAACAGAAGAGCACAGGCCATAGTTGAGATTTTAAATATTTTATTATATCTTTTCACGTGACAATACTGAAGACATGACACTGTGCTACAATGTAAAGTAGTGAGTGTACAGCTTGTATAACAGTGTAAATTTGATGTCCCCTCAAACTAACTCAACACACAGACAAACTTCTGGCCACAAAAGTGAGTACACCCCTGAGTGAAAATGTCCTAATTGGGCCCAAAGTGTCAATATTTTGTGAGTCCACCATTATTTTCCAGCACTGCCTTAAGCTTCTTGGGCATATAAATATATATATATATATATATTTGTGTTATATATAATATATATATAACATATAATATATATATATATATATATAATTAGGGTTATAAGAACCGTTTCCAATCATGCTAGAAACATAATATTCACTGTAATAATGATCTAGTCATAGACTCTTAAGTATTTGCCTATTAAAAGCCAAACAGTTTTTGTTTTGGTTGGGCAGTAAATTGTTTGCATTTCCATTTGTGCAAATAGCAAAAGTAAAAAAAACTACACAAAAGTGATTTCTGAATTATCAAAAAGACGGAGGGGGGGGGGGGGGGGGGGGTAGAAATGCGATTGATAATGGCAGTCAGAAGAGAGAAATTGTCATTTTGCTGTCACTCCCATAAACCATTTTGTAATTTGATGCAAAGGTAATATAATATATAAATATAAGTATAGTGATAAAAATGTACATAAATTATTTTTTAAAATGAAAATATAAAAACTTTGCAAGCATTATGATATTGATGACTGTTAAAACGTGTCATCACTGTCTGTGAAAAGGTCTCACTCTCTTTTAGAGAATTATTTAGAGTATCATTTTATTAAAAACATTATTTCATATTTCCATTTTAATAAATAATAATAAAAAAACATTAAAGGTATAGTTCACCCAGAAATGATTTACTCACCCTCATTGTGTAGCCATGCGTAAATAATTCTATGTTGAATAAAATAAAATATTTCTTTCTAAAGTAATGTCTATTTTATGCTTTTTACATTTAACACAATAATGACTTTAAATGATCTTTTGGGGGTAATTTCTCCGCCAAAATGTTGTGTGATTAATTTGCACGTTGGTTAATTAAATAGATTAAAATTTTAATAAGCAGCTGGAGGAAAAATAGTCCATTCCATATGATTAGATTCAGATGTTTATTTCTATCTGACTTGATACTGATGTAGAAAAAAAACATCATGAATTCCTGAAAGAACTGTCCGAATTCTTAAATTTCGTTATGTTTTGTTTTTTCTTAATTTTCCCCAGTGTCACAACAGATGTCATCATCTACAATCAGAGTGTGCGAGCATTTAAAAAGCTGCCCCGTGCTCACCAGTGATGGTGCTTGCCAGACAGGCCCGAGTGCTGGACAGGGGTGAGTGCTGTGGGTCTGAATAGTCTTTTTTCCACTCATTTGCTCTATTCAATTCATTCTGTGCTAGCTAATGATATGCTTTGTTTTACTGACATCTTAAATAGTAATATTTTTGCATTCATCATTTTCTGGGTGGTTGTTCATATTCGAAAGGACACAAAATACAAAATCATATTGTGCTTAGAGACCTGCAAGGATTTGTTTAGTGGATTTATGCATTGAAATTGATTATTTGTGTATGTTCATTATATATAAAATTCATATTCAAAAGTCTGCGTGTTCTGATAAAATGCGTATCTTGAATGAAATGTGAGCCACTTTGGATAAAAAAATGTGTAAAAAAACAATATCATTAAATGTTAAAAGTTGAGTAAACTTTTTTTTAATGACCGGCAAACTTGTCATGCATTTACATGGTTTTTTTTTTTTCTTTTCTTTTCCCAGACTTAAGCGATGAATTCAACAGGAGTCCATCAACTCCTCGTGCGAGACACGTTCACCTCGGCCCTCATGAAGAACACTATCGTGGTCCTGGTGTGGTTCCTCCTCAGCTACATCAATTGCAGCGTAGTGGCCACGTTCTTCAGACACCAGATTTTTTACGAGGACCCTCGCTACATTCTGTTCATTCATATGGTCATCAACGACGCGGTGCAGCTCACGGTAACCATCGCTCTGTTTGTGGTCAGTTACGTCTTGTATACCATCAGTGTAGGAGTGTGTTGTTTCTTTATCTTGGTGGCGGTGTTCACCACCCGCAGCACACCTGTGAACCTGGCCGGCATGGCCATCGAACGCTACATCGCCATCTGCTATCCTCTGCGGCATGCCGAGATCTGCACCGTGCGGCGAGCGTACATGCTCATAGGGGTCATTTGGTTCATATCTGTGGTTCCTGACCTCACTGACCTATTCGTGACCTTAGCCACAGAGCCTCTGAGTTTCTTCCAAACTGCTGTTTTTTGTCTCAGGTCGAATGTGTTTAAAGACCCGGCGCTGCTGTATAAGCGGCAGGCGTTCGATGGGATTTATTTCTCGCTGGTTTTCCTCACCCTGCTGTGCACGTATCTGCGGATCGTGTTCGCAGCACGTGCGCTCTCCACCGAGGGAACGTCCGCCAAACGGGCGACCAACACCATCTTGCTCCACGGGGTGCAGTTGCTCATGTGCCTGCTCTCTTACGTGTCTCCCAGCGTGGAGGGCATCTTAAACTTGATCTTCCCGGGACGCATCCTAGAAATCCGTTTTGTCAACTATCTAATTGTCTATATTTTGCCACGCTTTTTGAGTCCAATCATATACGGAGTGCGGGATAAAAAGTTCCGCAAGTATCTGAGGAGGTATTTTGTGTGTGGTCGTCCTAGAATCGACACGAGAGTAGAATGCAAAGATGAAGATTGAATGGATTGTTAGTTTTCTAGTATTATAATGTGCCATGGGTTTGGAATCTGATATGTAACAAATTGTGCTTCTGTCTTGGCAAATGTTTGGTTTTAAATGATTCCACATGTATTGTTTAGCAATTCCCAGATATTCTGAAAGTTTTCACTCTTAATTATTTTGAATAAATACCATCTGAGCTTTAAAGCGTGCATTTTAAAGTGTTTATTTAATTGTTTGTTTGTAGGCTAAAATGGTGACTGGTTTTATTCAGGTTAAAAATATTATTTAGCATCTGTGAGTCACAAAAAATACACGAATGTATTCCAAAAAAAAAACTAATTTTGTGTTTAAAATCAGGTGGAAATAGTTATTTAAGGTAACATCTGCAGGTTACCACATTTTACAGTGTATAAATAATGGTTTTATTATCTTTAAATCAAATGTTGGAGGTTAAAAATGAAACTTTTTTCTCTTTTTCAGTAAAGCTGAATTGTATATTTGCAAAGAAAATAAAAATGTAATAAAAAAAATTACAGAAGTAGTAGCTACTTTATTTAGAGTAATAAATATTTATGAATCAAATCATTTCTATTTGAACATCACATTTAGAAAACTGTGGCCCAATGTGGAAGACATTAATGGTCAAACCATAAAACCAACTTGATATCATTAGAATTCATAAGTATAGTATGATTTTGTTTGAATTTCTATATAAGCTTGTATGAAAATATTCAAATTTGTAAGTAAAACATCACACAAAGACCAAACAATTTTAGTCAGACTCAAATTTGATAAATGAGAGATACATGCTTTTGATAAATGTCTTAATATTAGAATAAATCAATCTAATATTAAACGTCTTCAGTTGGTTCAAAATGCATCCGCCAGGCTTCTCCCAGAAATCCCCACATCTCCTCTGTGTTCCTTGCACTGGTTGCTGATCTATTACAGAATTCATTTTAAAATTTGACTTTTTGTATTTAATGCTCTGAACAAATCAGGACCTCGAAGACACAAATTGTCTTCGTTTTTCAAGACAAGCCTTAATCAAAATTAACACTAGAGATTTTTTTTGTTAGCCACCATTTCAGGCCTGCGTGTAAAGCAGGATTTAGAAATCTATGAGAAAAAAACGGTCATTTATTTGTCATGTTTATTGAGAATAAAGAGAGAATAAAAACACCTGTGTCATGCTATTTAGTAAATTTATATTTAAAAATAACAGAACAAAAACACTACACTGTCACATTTAATATAATGGTAAATAAATACAATATAAACAACAGTATACAATGTACAACAGTTCACTAACATATGAGAAAAATCGACCAAATTATCATATGATAATGAGTATATATATTATGATATAAATCTGTATCATTTCGCTTCAAAATATCTTCACAAAGATGTTCTAATTAATAAAAAATGACACTTACATTTGTAGAAGTTGCCGCTTCCCGTATTGCCGTCCGCCATATTTATTTTTCTTTCGCGCTCGATCGCGTTGGATTTTGGGTAAAGGCGCTTTAACGAGTGTAATGAAGTCGTTCACTCAGAATTCGGACAGCACTACAAAATGGCCGACACCCGATAAAGTGCACTATATAGTGAATAGGGAGCGGTTTCAGACAGCTTAAGAAGGTGAAATCTGTTGGAAACTGTTGTTTAGAAATGCAGGTTATTCACTTTGCTCATTCGCTTGTCCTGATTAAACACAATGTGGTTGTTTGCAGAGTAGTAGTAGTTGCAGAGAAATGTGTGTTTCCATCATATTGTTGTTCATTAAACATTCGCGCGAACACCTCTGAACCGCCGGCGCGCGTTCACGTTATCGTTTTCACGTTTTTTCTGTTTGTTTTGCAATTCAGAATAATATTTATCGAATAATATATTGTGTATATACTCTATATATTATTATTATATTTATATTATATATAAATACAGAAAAAACGTTCTCGTGCGAATGTCTTTTATCGTCAGAATTTACGCGATTTGCGTATATGACGCAGCACAATGATAACCACGCCCTCTACGGTCACAGAATACGGTGGTCACAAAATCTGGTGTAACACCTGTTTTGATAGAAAAAAATAATCCTCTTCACATGAGTAAAATGGCAACACCACAGAGGAGCAGTGCGCTTGCTGAACGGCACAGATTGCACTACGGACTATTTAAATTGAGTATGATAACTTTTATATGTTTTGACTTCATTTCATTTTTACAATGAACAAACTGCAATGTCACGTTTGCAGTGTTTTGTTGTGTGTGCATGAGGCACGATCAAACCCAAGTCTTTGCAAGGGACTTTCCTCGTCGTCATGACAACGGTTCACGGCCAGGTCAGATTATGTCAGAGTTTGTTGGCGTTTGTTGGAAAACCATACCACACTGATCAGACATTCAACGACCCAAGAAACGCCAACTAAACATGTTCAATCGGGTGAAAACAGACTTCGACCAACTCCAACAGACGCCAACAGGGGTATCACATCACACCGATCCAACAAACTCCAACAGATTGAATTGGCATTAACACATCTTGATTGTCATACGGTCTGAAATGAATGACAGCTGAGATCCCACAGGGTGACATGAGGATCATGTTTGTTCAGTCTGAAAAGCAACAATCGTAAAGGATTATAAATCGCACCGACTATTGCTTTAGTCAACGAACTAGCGCAGTCCCTGCAAATGCAAAAAGAGTAAATAAGGCAGCAAACAAGGAGAGTTACGAGAGGGAGAAGATGGGGCAACTGAACCAAAAATCAGATACACTGTTAAAAAATTACTGTATATTTTACAGTATAATACAGGCAGCAGGGTTGCCAGCCAGTTACTGTAGATTTTACGGTATAATACTGGCAGCAGGGTTGCCAGCCAGTTACTGTAAATTTTGCGGTATAATACTGGCAGCAGGGTTGCCAGCCAGTTACTGTAAATTTTGCGGTATAATACTGGCAGCAGGGTTGCCAGCCAGTTACTGTAGATTTTACAGTATAATACTGGCAGCAGGGTTGCCAGCCAGTTATTGTAGGTTTTTACAGTATAATACTGGCAGCAGGGTTGCCAGCCAGTTACTGTAGATTTTACAGTAGTTTTACTGTAATTTAATTTACAGAATTACCCTGTATTCTCTGATTACAGTAAATAACTGTATTTTTTAAAATTGTGATGGGTCAATTTACAGCAATATTCTGTAAATTTGAATCAAACCAACACATGACCCCAGAATGCATTGCAGTTTACAGCAATATGCTGTATTATTAAAAAACAGCCAGCGGATGTAAATTAATGCTGTAATTTTTACAGCAATTCATTACAGTGTAGCAAGATGACCGGGGTTAAGACAACAGACAGGAGAGCACATGACACATAGAAACAAACAAAACAAGCCATATGCTAGCACCAAACATGACACAAAACACATAGCCAATGAGAGCACTCACAGACAGCACAAGACAACAAGAAAGCTCATGGCCAGTGTAAACAAAAACCACAAAACACACATGGACAGAAGTGCGAATTTGAAACCACATGCTCACAAAACATGGCAAAGCACACAGAAAATGAGCAAATGCGCACCCCATGTGCTCACAACAGAAGATAAACACAGTGATCATGAACTCTTGAACCCAGACACAGAATTTAAACCAAACTAGACCGAAGTTCAGGGATCTTCGGCCCAGTCGAACTCGGACTCGCACACTCACCATGACAAGACATAGGAGCATCAGAGTCTGTCGCTCTGTCACCAAACCACGAATAAATATACTGTAGTGACAGAACCTTGACACTTATAATCTAAAGCCAAAAGTATAGTTCAATTTTTATGCACGTGATGCGAATTGCGTCACCAGAAGGCACCACCAGCTTTTTGTTACAGCGCATACTTATACTCCCAGGTCGCACGTGTGCATTTTTTTTTTGTCGTAGTAATTAGTTTATGCACAAGGTGGCAACCGTGCCCTGGGGTGTGTCGATTGACAAGGTAGTCAAAGAAAAACTGCATAAACAGAACAGACTGGTTCTGAATTTTGACTTCCTGCCAAATTATTACTCCCCTCGTTGAAGTCGCTATATAATTGCCTAATCCTAACCCACCCCTAATCCTAACCCCTCTCCCACCCCCAATCCTAAACCTACCGATACTAGGGGGTAATAATTTGGCGGGGGTAGGATTTCGGCACTACACCGGAACACATGCGAGCTACAGCAACCGGTTAGAAAATCCCCTTAATTGTACAACTCATAACATCATAAAGGAATAGAAAGATGTTTATATGGGCTGTAAATCGTGGCTTGTGTATGCTTACGAGTCAAATGAAAAATACTTTCCAAGGCTGTGTTTTCGACTTTGCGAGTACACTGGCGTACGAGTAAATAAAATGAAGCATACCCAGGGTTTAAAGGATTAGTTTGCTTTGAAATGAAAATTACCCCAAGCTTTACTCAGCTTCAAGCCATTCTAGGTGACTTTCTTGTTTCTGACGAAGACAATTGGAGAAATGTTCATAAATATCCTGATGTATCCGAGCTTTATAATGGAAAAAACAGTACTGGCGTCACGTCAGTTGAATAGGGAAGGCGTAGGATGTCTGGCTGAAGCTAAATATTTTACTTTAACTTGTTAAATATGGAATTTTTTCTTCAGCTCATTCTCGTTTAGTAGAGCATTACTGCCATTATAAAGCTCGAATGCATCAGGATATTTATTAATATTTCTCAGACTGTCTTCGTCAGAAACAAGAAAGTCACCCCGGATGGCTTGAGGGTGAGTAAGGCTTGGGGAAATTTCATTTCAAAGCAAACTATTCCTTTAAATTTAAATCCTCTTTTCTCTATTTCATTGCGGTCTATACAGTGTTATTTGCTTGTTTTGTGCACTGTTGTTTTTACTGTGCTTTATAAATAAAATTAGATTAGATTTGATTTGACACACAAAAAAATATCATATTTAAAAGCTAATTGTAAGTGTGTTGGTTTACACCTCTGTTTACAGGTACATACTTTTATCCCTGCATGGGAAAAATAAACCAGTGCTATGGAGTAAAATGACAAACCCCTGGAGAGTTTTCTGGGCATCCTCCAATCAACCACCTTGATCTATATCACATCCTTACAGTATATAAGATTCACCACAGGCTGGGATTGTCATGGAAGGGCAGGAGGCATTTTAGGTAAGAGGGGATTCGACTTAACAAGATTGCTACCCTCTAGTTAGCATTCTTAAAATGAAGCAATTTGTGTAAACCCCATTACACTGGGGCATATTGTGCTGGTTTACATTTCTTTCTTTCAGGAAACAAAAACATGTAATCAGATGTTCTTATTTAATTGTGCAGGAGTAGATTACAATAGAAAATGTTTTTTTTTTTAATATCATGCATGTCTTTTTATATGGCTTTGTCTTTATTTAGCTTTAATATGAATGATACACTTGAGAATAGCCTATTGAGTGAAGCTGTATATACTGTGTCTATAATGTGTGGTTTATCATCTCAGGTTGAAAACATGAACTCCAGCGGTGTCTCAGAGTATGGGAACTCTACTTTACTCCTTCTGAATGCCACTCCGCGGGACAGCTTCAGCGCTGCTCTCACTAAAAACATCGTGGCCATGCTTGTATGGCTGGCGCTCAGTGTCCTTAACTGGAGTATGGTGTCCACTTTCCGCAAGCACAGTTTCTTCTACGAAGATCCACGTTATATCATGTTTATCTGTATGGTCATTAACGATGCCGTACAACTGACTCTGGTGACCGCCTTGTATGTGGTCAGTATTAAGATGAAATATGGGGCCACTTAAATGACACTTAAGCTACAATTATAAAATCCTGTTATAAAAAAAATTATAAAAGTCACTGCATTTGATACAAAATCCCAGGTGAAAAAATACAGTACTTAAAGTGCTCTGTTTTCAATTTTGTACAAATTTTATTCTTCATATACAAAAATTATTCTTTAGTACTTCTTAATAGATATCTTCATATCTAACTCATAGATATCTAACTTCTTAAGAACATCTAAGTGCATTCAACTGTGATATTGTGAGACACCATGAATATGAACTAAAATGTGCTTTAACATACTATCTCTGTATTAATTTTTTTTTTTATTTTCCACTTGTAGTACACTTGAAAAGTGTATGAAAAAGTGTATGAAAGATGAGTTCAAGTGGTGAACAAATATTTTTTTTAAATACAGAGATTGAATGATAAAAGCACATTTTAGTTCATATTCATCGTGTCCTAAAATATCACAGTTGAGTACACTTAGATGTTCTTAAGACTATCTTAAGAGGACTAAAGAAGAATTTTTAGTATATTAAATAAGAAATGAGTGCGCGAAAATAGAGCACGTTAAGCACATTATGGAAGTGTACAAACTACAAACAAACTAGTTTAGCCAGTTTAAAGTATGCTGCCATTCAAAAGAGTCAGTAATGTCTTTTTGAAAGAAGGCTCTTATATGCTCACCAAGCCTGAATTTATAAAATACTGTGAAAATATATGAAATGTTTTTGCAATTTAAAAGAACTATTTTTTACTTGAATATATTGTAAACTGTAATTTATTCCTGTGATTCAAAGCTGAATTTTCAGCATCATTACTCCAGTCTTCAGTGTCACATGATCCTTCAGAAATCATTTTAATGTGCTGATTTGCTGCTCAAGAAACATTTATAATAATTATTATTATTATCAATGTTGAAAACAGTTGTAACCCATGAAGCATTTTTTCAAGAATTGTTTGATGAATAGAAAGTTCAAAAGAACAGCATTCATTTGAAATCTTTTGTAACATTTTTGTAACATTTAAATTACACTTTTGTAAATGTGTTTACTGTCACTTTTGATCAATTGAATGCATTTTTGCAGGATAAAAGTTTTCTTTACCCCCCCCCCCCCCCCAAAAAAAAAAACTCTTTTAGTGTGTTTTAAAAACCACTATAAAGTGAAAATAAAATGTGAAGTAAATTACACCCTGTCCAACGTCCTGTGTTTTGATATTGTCTGTTTTTTAGAAAGTTAAATACAATTTATTTCACTAAAACTGAAAAAGTTTGAATGTACTTCAAAATCAAACTCTGAAAACTCCTCGAAACAAGTTAAATGGATGAAAACAAAAGATGTGAAAACATAATGACTGCATAATGAAACAATGTCATGGTCTAATATGTATATTGTTCGTGGTCCTCCTGTTCTAGGTGAGTTATGCCTTCTCAAAGATCTTGGCGTCTGCCTGCTGCCCGCTGATCATGACCGCTGTGACGACCACCCGCTCCACCCCGCTCATCCTGGCCGGCATGGCCCTGGAGCGCTACGTCTCCATCTGCTTCCCCCTCCACTACAGCCACATCTGCACGGTGACACGCACCATGTGGATCATCGGGGTGATATTCCTCCTGAGCTTCACTCCTCCGCTCACCGATCTCTTCATCACTGTCGCCAAAGAACCACCACCGTTCTTCCACACGTCCATTTTCTGCGACCACTCGCTCCTATTCCGAGACCGCTCGATCTATTACAAGAACCTCGTGTTTGATAGTGTATATTTCTCTTTTGTCTTCTTGACTTTGCTTTATACGTACTGTAAGATCATGCTGACGGCCCGTGCGGCCTCCACTGACCAGGTGTTGGCCAAGAAGGCCCGTAACACAGTTCTGCTCCACGGGGTTCAGCTGCTGCTGTGCATGCTGGCGTTTGTCGTGCCGTCCATGCAGGCCCAGCTCATACAACTGTTCCCGATGTATAGCCTAGAGATCCGTTATGTCAATTTTCTTCTGGTCTACATCATCCCTCGATTTCTCAGTCCAATGATATATGGATTCAGGGATGAGAAGTTTCGCAAGTATTGGCTCAGATACTTCATCTCTAAAGGGTAAAAGCAGCCAGCCATTTCTCTCAAAAAACTCGGATGATGTTTTGCTCACTGCTACACCTCATGAATTATTTGTAGGTGACGCCGATTACTGGAGAGAGTTCATGTGCGTGAGACATTTTATCAGGCAACCGGGCATTAGAAGAAAGTGCTGATGCAGAGATACATATACTCGTGTACTGAGGTAACCAAAAATGATGTTTTAATAACAAAGTTCTGGAAGACCATGTTCAAATCATGTAACTAATCATCTCCAACCAGCAATCAACATGTCTACCCAATCAGCAGTGGAGACATTTCATTTACATTTTTCATCATTTAGCAGACGCTTTTATCCAAAGCGACTTACAAGGGGAGCAATTAGGGGTTAGGTGTCTTGCTCAAGGACACTTTAGTCATGGTATCAAAGGTGGAGAGAGTGCTGTTCATTCACAATCCCCACTGGCGTGGGACTCGAACTTTCAGATTACAAGCCCGACTCCCTCACCACTAGGCCACGACTACCCCTAGACCTATATATATATATATATATATATATATATATATACACATATACAGTATATATATACATACATACATATATATACATATATATATATACACACACACACACATATATATATATATATATATATATATATAGATATATGTTTTTTGACAGTTTTCAGCGTCCCTCCACCCCCCTGTCTCCTCACACTCGCCTGGTTACTTTCCTAATCCAGAAATACGGTGGGAGTACTCCCAAAGCAACAGGTTGGGGCCAAATACCGAACTCATAGCCCTCTCCTCAGAAAGCATGCCAAATATGCATACTATTAACTATCTGATTATTTGTAAGTGTGAACTCCTGTTTGAAGAGAATTTGAAACTGTTCCCTGTGCACTGTGTAACAATGTTTTGGCACCATCAAAATTTAATTTAAAGATCTGAATATGTAAGAAAAAACACTTGTCGTTGAAAAAATGTGTACATACGGTATATGTACTTGTATATGAGAACAGTATATATATCTTCTTCTATAAAAGTCATTTGCTTAAATAGTCGTTTGCTGTGTAACAAGTGAATTTTAAAAGCACAAATATTCCTTGCGGTTTCTCAAGTAATATGAGGTCGGTCACATTACATCACCATTTATGCGTTTATCCAAAGCGACTTACAAAAGAGGTCCAAAAGTAATCCTCAAAGATAGACGTAATATAAAATACTGACTAAACTTTCTGTTTCAGTAAATGAATGGAAAAAATACATAGCTCACATCATCTAAAGAAGCTCATTAATTCAGCCCAAATCCTCAGTTGTTCATTTCGCCCCTTAGAGAGCACAACAGTTGCATCATCACAGGTATATACAGACTATCATATTTATTTACGGTCAGTGGTCGTAGCAGTATGGTTAGATTTTGCACTCTCTGTTTTGAAATTTGTTTTGCCGCAGTCTTAAAAAAAAGTGAATGTCTTTTCTCTTCAGATATAAATGATTTTAGAATTCTCATGGATACTTGAAGTGAGATTGTAGAACTTCATACTTGTTAATATTGAGTGTTGAGGCCTTACAACATAGAATTCTTCAGCTATTGCAGGTTACAGGATCCTAACGATGAACAGCACCGTTCCAGCGGATCAGTTTTATGACATTTTCATCAAGAACTTCATCAGCGTAGCCCTCGGCCTAATCATCAACTATATCAACGGAACATTTGTGATTGTCTTCTTCAGAAATAGCATTTTCTGCAGTGACCCAAGATACATTTTATACATCCATTTGGTAATCAATGACATGATTATGCTGTCAATTTCTGTGGGCTTGCAAGTCACAACGTACGTCATACGCATCTTCAACGGCTCTGTTTGTTGTGTTGTGCTGTTTTTTCTTAGTACGGTCACTAAGAACTCTCCACTAAATCTGGCCTGCATGGCTATAGAGCGTTACATTGCCATTTGCAAGCCACTGCATCACTCGCAAATATGTACAGTTCGGCGGACCTACGTGCTCATCTGTTTCATATGGACTGCTGCAGCGGCGCCAGCTCTGAGTGATATACTCATCGCATTATCAAATCGACCGGCAAGCTTTTTCTCCACGGCCATTTTATGCCACATTGTGTTCATTTACAACAATTGGCAACACACGGTCAAAGATACTGTGGTGAACGTTGTGTATTTGTCGTTTGTATGGACTACGTTGATCGTCACCTACTTCAAGGTTTTTTCCGCAGCAAATGCTGCCAGTGCAGATCAAGTGTCTGCGAGAAAGGCCCGGAACACGATTCTTCTGCACGGAATTCAGCTCCTGCTGTGTATGATGTCCTACATCACCCCACTCATGAGTACAGCACTTGTGGATCAATTTCCTCAGAGTCGAACGACTATTCTGTTTATTCTGTTTTTGTTGTCAAATGTTCTACCGAGGTTGCTAAGTCCACTGATCTACGGGTTGAGAGATAAGCAATTTGTTGAGCGTGTCAAAGTGTATTTTTGCTGCAAACAAGTTAGAAAGACGCAGATTATACCTGTGAAGTAAACTATAAAGAATATGTTTAATATTTATATTTGGTCATATTAAGTGATATTTTGATATTTTGACTCGTGATAAATAATAAAGAAGATACATCTGAAATACTTTGAATAGAATTTACCCGTTCCGTAAATCCTCTGAAGTTCCTTCAGGATGTTTGTTGGAATATGTGCAAAATCGCTCACTCAGATGTCAAAAGTGGCTTGTAGCACCTGTACTGTATATAGAAAATAAACGTACAAAATTCAAAGCCTAAGCGTAAGTTTCCGGCCTTTTTTTCTGTGTCGTACTAGTTTAATCACTTGGTTAACATAGGGAGTAACTTCACAATCTCTCGTGTGTTTTGACTGAAATGTGTTTTATGAACAGGGCTGGGTGAGTTACTCTTAAAATGTATTTCACTACAGATTACAAAATACATGCTTTACATTACTCAAGTTTAGTAACTTAATCTGAATACTTTAGAATACTTTGGAATACTAATAATAAGTGCGGAACAAACACAAAAAAGGTTTGCAAGTTTTTATCTCACAATTCTGACTTTTTTCCTCAGAATTGCATAATATAAAGTTGCAATTGCGAGTTATAAAGTCAGAATTATGAGATATAAACTTGCAATATTGAGAAAAGTCAAAAACATGAGATATACCCTCACAATATTGAGAAAAGTCAGAATTATGACATAGAAACTCACATACTAAATTCACAATTGCAAGAAAAAAAATTAGTATTGCAAGTTTATATCACCCAATTCTGACTTTATAACTTGCAATTGTGAGTTTAAATCTCGCAATTCTGCAACTACAAACAGTAAAGAATAATTGTGTTCCATAACGACTGCGCGAAACAACCTAGTTGCTTGATAGACGCTACAATATTTGTCCATGAGACTATGTTGTCATGGTTTCTACTGCAGTAAAAGCAGAAACCGAGGGTAACGTGGACATGATGTTGTTGACAGGCTATTCCCACACACATCCCAGAGCCTTGGTTAAAATCACAATTTTCTCACGATTTACAAATAGTTGGAAACATTTGGGATATTGTAAGTACTCAACTGAACAAAATCTATAACACTGGCCCAGTGGCTTTTGAATATTTTTTTGCAAAAGTTTTACATATTGCACCTTTAACTTGCGGAGGTAGCCAGGTGAAAAATTACCCTATTACCCACAACACAAAAATGGTTTACAACATGTGACAAACAACAAAAAAAATGTGTTTTTTATTACAATATTTATTTTAATTACATGTAAACAAAATATAATGTAATATACTTATAAACAAGCGCAAAATATATAGGGACTCTTATTTTGAAATGACATTGAAGTGACATTCTTACAACCGTCTCTGAAACATATAAAGGCCATAAAGTAGACATTGTCATAATTCATCAAGTTGAGTGTATGAATTCAATGTTCCCATTCAATGTTCAGAAGCCTACTGATCATCAGTACAGTCAAGAATAACTTAAAGACAATAACTTGATGTGGACTTGGATCTCGCTCAGGATGTTCTGTGTCTGTGGAGGCCTGACTCAAACCTAAAGAATCCTTAGACGATCCGCATTTTTCAACGGTCCGTGCGCTGTCCGCGTGACATAATTTTCAGCATCAGGAGGGTCTGCGGACGTCTACAAACCCCGTCTGTGTGCAGCTGAATTTTTGTGACCGCACAGATAAGTGTGTACAACAGTGACAGATAGTGAACGTGTCTTCCCGAGCTCACGGCTAAAGGGGTATAATTTGCAAAGCCCGGATATGGCGTGAAATGCAGAAAGTTAAGTATATTTGAAGTAATTGGTCCCCCAATGTTCCTATCAGACAAGTTTAATGGAGGCCATTTGGAATAAATCTTGGCGGGCTTGATTGACTCATGACCCTAGAGGCCTGTGCGAAATTTGAAAGGAATCGGCTTATATATCGCAGAGTTTCACACATAGACAATATTCATATCATATGTTAGATTTCCTCATTATTAATAATTTGCCTCAAGAACCTACTTTTGCGAACTAGTTAATTCAAGCTGAAAAGGAGGCACCATCATTTCCACTCCTGTTTTATGCCTGTCTCAATATTAACAGCACACACTCTCTCTCTCTCTCTCTCTCTCTCTCTCTCTCCCTCTCTCTCTCTCTCTCTCTCTCTCCCTCTCTCTCGCTCTCTCCTCTTCCTCATCAAAAGTATTTAAACCTGTCAGTTTTTACATCTCGAGGCAAATCAATTGACTATGCAAGGTGAAAAGGTAAGTGCACATACTTTTATATATGTGATATATTGTATTTTGCAATTCATGTGTTGCTAATAGCTTCTCAATCTTAAATATTCGTGTTTTAGTTTCAGATCAGATGACACAAATGAAAAATATTCATCTCACTGCTTATGGACTTTAGAAAGTTGTGGACATCATTTGGAAGAAAAAGAAAAACAACTAAAAAGACAAGAAAAAGTATTTCCACACATAAGAGTCACTTTTGAAGAACTTTATGCCAGTGCAAAAGAATAATGAATTCTACAATGTTTGAGTACAACACAGGAGACAGATATGCAGAAGCTTTCGCGAAAAATTTCACCACTGTTCTTGTCGGGATCATAATCAACTGCATCAATGGAATACTTGTTTTCACGTTCTTCAAGAGTTCAATTTTCTATAATGATCCGAGATATATATTATATATTCACATGGTTATCAATGATATGCTCTTGGTTTTTTTCAGTGTAAGTCTTGGTGTGATGGCTTATGCATGGCCAAAGGTTCCTCTCCCGTTCTGCGTTACACTGCTAATAATAGCCTCAACAACTCATAAGAACACTCCTCTGACTTTGGCCGGTATGGCCGTTGAGCGTTACATTGCCATCTGCAAACCACTGCATCACCATCAGATTTGTACAGTGCGCAGGACGTACATCCTCATCTCTCTGATATGGGGAGTAGGGGTTTTACCTGGATTGGCTGACTTGATTCTCCTTTCACTTATTCGTCCTTTATCTTTTTTTTCAATAAGTACTCTCTGTAGTTCAACTAATGTGTATAGCACACCATACCATGAAGACCAGAGCAAACTTACACATGGTCTTTACTCATCTGTTGTGTGGTTAATTCTTGTATTCACATATTGTCGAGTGCTGATTGCGGCCAGAAGGGCCACCACTGATAAATCCTCTGCAAAAAAAGCCCAGAACACCATCCTGTTACATGGAGCACAGCTTCTGCTCTGCATGCTGTCCATCATTACTCCTGTGATAGACAAGATTTATGGCCAACTTATACCTACTCTTCGGTCAAAAATCACCTTTTTCAATTATCTGCTTACAAACTTATTACCACGATTACTTAGCCCCCTTATTTATGGTGTTAGAGATAAACATTTTTTTAAATACATGAAAGGACTTTTTTCATGTAGGTTACTTAATGTGAAAGTTGAATCAATTAAGCAGTGAGCTAAAAAACATCATCATTTAAGCATCACTAGTAATTATTTTTTTATTCTCTTTAGATTTTGTATGCATTTCTGTATTTTGTTCATTCTTATTCTGTAATTATAACTTCTTGTAGTAGAATCTAGAATTTAGTATAATCTCTTTATATATATATATAAAGAGATTCTATTAAATTCTAGATTCTACTATATATATATATATATATATATATATTCTACTAAATTCTATATATATGTTTGAGGGCAATTTTCTTCTCTGTAACACTTAAACCAGAAATAAAAAATGTCTAAAAACATTTTTTATATACTGTATTTTTGTATGCACACTATACATATGTCTTAATAGCCTGATTAAATACACAATTTGTATACAATAATGTGTGTAATATTATTATTATTATTTTTATCCTGTTTACCTGTAATGTTTTTGGGTGTCAAATTATAAAAATGATACATTTTGACATTTGCATCACATAACCAGTTTCATATACTTCTATGATAAGCTTGCTCGGTAGGTCACTTGGTACATTGTACTTGCAGAACACTCGTGTACAATTTCTGTGAATCATGAGTCACAATAAAAAAGCTCAAAGATTTGTAAAACATGCTTTTTTCTCACATTTGCTTTTGTTTGTACTACTGGTTAGGTTTATGGTTAGTGTATGTGGTACATTATTTTCAAATGCGTTAAAATAACCCTTTTTTGCATTACTCATGGGACATTTAATTTCCAATCTACTGTGGTACATAGGTGCTGCAACAACCAACTAGTGTTTGTGGGTGAAATTAACTGTGGCGGGTAACACTCACTACAGCCAGTGTTGTGAATTCTTTATGCTTTATGTTTGCTATGTTTATGTTGTTCAAAATTTATCTGGTTAATGTGTTGGGTTACGGAAAACACGCATTATATGGTTGCAAAAAGTCACTTCATAACATTAAGGTTGAACCACTGCCGTCATGTCGATTGTTTTAACGATGTCTTTAGTACCTTTCGGGACCTTGAAAGTGGTGGTTAAATTGCTGTCATATACCTCTCGGATTTTATCAAAAAAGTCTTAATTTTTGTTCTGAAGGTCTTACGGGTTTGGAACGACATCAAGGTGAGAAATTAATGACAGAAATGTCATTTTTGGGTGAACTAACCTTGTAATCTTAATGTTTGTTTCAGCAAAGTTAAAATAGTTGAATAGCACTAAGTTACAACAGGTAAACTTTTTCATTGAACTGAACTGTGTGCACCTGTAATGAATCCGCTCCGTCACCTTTCACCCACTTGCCACCAGGGGTCGCCCTTCCACATCATGGACTCTGTCACACAAACTTCATTTCCCACAAGCCCCTCACCCAGTCACTGATCACCCTAGCCAGCTGTTGTACATTACCTTGATTCGATTACATTCACACCTCACCCCTATAAAAGCACCACTCACACAGCCACGTTGCGAAGTATTGTTGATTCCTGTGTCACTATTCTGAGTGTTTATTCCTTGTTTTGTTCTGCCTGTTCTCCGTTTTTTTGTTTATCCGCCTGCCTATTGACCATTTGCCTGGACTATTTACAAGACTGCCTGTTCCCCGCCACTATTGTGTTGACCATTGCCTGTACGACTACGTTTTATGAATAAAGCTGCATTTGAATCTAAACCCACTGACTCCGCGTTACAGCACCCATTTTAGACACTTATTATTCTTCCTGTGTGTATGCAATATTGAAGAATTTAAAAGCAGGAATGTAGAATTATATCTTTCAAATACATTCTGTGTTTTTATTTTTTTTAAACTGATGTTGTGCTCACCTGGAGATATTAGGGAATAGACTGAAATCACAGGGTGTGTGAGGAGAGAGAGCCAGAGCCAGTGATAGAGATTTTATTTAGCAGTCAGCATAAACAGTGACACCGCCATACAAAGTTCAAACAACTAACATTTAACATCCTATCACATTTCAACTAAACGCCCCGGGAGTTCTACGCCAAAAATAAAAAATCGGGGCTTGGCTAAAATCTTTCAGGGCTCAAGCCCCAAATGATTAGTCCTCGCGACACCACTGATAATATCCATTACCATTTACATTAATCATTTGGCAGACGCTTTTATCCAAAGCGACTTACAAGTGAGGAAAACAAACTTAAAATCTTGAAGAGGCAAATAGACACAGGAAGTGCTCACAACGCAAGTTTCAGACATTGCTCAGAGTAGCATAAGCTAGAATAGGAAGGGAAAAAGAAAGGATAGAGTTTTTTTTAGATAGAAGTGCTTGTGAAAGAGATGAGTTTTCAGCTGTCTTTTGAATATTGCCAGGGATTCTGCATTCCTGATGAAGGTAGGGAGATCATTCCACCAGCAGGGAACAGTGAACGAGAATGTTCTGGAGAGTGATTTTGTGCCTCTCGGTGACGAGATCTTCGCTCCTTTAGTGATCGCAGGCTTCTGGTGGGGGCATTACCATGCCAAACACTCCGAGAGCTGTCAGGACAGGAATACATAGTTCTGTCATGAAACTCTAGATGGTACAGGCCCTTAACTCAATCTGCAAGCAATCACATCATTCTCTACAGAGCACAGCTGATTGGTTACTGTAGCATCATCACCCAATGAGCTTTTGCTCCTTAACCTTCAAATTTTTGGTCAGTGTAAGTTATACCAGTTTGCAGCGCTCTTTCAGAAACCCTCTACGTTCACACAAACACATTTTGCTCTCAAAAACGCAAAATGCGGGCAGTGGAATAGGGAAAAAACCCAAGGTCTCCAGACGGGTTTTTTGAAAGTTGAACTGATTTGAACGTGGACTCCACATGAGACACTGCACAAGACGCGAGCACATCGGTCATATACACGTCCATCTAGCGTGTATTTACATATAAATACAATGGAAACTTATGGAACTTGTATTGTGAGCACTTCCTGTGTTATTTGCCAATTCATGATGAATCGCTTGTTTGTTTTCCTCACTTGTAAGTCGCTTTGGATAAAAGCGTCTGCTAAATGACTAAATGTAAATGGAAAAGGAGCACATTGGAATGTAAAAACACTTTCTGAACGGCCCATTACTGACTAGTAAGTCGAATCAACTTTAATCACGTAAATGTCACCTTTAAAAAATCTGAAGTCGTTCAGTGCGCATGAATCTGAAAGCTACAGTTGTTATCGTAATATCGATGTTGTCGCAAGTTTATTTACCGGTGTGAAAATTTCCTCAACATGACAGTGAACAGCAATAATCAGCAGCAGCAGGCCAAACATATTATCATTGTAATATCCAATACCATGCCAAACACTTCGAGAGTTGTCATGACAGCATTAATATTTCACTCTCTTACCTTCCTTCCTTCCCTCCTCTCTTGTGCTCCCTCCTCTTTTACTGTACATCTCAAATGAGTATATATACTGGTCATTTTACTTCTGGAGCCAAAACTATTTACTAAGCAAACTGAGTATAGGTAAGTTCTTTGTTTTTTGTTTTTTTAAATTGTACTCTTCATCGCATAAAATTGCTAACCTACTATATGTTTCTCCTTTGTTCATTTCTATATCAAATTAAATAAACCGAAAAAGCTTATTGCAGTTGACAGCCATCAAGATTGTTGGAAGGAAAAGAACAACAACAGTTAAAAATTTAAAAATCCACCAGAAAGAGAAAGAGGACAATGAACTCTACAATGTATCTATATAGTATCCAAGAAAGATATGCTGATGCTTTTGCAAAAAATTTCACCATTGTTCTTCTTGCCGTCATAATTCTATCCATAAATGGAGTGTTTGTGATCACATTCTTTAGGAGTCCATTTTTCTACAACGATCCAAGATACATATTATATATTCACTTGGTTATCAATGATATGCTCATGGTTTTCATCACTGTAATTCTTTTTGTGATGGCTTATGTATGGCAAAATGTACCTCTCCCGTTCTGTGTTACACTGCTAATAATAGCCTCAACAACTCATAAGAACACTCCTCTGACTTTGGCCGGTATGGCCGTTGAGCGTTACATTGCCATCTGCAAACCACTGCATCACCATCAGATTTGTACTGTGCGCAGGACGTACATCCTCATCTCTCTGATATGGGGAGTAGGGGTTTTACCTGGATTGGCTGACTTGATTCTCCTTTCAATTATTCGTCGTTTATCTATTTCTTCAACAGCTACTTCTTGTGGTGCATCAATTCTATACAGCACACCATACCATGAAGTACAGTCCAGATTTATGAATGGCCTTTACTCATCTGTTGTGTGGTTAATTCTTGTATTCACATATTGTCGAGTGCTGATTGCGGCCAGAAGGGCCACCTCTGATAAATCCTCTGCTAAAAAAGCCCAGAGCACCATCCTGTTACATGGAGCACAGCTTCTGCTCTGCATGCTGTCCTACATTAGTGCTGTCATAGACAAGATGTTTGTGCCACTTCTACCAGTTGATCGGGCAAGACTGACCTTTTTAAATTATCTTCTGACAAACATATTGCCACGATTACTTACTCCCCTGATTTATGGTGTTCGCGATAAACATTTTTTTAAACACATGAAGGGACTTTTTTCATGCAGATTATTCTTTGTAAAAGTTGAATCAATCAAAGACTGAGCATAAAAGGGCAACATCATCAGATGTTTCATAAAAATGCATCACAATTGTTGATAAAGCATGCATAATTCTTCATGTAAGTGTAATCGCTGAATGTTTTGCCACACTGATGTAAATGTTATACCTATGAAAATGTACTGCCATGTTGTTATGCCATAAATGAACAGTGTTCTTAAATTCGCAACAATACTTTGTTTTCCTGATTTTTAATGAATCCATGTGTGTATGCACATCTGAAAGTAAAGAAATGTAAGTAATGTTTATATTAAAACGTACAGTAAATTATCATGAGCAGGCAGACCATAATTAACAGTACACAAAACTCTAAATCTTGTGTTGTTTTCCTGTACAGTTGTTTGTATTACCAAAATGTTTCAGTTTAGCTGTGTACAATGAAAATAGTCCAGATATGTTATTAAAAGTACTTCTGTGCCGAAACAAAATAACAGTGCAGTGTCAAACTTTTTCTCTCTCTCTTTTTTAAAAAAAAATATTACCAAATATTACCCCGCTACATTTTTCATTCAGTACGGTGTATTGCCTGTTTAGGTCCAGAATGCATTATATTTAGTTTCCCATAGGGCGAGCAAAATATTTTTACTTTTACAGTGTTGTTCTGAATTGCATTCTGTATTTTTGATGCTTTTAACTAATGTTAATATATATTTTTACCCTTACAACTGTGTTTTCTGCTTTAATACAATGTATCAGATGAATGCATTTACAAGGAAGAATCTGCTTCAGGCTTCAGATGTTAACAATTACAAAACAGGCAAATCTTGAACACAGCAACCCCATACAGCAGGGGTCTCCTGCTGAGTTTTGCTCCAACCCCAATTAAACACACTTGAACCAGCTAATCAAGGTCTAATTTGGCAAACTAGAAACATCCAGGCAAGTGTGTTGAGGCATGATGGAGCTAAACTCTGCAGGACAGTGACCCTCCAGGATCGAGTTTGGAGACCCCTTCCATATAGGAATCATTCAGACAAGATATGCTGACCCCATGTGGTAACCCTAAAAAGTTCAACTACAAATGACATAATCACTTCACAAAGTGCTGTTTTGTTTTGCATCAGTTAATGCTGCAGTTAGTAATGAATAGAAATAGAGTGTAAATACAAAGATTATGAAAATTTTATCAATGCAATTACAACATTACAGTACAGTCGGTTGTATAGATGAGTACAGTGCTATAAAATAATGTGTTGAAATTCAAACCTACCCTGCATAGCTTTAATTTGAATACTTTTTTGTTAAAATCATTGAAATGTCATTCACTCGTGTATAAAAATGGCAGTCACTCATGGTTCCTATCACAGGTCTACAGTTAGAAGAATATAAGCCCACAGAGTAACTTCCAAAAAGTAAATTGTTGCAACCAATATGATGCTAATAACAACAATTTGAAGCTTTTGGGTGGATTTTGTCCGTAACTCGGGTCAGTTTGGCACCATCCGCAATGCATGCTGGGTACTTGGCTGTAGTGTAATATTAATACTTAGGTATGAGCTTGGCTAATGCATTTCAAGTGCACTGGCCTGTTGAATACATCTGCTCTTGCTCTACAGTGATGGCAGCCGCTGCATTCTCACATAGTGCAATAGTGTGACCCTAAAACGTCTGTCGATAAACCAGAAGTTTTATTACTGTAGGTAGTTATAAACAAGATCAACAGCTCTGCCATGACAGTAGTTTTAAATTCAAGATTTCATTCGTTCATTTGAGCAGAGTTGCATTGTCAATAAACAAATTCCAGGAACACGTCCACAGTGTGTCGAGGTTTGGACCATACAAATTTTGGTTTCCCTGGAGAAATAACAAAATGGGAGGGGGCGGGAGATAGATGTGAAATATGGGAGACTCTCGGCAAAAACGAGAGTGTTGACAGGTCCACACACACATTTTTTGATTTATCAAAGATAAATTAGGATAAACATAAATGACTAATTGTCCTCTGGAGTTTCATTCATATGAAACTTAAAGGGGCGGTACACTTTTTGTTCCATTGCATTCAAATGCATGTGAATGTGGGAGACTGGAAGCGCGTGCTCAAGTGAAGAAAGGTGTGTTTGAGTTGAAGCGGCGCTGCGCAGACCAACCGGTGTGTGACATCAAAGTACCGTGAGAACAAAATAATCTAATTGCTCTCTAATTGCTCTCGCAATACTTTGATGCCATACACCGATCGGTCTGCGCAGCGCCGCTCCGAGTCGAACACACCTCGAGTTTCAAATTTCACGGCATTACAAATTTCACGTTTGGTGAGCTCTGACCTGCGAATTCATATCACATGAAGATCGATATGTCACGCTGTAACCTTTTAGCTGAGTCAAAAGAATGCCATCTTTTGGCAATAAAATGTTGTAGATTGTATATTTTTACATTTTGCATTTACATGTTGAATTTGACATAACATCTTATCAAGACCATTGCAGTGTCCATAGAAATTTTATTTGCTCATAGTCTAGTGTGAGTCACGGTAGTGCTGTGTAGAGGGTTTAAAGGCACTAAAATCAATAGCATTATTAAAATTTTAGTAAGGATACTATTTTAAATGGTTATTCGTTAGATACAATTGACCCTTTGCCGGCAGTTTGATCTGCCATTTTGTCCGACAAAGCAGTCAGGGGAGTTAGTAGATTAATGTTGATAAACTTGAAAAATTGTGTGTGCTCACGTCTTTCCGCGCTTGAAACAACATTCCTTCTGATGTTCATTCATGTTTATTTGATGCTGTAAATGAACTAGAATGAAGAGATGATCTGTCACGACACGTTAAAGACACACTAGACGCTATTTATTGATTAAACTTCTTTAAAAAATTACCATATTTTAAATATGAAACTGTTATATATCAAAAGTAACCTGCTCTGTCTTGTCTGCCGACGTGTTGTCAGTGTCCTCTTTGCTCCGGGATGTATTTTTCACTTCGTGAGAACATGATGAGTGGCGTGAGAGCGCATGGCTTGTCGGACATAGTAAATAAATAAATGGTCTTTGCGAAGGGTCAATTATAGCAATATTTGTGCAGAAAATTAAAACTGACTGAATATTTTCATGCATTACTCACTAACTTAGCATTATGAATTGTAATATGTACAATGTAAACTCTACCACAAACTAGGCAATAAAAGAAAAATATAGGATATATTATATTATAAAATAAAGCTGGAGAAGCTTCAGACAAAATTCACTGCATTTGTCAAAAAAAAAATGCTGTCATGAAAGTAACAGCAAATAGGCAAATTTACAGTGACCTGGGGGCAATGACCAACATACTTAATATTCATGAGTGCATAAAGTATTACTGTACTGATCACACTCATGTGAGCTTCAGGCAGCCCACAGTCCAGAACCGGTTCTTCTACTACAAGGTAAGTCTATCTACAAGACTTCTTTAACAAGAATAGACTAAGCCTAGAATAGGTCACTTCTTAAACACTTTCTCCTCTTTCTGGTCCAGATCCTTCCTCGTAAAGAGCCGGAAAATGAACTCAACGATCTGGATAGTGGATAGTTATGAAGAAGCTCTTGCCAAAAACATTGTGATTGTTTGCCTTGCTGTTATCATTAATGTCATTAACGGAATGTTGGTAGTGACTTTTTTTTCTAATACAATGTTTTCAAGAGACTCCAGATACATTTTATACATTCACCTGGTGATCAATGACATGCTCATGATATTTGTATCAGTGACTTTATATGTGTTGTCCTATGTTTCACCACTTGTAAATGCTTCAATGTGTTGCATTTTGGTGGTTCTTGGTTCAACCACCTTCATGATCACTCCTTTGAATCTGGCTGGAATGGCCGTCGAACGGTTCATTGCGATTTGTAAACCACTGCATCACTCTCAGATTTGCACTCCACAAAGAACCTTCATCTTTATATGTTTGCTGTGGGTTTTAGGAGCTATACCTTCTCTAGCAGATGTCATTATTTTATTTTCAATCCAGCCCATATCTTCCTTCAGGTCTTTTGTACTTTGCTACCCATTCAGTTTGTTCCCTTATAAAGCCCACAAGGATCGCACCACTGCTTCACAGGTCATCTATATGTCTTTGGTGTGGATAATTCTCATTTATACTTACTGCAGAGTCCTGTTCACTGCCAGAAAGGCAGTTTCAAAGGGTTCAGCTAATAAGGCTCGGAGCACTATTCTGTTGCATGGTGTCCAGTTACTTCTTTGTATGCTTTCCTATGTCGCTCCTGTTTTGGACATGATTGTCACTCCTTTCTTTCCTTTTCACAGAACTAAGATCACTTTTTTTAATTATCTAATCACAAATATTATGCCTAGATTGCTGAGTCCTTTGATTTATGGGGTCCGTGATCAGAAGTTTGTGAAACAAATGAAGGAATACTTTTCTTGTAAAGTTCTTATTGTAAAGATTGTGCCATCAAAATTTTGATTTTTAATTGGCTACATTTTGTGTATATTTACTTTTAATCCAGCCCATATCTTTCTTCAGATCATTTGTACCTTGCAAACCAGAATATGTGTTCCCTACCAAAGCCCACCGGGACAACACCACTGCTTCACAAGTCATCTATATGTCTTTGGTGTGGATAATTCTCATTTATACTTACTGCAGAGTCCTGTTCACTGCCAGAAAGGCAGTTTCAAAGGGTTCAGCTAATAAGGCTCGGAGCACTATTCTGTTGCATGGTGTCCAGTTACTTCTTTGTATGCTTTCCTATGTCACCCCTTTTATGTACTTAGTTATTACTCCTGTTTTCCCTCAACACAGAACTAAGATCACTTTCTGTATTTATCTGCACTCAAAAAAAATATTTCTGTCTAAACATAAGTTTTATGTAATTTAATTACATAGCAATTTTCCATCCATTTGGATCACATAGTTTTAACATAAACAAAATAAAAAACTTAATGTGATTCATATTTGTCAGTCATATGTAAATGAAATTGGTATGATTTATGTAATGAATAGTGAGAGATTTAATGTCTTTTATCTTCAGTTGATTTCATCAGTTGTAGTTCTTGTGTTTCTCTGTCCTACAGTGATTCTGCTTGTTAACAGCAGGTGTTCATCAGTAATGCTCAATCATCACTTAATGATCTCATTAACTCTGACACTGCTTCATTAGTACTTTAACTCAGTAGTGCGCACACACATGACCACTAAACAGTGTTCATTAATCTGGGCATTTTTCTGTGAACTATTACATAAATCTTATCTATTTCATTTACATATGACTGACAAATATGAATGACATTAAGTTTATTAGTTTGTTTATGTTAAAACTATGTAATCCAAATGGATGGAAAATTGCTATGTAATTAAATTACATAAAACTTAAGTTCAGACTGAAATATTTTTTTGAGTGTGCTCACAAATATTATGTCAAGATTACTGAGTCCTTTGATTTATGGGGTCCGACCCCAGAAGTTTATGAAACAAATGAAGGAATATTTTACATGTAAAGTTATTTTTATAAAGATTGTGCCATCAAAATTATGATTATAAATATAGTCGAGATTGGAAATACTAGTAATTTAAATTTTTCCTGTTACCTATAATATATGTTTTGAAAAGTGTATATCTGGAGCAGAAAACAAAATCATTTCATTTTACCTCAGAATTTGTGTTGGTTCATTCCGTGTCACTTACGGGCTTAGAAAAATTCGCAAGACTGAGGCAATATTTTCACTTAAAATGGAAAAGATTTGCTCGTCAAAATGTCATATAACAATTTACCCTTTGCAAAGACCCGCCCCCTATCGTTACTGTTGCTATGCGTGACAAGCCATGCACTCTCACGCCACTCATCATGTTCTCACAAAGTGAAAAATACACCCCGGAGCAAAGAGGACACTGACAACACGTCGACAGACAAGACAGAGCAGGTTACTTTTGATTTGAAACAGTTTGATATTTAAAATATTGAAACTTTTTAAAGAAGTTTAATCAATAAATAGCGTCTAGTGTCTCTTTAATGTGTCGTGACAGATCGCTGTAGCTCCTTGTGAACCGATCATCTCTACATACTAGTTCATTTATAGCATCAAATAAATATGAATGAACATCAGAAGGAATTTTGTTTCAAGTGCAGAAAGAGGGGAGAACACACAATTTTTCAAGTTCATTAATCTACTAACTCCTCTGACTGCTTTGTCGCACAAAATGGCAGATTTCGGGGTTATGATTGGTCAGATCGACTGTCAATCAAAAGGGTCAATTGGGACGCATTCGGAAAATCTCACAATCTAGTTATGCATGAGTTGTTCAAAGCATTTTTAAGAATATTGATTTTTAGAAGGCAGCTGTCTGATTCTGAGATAGTGAATGGGAACACGGTTTGTGTAACTGTGTGATAACATAGGCAAGCAAAAGGCTAATCATATTAATTACTATTATGTGTCTAATGTTAAAGAGAGCAATACATAAAATGCATTACCATCGCCCTGCAGACGACCCTGTATAATTCATTCTTCCTCTTCTGAAGAAGAAGAAGTCTCTGGTTCAAACATTTATGAGTGATTTAAACCAGTATTTCCACTTGCCATTTTGCAGCGTTTACTACAGTAATGTTGAGCGAGTGGATCAGGTATTCTAGCCTCGTATGATTGAGTGGAGATGGGGTTAATTTGCATATTCATTGTTCTGCATATACTAAATGAAGCAAGGGTGAAGAGTTACAATATTTTAAGGCAAGAAGAAATTACAGAAAAACGTTTCAATATGTAATTTTTGTGATCAAAAATGAGTTTTAAGGGGAAAAAATATTGACTACAGGAGGCTTTAATTCATTTAATCCTTATTGGTCCAACCCACCTTTTGTGTTTTAAGTTTACAGTTTTAAAATCATATTTTTAAGTGATTACTTGCATTTTATGCTGAGGTTAACAATAATTTAATGTAAGCCTAAACTTGGCTATTTCGCAATTTTTGCTGTGGGTAAAATACCTCATGTCACTGATATTTCATGAGATCAGTCTGCATAAATAAAGCATGCTTTGAAACCCCCAGAACACCCTCAAACTTCATAGCAATGTGCTAAATTACTTTTCTTGTCAAACGGGTTTTCAGATGCTTACTTATTCTGCAATGATGTCATGAATGCACATATTAGATGACCCTAGTGAGTAACAGGCTTAATATTCATGATCTCTACCCTTTCTACAAACCATAAATAACAGTACTCTACTGATTAAAACTCATGAGCTTCATACTTCCCACAGTCCAGAACTGCTTCTTCAGCTCAAGGTAAGTCAAAGTAGATTTAGGTGTAATTTGAATTACACATTGTTATGAAATAAGCTCCAAATGTTAACCTCAGTTATCAATAGTGATTTTTATCATCTGCTTTTTAACCACTGTCCTGTTTTCTCTCACAGAAATGAATTCGACTGTCTGGGTAGCAGATAGTTATGAAGAAGCTCTTGTCAAAAACATTGTGATTGTTTGCCTTGCTGTTATCATTAATGTCATTAACGGAATGTTAGTAGTGACTTTTTTTTCTAATACAATATTTTCAAGGGACTCCAGATACATTTTATACATTCACCTGGTGATCAATGACATGCTCTTGATATTTGTATCAGTGACTTTAAATGTGGTGACCTATGTTTCACCACGTGTAAATGTTTCGTGGTGTTGCATATTGGTGCTTCTTAATTCAACCACCTTCATGATCACTCCTTTGAATCTGGCTGGAATGGCCATCGAACGGTTCATTGCGATTTGTAAACCACTGCATCACTCTCAGATTTGCACTCCACAACGAACCTTCATCTTTATGTGTTTGCTGTGGGTTTTAGGAGCTATACATTGTCTAACAGATATCATTATTTCACTTTTAACCCAGCCCATATCTTTCTTCAGATCATTTGTACCTTGCTTCCCAGAATATGTGTTCCCATCCAAAGCCCACCGGGAACACACCACTGCTTCACAAGTCATCTATATGTCTTTGGTGTGGATAATTCTCATTTATACTTACTGCAGAGTCCTGTTCACTGCCAGAGGGGCAGTTTCAAAGGGTTCAGTTAATAAGGCTCAGAACACGATATTGTTGCATGCTGTCCAGTTACTTCTTTGTATGCTTTCCTATATCGCCCCATTTATGTTTATAATTATTACTCCTCTTTTTCCTCAACACAGAAATAAAATTGCTTTCTGTATTTATCTGCTCACAATTATTATGCCTAGATTACTGAGTCCTCTGATTTATGGGGTCCGAGACCAGAAGTTTGTGAAACAAATGAAGCAATATTTTACATGCAGGATCATTATTGTAAAGATTGTGCCATCGTAATTATGATATTTGTTTAGCAACATTTTATTTATTATTATTATTAGTTTTTTTTTTTTTAAAGTATATTTGCATTTCTGCAAAATATCAAAAATGTGGCATACAAACAAATGATGAATGAATTTTGCTCAGAACTACCTTCACTTTTCTGAATCATCTTGTTCAATGTCTTTTGATCAGCTGGTGTTTTGGTGATTTTTAGTGGATGTATCATGAAATCAGTTCTCGAATTTTGTTCTTTATTTTGATAAGTATCTATTGTTTGATCAAAATGTCTTTATAGCCAAACTACAGTTTTAAAATGAACAATTTGGGAAAAGTCGTTCATTATATTGTTTGTTCATTTTTTTTTCCATTTCCTGTTGTTCTTGCATGAGTTCATAATTTCCTTGTATGACAGCAATGCATGCACAATTTGACATGTTTTATTGTGTTATCCCAAATAAAGCAGTTGACTCCAAGTACAACTATGCTTGCAAAAAAAAAATATATTTTTTTGTGTCAATGTTCATTTTTGACTAAAATTTTTCAATTTTGATGTCTTTTCTAGTGAGAAATTACTGCTGTAGTGATTAAATGTTTGTTTAGTTCTCACCAAAGCTCACACTATTTTGCTGTAGATCAGTAAACTTGTACGCTGCCACAGAAGTCTGTCCGAATTCAGTTTCGTGAGGTGCCTTCATGCACAAACACTGCCTCACAAGTCATTACCTGATAAGGCAACGAGGCAACAAGACAGCTGCCTAGGTTTCGGACGCAGCTAATGTCAAATGTCAGGACACACAGGCAAAGAGGAACAAACCAAATCAATGAAGCATAGCCAAAACAGAACATACACATTATAGTAGCTCCCCCTCCCAGAAAGAGTGCCTTAAAGAGTCTGAGGGAGGAAGCTCTGGTGGAGGACTTGAAGCTAGAGATTGGTATGACCTAACAAAGATAGTCAATATAGTCTATGGGGGAGTGGAGGGTGGGAGGAGCCAGGAGCAGGAGTAGCCAGGCAGGGACCCAGGCCACAGCCAGCACAATGATCCAAGGAGGAGTCACAGAAGGGAGGAGCCATGGTGGAGGCTTGGGCAGTGGGACTAGGGATGCAATCTCCTGTGATGGAGCCAGTGATGGTGGAGACCCAGAAGGAGCCAAGGAGACACGGAGCAAGGGTGACACCACAGGTCAAGGTGGAGGGGCGGCTCTTGGGACCATGGCAGAGGCGGTGCGCAGAAGACCGTGGTGGAGCTGGAGCAACCTAGGACAATGGCGGAACCAGAGGGAAGGCATAGTCCGGTGAAGCCGAAGGGATGGAGGGCAGAGATGCAGCCGGGAATCCAGGAATCCTGTGGTGAAAACAGGGTGATGCCTGACCAAAGTGAAGCTGGAGGGATGAGGGAGCACAGTGGAGCTAGTGTGCCAGTGAGATGAGGGGCAATGGTGGAGACAAGGAAGCATGGAGCCAAGGCAGTAGTGATGGGTCGGAGGGCCAAGGTGGAGTCCGGGGCTCGGTGGCTGGAGGCGAAGACAGGGGATCCTCACACCAAAATGGAGCCAAGGAACTGGCTGGCTCAGGTAAAGGAGATGGGAGAAGGAGCCCTGTAGGGATCAAAGGAGCGAGGTCAACAAGGGTTTGAGCAGAAAGAGCAGATTAACAGAAGAATCAGGAATGGGCAGAATCAGTAGGAAAGGGAGATTCAGGGGTATATGCTAATTGAAAAATAATCCAAATAATCAGCAGAGACCAGGCAATACTCAGGGCTTCCCTCCATGCCCTTTGAATTCCACCACAACTCCCTTGGGGACAGGTGTCATTGCCGGCTCGCACACCTGGTCGCCCATGTCCATGGGCTCAGGCTCCTGGGCGGGATGTCTATGGTGGGCACAGGCATCCGTTCCTTCCAGTGGGGTGATGGCTGACTGGGCACTGGGTCTTCACAAATGCGGTGAAGTTGTAACGAGGAGTGAGGCGTTCCCTGAAATCGAGATGTAAAACACACAGAGAGGGTGTTCGGGATAGTGTGTCTGGGATGCCAATTCCAAGAAATATAATTAACGGAATGTTAGTAGTGACTTTTTTTTTCTAATCTAATGTTTTCAAGAGACTTCAGATACATTTTATACGTTCACATGGTGATCAATGACATGCTCATGATATTTGTATCAGTAACTTTATATTTGTTGTCCTATTTTTCACCATTTGTTAATGTTCCCTTTCGAAAGGGAACTTTGAGTTGCGTCGTAACACTGGGGGAACCGCGTCCACGGGAACTGGTGTCTGAAACAACTATCCAATCTCGTCAATACCAACTTGACTGGCGACAGCCCATGACGTCATATCGATGCGCCCCACGTGTATATAAGGGGCGCTCAGATAACATGTCATCCTCTTTTCATCTTCAGGGACAGTATGTTTAACCGGCTAATAAAATGAAAAGCACAAAGAAAACCAAAGGGTTTGTTAAGTGTGTGGATCCGTGTACTCAATATCTGACTCCAGATGACACACACACTTTGTGCATGCACTGTCTAGAGGAAGAGCACGCACAGGAGGTTCTCGAGGGAGCTTCTTGTGCAAATTGCGAGCATTTCCCAATGAGAACACTTCGGTCTCGTCTGGCTCTCTTCTCAAGGGAAGGGAGTTCGACATCTGGGCCCGGTGGTTCTGGTCCCGCTCGTGCTGAGACAGAGTGGAGACTCAGGTCATGGGGCTCCCAGATGGAGCTCGCCGAGTGGTTTCAGAAGGGTGTGGACCTCTCGGGCGGCTCGTTGGCTGGCGAGACAGAGCTGCTGGACGAAGATGTTAATGTTGTTTCATCCTCGGGCTCAGCGACTAGTGCTCTTTCCAGCAGAGCTGGAGATGGCTGAAGAAGAAGTAGGTAGTGAGAGTACTGGACTCTCTCAGCCGCCCTGCCCCGCGTATGCTGAGCTTTTGGAGGTCGTGGAGCGCGCTGCGGGCAAACTGCAGTTGCCATGGCAGCGCATTAGGAGAGAGGTCGAGCGCGGTCATCTTGGCGATCGATTTCTCTCCAGCCACGATTCTCCAGCTTGGGTGAGCCTTCCATTCCATCCTGACCTGCATGTTGAGGTCATGAAGGCATGGAAGAACCCGTATTCAGTGCGAATCCATCGAGGTCAGTGAGCAAATTTCGCTGATGTCGAGGGATTGGCAGGATGCGGTTATTTGTTGATACCACCGATAGACGTGACGTTCACGAACTATCTAGCATTGGAACGGATGTCAACATTAAGGGCTCCATCCCTGCCATCTAGACCGCTTAAAATGACATTGCGGTTGAATGGCAGGGCATACGCGGCAGCGGGCCAGGCTGGTGCCGCACTGCACACGATGGCTGTGTTGCAGGCATACCAGACTGACCTGCTGAGGGACCTGGACCAGGGGGCGGGTCTTTTCCCCCGAGGTGGTCGCTGAGCTGGGCCGCACTACAGATCTGGCGCTCAGGGCTACCAAGCAAACTGCGGCCTCGATCGGTCGATCGATGTCTGCGATGGTGGCCACGGAGCACCATCTGTGGCTGAATTTGGCGGACATCGGGGAGAAAGAGAAAGCCTTTCTCCTCGATCCCCCGATCTCACCAGATGAACTCTTTGGTACCTCCGTTGAGGCAGTGGTAGGAAGATTTAGAGAGGCGAGGGCGTGCTCAGCGGCTTATAAAACCTGCATACCACTGCAGTCTCAGTCCCTACCCAGACAGGTGGCTGGCCCATCCCGATCTGAGGGTCGCAGACAGGGCCAGAAGAAGAGTGTAGCCTCCCGTGCGCCCCCTCCGGGCAGGAGCAGGTCACAGAGGAGGCAAGACTCCAGGAATAAAAAAGACCTGAGATAGGTGATCCATCAGAGACGTGCTAAAGGTCGACGTCCCTGATGGATCCCCTCTCTCTCGTAGAGGGTGAGAATGATTTACCCGCTACATTCTCTGTAAGCCTTGGTTTCTACATCAGGCCAGAGCTGGGCCTATGATGACATTAATTCTGATGGCCCGCCATTGGCGTGATAATGAGACTCCCTTTTAGGCAGTAAGGGTGGTAGGATCCACGTTTTCCATGGTGGTAGACCGCCACCCTGTGGCCGCAGGGTGAATTATTCTTCTCCTTTTTCTTAAAAGTGAGGCAGGCGATGGGAAATTTCTATGTATTTCTTAGAATGTAGCGCTCCCTGTTTAGGAGGCTGGGCAGAGATTTCGTGTGTGTATATATGTGTGTATATATATATATATATATATATATATATATATACGCATGAGGGGTGCGTGTGTATATATATATGAACGTATATGCAGTTACATTAACAAATAGCAGGGCAATTTGAGTATAGATTCCAGAAAAAATCTTTTTTGTAAGGAATACAGTTATATACTTATTTAGCACCCTGAGGTCCCCTGTGTGTTGGCTAAATATGAGAGTAGGAGGAATGCCATTAGGGGCTTTTCTGCGTCTGAGGAGAGAAAAGCATTAGGTCCCCTGATAAACTGCCGTTTTAATGTTCATCAGTGAGTTGGCTTTCCCACTTAAGAAGTGTGGTGAAGGCTGCCGCTGTGTGTAGGCTGGCCCTCTTGAATATTCAAGACAGGCCGCCTCCACAGCCACCTCAGGGTAGGATAGTCTCGTGCAGTTAGATAAGCTGAGACAACACGTTGACCTCAGAAAAAAAGTCCAGTGTCGGCCTATGGGCCGCCTGACGTGTCCTACCATGGCACTTCCTCTCTGTCTGATGAAGAGAGTCAGTGGGTAGGTCTCCACTCTGTGGTCTGTTGAGGCCCCGGCCCCTATGAGTGCCAGGTAGCTTCAGGAGCAAGCTATTAACAGGGCCGCCCTGATAGACAGCAAGTGTAGCAAGACAGGCAGTTCCCTTCCAAATTTTGGGGTGACTAGGTAATGCTGTGGTAGGCCGCCCGGTAGGCAGTCCCCAATAGTGAATAGGTTGGGTAGTCTTGGCTTAAGTTCAGATAGTAAGCCTTAGCAGACCTCTCTGTGGTGAGCCCATCAGTCTGGATGTTGTAGCAGCAGGACGTATGCTCCGGGTGGTTGGCCTTAGTGGGCCTCCCTGGTGTCAGCAGGTGTCAGCAGGCCACGCTGTGGGCAAACCCCAGTGTTGCAGGCCCTTGATAACTAGTAGTCTTGCCATCAGGTAGCTGGCCTGGAGCAGGCCCCCCTGTGGGCGAGTAGGCCTCCCTGTGGGCAAGCCCCAGTGTTGCAGGCCCTAGACAACTAGTAACCATGCTGTCGGGTGGCTGGCCGTAGCAGGCCACCCTGGGAGCACGTCCCCAGCACTCTAAACAAAGCAAAGCTTGCTGGTAGCGTTGGCTCTTTTTCAATTGTGGGCCCTCAGCAGGCCACTCTGTAACTGACAAAGACTATAGAAGTAATAGGGAAGCAAAGTCGTAGGCCCCGGACAACTAGTTAGTCTGTTTTCAGGAAGCTGACCTTAGCAGGCCACCCTGTATGCTAACATGCCTCCCTGTGGGCGAGCCCCAGTGTTGTAGGCATTAGACAGCTGGTTAGTCTAAAGCTATCAGGTAGCTGGCCTTAGCAGGCCGCCCTGTGTGTTAGCAGGCCTCCCTGGGGGTAAGCCCCAGCATTGCAGACCCTAGGCAGCTAGAAATCAGGTATAGCCAATGAAGACTCGAGGCCAGGTTGCTGGCCACTGTAGGCCTCCTTGACGCGAGTCCCCAGCAATTGGTATCGGTATTAGTTCGAGCATGTACTCTCCTCTCTCTTAGTACTGAGCTCCCTGAGTCTGATCAGAGGTTGAAGGCCTCCCTCGAGGCCTCCCCAGCTAGGTCAGCCCTTAGGCTGTGAGCACTCCCCTTACGAGGGTTCTCTGGTAGAGTGCATGGCCTCCATAGCGCCTCGAATTGTAGGTACTGTGTAGATTGAGCAGAGTGACTCCCCTCGCTTGCAAGGGTCGTTAGCACTTCGCTGAGCTCTGCTCTCCAGGATGCCAGTCTCTAAAATCCGGTCTGAGCTGGTTTACTGCCTTTCTGCAGTCCCTCTTTCTGGATATCTCTTGGTGAGACTTCTGTTTGGGAGCGCTGTCACTGACAGCCCAGTTGTGGCCTTAGGCTATGTGCACTTCCCTCGTTGGAGTGCATTGGCCTCCATGGCGCCGTTAACATAGGCGCTATGTAGATCCTAGGACCGAGCAGAGTAACTCCCCTTGATTGCTAGGGTCGATAGCAGTTTGTTGAGTTCTGCTCTCCAGCATGCCCGTCTCTAAAATCCGGTCTGAGCTGGTCTACTGCCTTTCTGCAGTCCCTCTTTCTGGATGTGATTGGTGAGACTTCTGTTTGGAGGCACTGTTTCCAAGGAAACAGACAGGTTATTGGCAGGCTAGGCTACTAGCACAGCTAGAGGCCGGGTCAGCCTCCCTGGTGGCATTCAGGGTGACTCCGTTCTCCTGATAAGTGACTGGCTGGGCCGCCTTCGAGCCCCAGGCCACGCTCCCTCAAAGGGACCCCATCTGTCGAAGTTGTTGGTCCCAGGCCTTTGTGCGGCCTTGGCGGGTCTCCGTACGTGAGAAATGGAAGCCGCTTTGAGGCTTAGTGCTGAGGTTTTGACCACTGGGAGTGCTGTCACTGACAGCCCAGTGGGACCCCAGGGGTAAGTGGGTCTGGCATTTCATTGAGATTGCCTGATTCTGACAGTGGTCACTGCCATAATTTGCCATGCACTCCCCTCAGCATGGCGGCGTGGGTATATCGTTCCCCTAGCGTTACGACGCAACTCGAAGTTCCCTTTCGAAAGGGAACGTCTCAGGTTACGTATGTAACCATAGTTCCCTGAGAACAGGGAACAAGACGTTGCGTCTCTTTGCCAAGCCTCGGGGCCCGCCTCCTTAAAGTCCCTTCAGATGATAAGTGGATGACATGCTATCTAAGCGCCCCTAATATACATGTGGGGCGCATCAATATGACATCATGGGCTGTTGCCGGTCAAGTTGGTATTGATGAGATTGGATAGTTCCCCTAGCGTTACGATGCAACGTCTCGTTCCCTGTTCTCAGGGAACTATGGTTACATGCGTAACCTGAGACATTTCGTGGTGTTGCATATTGATGGCTTTTTAGTTTAGTTCATCTTTATATGTTTGCTGTTGGTTTTAGGAGCTATACCTTCTCTAACAGATGTCATTATTTTATTTTCAATCCACCCCATATCTTTCTTCAGGTCTCTTATACTTTGCTACTCTTTCAATTTGTTCCCTACCAAAGCCCACCGGGACAACACCAATGCTTCACAGGTCATCTATATGTCTTTGGTGTGGATAATTCTCATTTATACTTACTGCAGAGTCCTGTTCACTGCCAGAAAGGCAGTTTCAAAGGGATCAGCTAATATTCTGTTGCATGGTGTCCAGTTACTTCTTTGTATGCTTTCCTATGTCACCCCTTTTATGTACTTAATTTTTACTCCTGTTTTCCCTCAACACAAAACTAAGATCAATTTCTGTATTTATCTGCTCACAAATATTATGCTTGCATGCTTGTGAGTACTAGCATTTTATGCTGAGGTTAACAATAATTTAATGTAAGCCTAAACTTGGCTATTTCACAATTTTTGCTGTGGGTAAAAAACCTCATGTCACTGATATTTCATGAGATCAGTCTGCATAAATAAAGCATGCTTTGAAACCCCCAGAACACCCTCAAGCTGCATGTACTAAATCGGTTTACTTGTCAGACGGGTTTTCAGATGCTTACTCTGTTATTCTGCAATGATGTCATGAATGCAAATATTAGATGACCCTAGTGAGTAACAGGCTTAATATTCATGATCTCTGCCCTTTCTACAAACCATAAATAACAGCACTCTACTGATTAAAACTCATGATCTTCATAATTCCCACAGTCCAGAGCCGCTTCTTCAGCTCAAGGTAAGTCAAAGTAGATTTAGGTGTAATTTGAATTACACATTGTTATGAAATAAGCTCCAAATGTTAACCTCAGTTTTCAATAGTGATTTTTATCATCTGCTTTTTAACCACTGTCCTGTTTTCTCTCACAGAAATGAATTCGACAGTCTGGGTAGCAGATAGTTATGAAGAAGCTCTTGCCAAAAACACTGTGATTGTTTGTCTTGGTTTTATCATTAATATCATTAATGGAATGTAAGTAGTAACTTTTTTTTCTAATACAATGTTTTCAAGAGACTCCAGATACATTTTATACATTCACCTGGTGATCAATGACATGCTCTTGATATTTGTATCAGTGACTTTAAATGTGGTGACCTATGTTTCACCACGTGTAAATGTTTCGTGGTGTTCCATATTGGTGCTTCTAAATTCAATCACCTTCATGATCACTCCTTTGAATCTGGCTGGAATGGCCATCGAACGGTTTATTGCGATTTGTAAACCACTGCATCACTTTCAGATTTGCACTCCACAACGTACCTTCATCTTTATATGTTTTCTGTGGGTTTTAGGAGCGATACATTGTCTAACAGATATCATTATTTCACTTTTAACCCAGCCCATATCTTTCTTCAGATCATTTGTACCTTGCTACACAGAATATGTGTTCCCATCCAAAGCCCACCGGGAACACACCACTGTTACACAAGTCACCTGTATGTCTTTGGTGTGGATAATTCTCATTTATACTTACTGCAGAGTCCTGTTCACTGCCCGAAAGGCAGTTTCAAAGGGTTCAGCTAATAAGGCTCAGAACACGATATTGTTGCATGCTGTCCAGTTACTTCTTTGTATGCTTTCCTATATCGCCCCATTTATGTTCATAATTATTACTCCTCTTTTTCCTCAACACAGAACTAAAATTGCTTTCTGTATTTATCTGCTCACAATTATTATGCCTAGATTACTGAGTCCTCTGATTTATGGGGTCCGAGACCAGAAGTTTGTGAAACAAATGAAGGAATATTTTACATGTAGGATCATTATTGTAAAGATTGTGCCATCAAAATTATGATATTTGTTTAGCCACATTTTATTTTATTTTAATTTAAGTAAATTTGCATTTCTGTTTTATTATCACATTTGTTTTATTTGAGATTTGAGAATCTTTACTGTGGCCTAAAAATGTCTAGACACATGAAAGTGATTGAATAAGATATGAAAAATATCAAACATGTGGCATACAAACAAATGATGAATGAATTTTGCTCAGAACTAACTTCACTTTTCTGAATCATCTTGATCAATGTCTTTTGATCACCTGGTGTTTTGGTGATTTTTAGTGGATGTATCATGAAATCAGTTCTGATAAGTATCTATTGTTTGATCAAAATGTCTTTATAGCCAAACTACAGTTTTAAAATGAACAATTTGGGAAAAGTCGTTCATTATATTGTTTGTTCAATTTTTTTTTTCGTTTCCTGTTGTTCTTGCATGAGTTCATAATTTCCTTGTATGACAGCCTGGGCAAAAGTTATGTATGCACAATTTGACATGTTTCATTGTGTTATCCCAAATAAAGCAGTTGACTCCCAGTACAACTATGTTTGCAAAAAAATATATATATTTTTTTGTGACAATGTTCATTTTTGACCAAAATTTTCCAATTTTGATGTCTTTTCTAGTGAGAAATTATTACTGTAGTAATTAAATGTTTTTGTAGTTCTCACCAAAGCTCACACTATTTTGCTGTAGATCAGTAAACTTGTACGCTGCCACAGAAGTCTGTCCGAATTCAGTTTCGTGAGGTGCCTTCATGCACAAACACTGCCTCACAAGTCATTGTCTGATAAGACAACGAGGCAACAAGACAGCTGCCTAGGTTTCGGACGCAGCTAATGTCAAATGTCAGGACACACAGGCAAAGAGGAACAAACCAAATCACAATGAAGCATAGCCAAAACAGAACATACACATTATAGTAGCTCCCCCTCCCAGAAAGAGTGCCTTAAAGAGTCTGAGGGAGGAAGCTCTGGTGGAGGACTTGAAGCTAGAGATTGGTATGACCTAACAAAGACAGTCAATATAGTCTATGGGGGAGTGAAGGGTGGGAGGAGCCAGGAGCAGGAGTAGCCAGGCAGGGACCCAGGCCACAGCCAGCACAATGATCCAAGGAGGAGTCACAGAAGGGAGGAGCCATGGTGGAGGCTTGGGCGGTGGGACTAGGGATGCAATCTCCTGTGATGGAGCCAGTGATGGTGGAGACCCAGAAGGAGCCAAGGAGACACGAAGCAAGGGTGACACCACAGGTCAAGGTGGAGCGGGCAGCTCTTGGGACCATGGCAGATGCGGGACGCAGAAGACCGTGGTGGAGCTGGAGCAACCTAAGACAATGGCGGAACCAGAGGGAAGGTATAGTCCAGTGAAGCCGAAGGGATGGAGGGCAGAGGTGCAGCCGGGAATCCAGGAATCCTGTGGTGAAAACAGGGTGATGCCTGACCAAAGTGAAGCTGGAGGGATGAGGGAGCACAGTGGAGCTAGTGGGCCAGTGAGATGAGGGGCAATGGTGGAGACAAGGAAGCATGGAGCCAAAGACAGGGGATCCTCACACCAAAATGGAGCCAAGGAACTGGCTGGATCTGGTAAAGGAGGTGGGAGAAGGAGCCCGGTAGGGATCAAAGGAGCGAGGTCAACAAGGGTTTGAACAGAACGAGCAGATTAACAGAAGAATCAGGAATGGGCAGAATCAGTAGGAAAGGGAGATTCAGGGGTATATGCTCCTTGAAATCAACCCAATAATCAGCAGAGACCAGGCGATACTCAGGGTTTCCCTCCATGCCCTTTGAATTCCACCACAACTCCCTTGGGGACAGGTGTCATTGCCAGCTCGCACACCTGGTCGCCCATGTCCATGGGCTCAGGCTCCTGGGCGGGATGTCTATGGTGGGTCTTCCAGTGGGGTGATTGCTGACTAGGCACTGGGTCTGGAGTGGTGAACTCTAAATTGTTGTTCATCAGCACCCACTCCCACAAATGCGGTGAAGTTGTAACGAGGAGTGAGGCGTGCCCTGAAATCGAGATGTAAAACACACAGAGCGGGTGTTCAGGATAGTGTGTTTGGGATGCCAATTCCAAGAAATCCCTGCTGTGAGACTCCAAGGAGTGGTTCCTTTGATCCAGACATAGCAGGTTAACAAAAGGAAAGAAACAAATTACTCGAAAACTTTCTTACTTCTGTTATGGTTCTGAGTTCTGTCATGAGTAGATATATAAGCAAGTGCACAAAGACAAAGAGTTTAATTAAAATATTCTTTAATCCAGAAATTCAACAAATACAGTGTAGCATCATGGCGAAACATCAACATAACTCAGACAACACTGAATAATGAACTCAGGAAACACATGGCTTAAATAACAAGGAGAACTAATGAGATAATTAACAGAAATGGTGAACGGAAATATTAATCAAACACACTGGGAAACTAGTTCTGTGTTCGAAATTGCCCCGTATACCCTCATTTAGTATTCCCAACATTACCCCATTAATATAGTCCACTTGAAGGAGTGAAGGAAAACGAGTGCGTGAAATCAGACACTGAGAGCGCCGGAAGGACTTTTTTTGTGCCCACTGTTTAATAATCATTTGAAACTTAACAAACCGGCAACACCAGTAGTAAGATGAAAATATTAATCCTGAAATCTGTCATGGAAACTATGTATAAACCTTAATTATACAGTTTAATAACCAATTAAAGATGAATTTAAACCTGCATGATATTATGCTGTAGCCATTGGACCAACGGTTTGGAAAATGGATGGATGAATGATGCAGCTCCATCTTCTGTTGAGACACTGGAACTCATTCGGCATGCGACTCTCACAGTGCATTCTGGGTGCATTATTCTCTTGAGCATAGAGTTGTTCACTCATTTTTGCAGTGCATTGTGGGATTGAATGAGATCGCTCAATATCGTCCACTATGGTTTCGGACACCCAAATGGCAAATAAAGTGCCAAATAGGCGATTTCGGACACAGCCTAAGTCAAATGACAGGACATGCAGCCAAACAGGAATAAAACCAAATCACAATGAAACAATAGAACATACACGTTACAAAAATATGAAGATGTCAATTTTCCTATAGGCTGGACCTACTTCTGGCCACAATTGTACACCGATTTCTGCTGGGGAAGAAAAAAACAACAACCTCTTTTCATTGCTTTTTCCTGAGATCAGTCCGCATAAACAAAGCATGTACATTACATTCCTGCTTTGAAACCACCCAGAACACCCTCAAAATTGCATAGCAATGTGCTAAAACAGTTTTCTTGTCAGACAGGTTTTCAGATGCTTTCAGATGCAATGTTGTCATGAATGCAAATATTAGATGACCCTAGTGAGTAACAGGCTTAATATTCATGATCTCTGCCCTTTCTACAAACCATAAATAACAGTACTCTACTGATTAAAACTCATGTGAGCTTCATACTTCCCACAGTCCAGAACTGCTTCTTCAGCTCAAGGTCTGAGTAAGTTTAGGTAGGTGTAATTTGAATTACAAATTGAGGGGGGGAAATACTGTTTATGATATAAGCTACTGGCAAATAGGCTACTGTTAACCCCAGGGATTTTTATTATCTCCTTGGACAAGGTACAATATGTGCCCTTTTTAACCACTGTCCTGTTTTCTTTCACAGAAATGAATTCAACAGTCTGGATAGTGGATAGTTATGAAGAAGCTCTTGCCAAAAACATTGTGATTGTTTGTCTTGGTTTTATCATTAATATCATCAATGGAATGTTAGTAGTGACTTTTTTTTCTAATCTGATGTTTTCAAGGGACTCCAGATACATTTTATACATTCACCTGGTGATCAATGACATGCTCATGATATTTGTATCAGTGACTTTATATGTGTTGTCCTATGTTTCACCATTTGTTAATGTTTCGTGGTGTTGCATATTGATGGCTTTTGGTTCAACCACCTTCATGATCACTCCTTTGAATCTGGCTGGAATGGCCATCGAACGGTTCATTGCGATTTGTAAACCACTGCATCACTCTCAGATTTGCACTCCACAAAGAACCTTCATCTTTATATGTTTGCTGTGGGTTTTAGGAGCTATACCTTCTCTAGCAGATGTCATTATTTTATTTTCAATCCACCCCATATCTTTCTTCAGGTCTCTTATACTTTGCTACTCTTTCAATGTGTTCCCTACCAAAGCCCACCGGGACAACACCACTGCTTCACAAGTCATCTATATGTCTTTGGTGTGGATAATTCTCATTTATACTTACTGCAGAGTCCTGTTCACTGCCAGAAAGGCAGTTTCAAAGGGTTCAGCTAATAAGGCTCGGAGCACTATTCTGTTGCATGGTGTCCAGTTACTTCTTTGTATGCTTTCCTATGTCACCCCTTTTATGTACTTAGTTATTACTCCTGTTTTCCCTCAACACAGAACTAAGATCACTTTCTGTATTTATCTGCTCACAAATATTATGCCTAGATTACTGAGTCCTTTGATTTATGGGGTCCGAGACCAGAAGTTTGTGAAACAAATGAAGGAATATTTTACATGCAGAGTCATTATTGTAAAGATTGTGCCATCATAATTTTGACTTAAAATGGAAAAGTTTTGTCAAGGCTAGTGAGCACTGGCTTATAGCAATTAAGAATGCTTAGGCTTGTTTTAAGCCAGGTTAAGTAATCCAATTATCCATTATTGCAATGAATATATTAAGTTTTTCTTGCGATTTTGCCGCCTGTCGGGGTTGTCACGTCTGTGTAACAAAACTAGCCCAATGGCCATTCAAAAATAGCCCAAAATAAAGCCAGTGGCTACATCCCAAATATAAAAATGTGTCTCTCCCATACATATTTCATAGTCACTATATTGCAAATTGAAACCACTACATCGTAGTGATCATAAACACAGCCCAAAGGCTCCCTGCCAGTGCCCGTGTCTAATGTTTGCTTCTGCTGTCTTTCTGGCAATACTTTTAAGTATGTGGTTTAAAAGTGTAAATAGTCTTACATTTTGAGGGACCCATGCATATATATATTAAAAAAATATATATCATGTTGCATGAAACAACATGAAGAGATCAAGAAAAGGTTTTGGTAAAATTGTATGAATATCCTACACAAAGCATGCATGTATACAAGGGCGTAGTTTTGGTTTGGGGGTTTGCTTGTTTGTTTGTTGTAGAATAAACCCAAGGTCAAGGACCATTTTAACTGAGTGCGGGCTGGACGGTCCTAGAGTCCTAGAGCTCTTCTTGGCTGGATATATCGGAGACATCCAACAGATTATTTAAGCGCAGAGAGAAAAACAGCCAATATGGGGAAGAGACAACTTAAAAAATACTTAGAACAAATATTCTGACTGAAACTGTATTCTCTGCTTTTATTTATTCCATTTTTATTCTTATGTATTTGTTTCCTTTTAATTCAGTTTTTATTCTTCCTTTTAATGTAAAGCACTTTGAATTACCATTGTACATGAAATGTGCTTTATGAATAAACACGCCTTGTTTATTCTGATCTTTTGTGGTATCATCCATGTTGGTTGACTACATAACTGCAATAAAGTAATAGCCTAGTTAACAATGACTTGTTTGGATAGAATATTTTTATATTATTTAAGCACATTATCAGTTTGACAGAATCTTACTTAAATTTTCTTATACTGAAAAATATTCTGATTATAAGTAGAACACATTTTACACATGGACAAGACCAATTGTTAAGTCAATAATTCTAAAAAGGGACAAACATAGGTCTATTAACTATTGAACTATAGCATGTGTTACATTCAGAATATAATTACAGGTAGGCTAAACCCTTACAAAAGATTACTGCAGTTTTTTAGAAGTAATACTACAGTTTTTGTTACATATAGAAAAATGCAGTTTTTTGGACACGAAAAAACTGCAGTTTTGCAGTATAACCTAAAATGTCTGTAGTTTTACTGGAGTACAACTATACTGCAATACATCTAAAGTACTAGTAAAACAAAACTGCAATACAACTGCAGTTTATACTGTTTTTATACTTCATGCAACTTTCAGTTGTACTTCATTTTACTGCAGCTGTACTTATACTACAGTTTTACTGCAGTTGTACTGTGACTATACTTCATTATACTGCAAATCTATGGTTGTGCTTCATTAAACTGCAGTTAAACTACTTGGTACTGCAGTTCTACTTCAATATACTGCAGTTCTTTTTTGTAAGGGAAAGGGCTTAGGCCAACGTTAACGTTTTTCTTTCTTTTTTATCTGTAGCATTTGATTTTAAAAATAGCAGCCTACATCGAAACTAGCTACAGCATGTCACAGTTGTAATATACCTCATAATATAAATCCCTAAACAGATGATCTATTATAAATTTTACAAGTTAATCAGAATTAGGCGGTATATGAATATCTGTAAAATAACGCTGTAATGGACGTTGTTGTTTTAAACCAGTCCATAAAGTAACTACAGACTCCATATCACTGTTCGAGGCCTTGAGAAAAGCGGTTTAAAGACTCATAATTATTTAAATAAATTAATAAATATACCTTCCTGCCTCATTTACTCATAGAAAGTCTTTTTTGTAACCACAAACGATTGTGAATGGTCCTTCCAGCAAAGCGATGAGAAAAGTAACACTTGTCATGTGACCGGAAACGTCGGGAGCGCTTTGGATAATATTTTACACATGACTGAAACTTTATCGACGAAAATACGGAGTGTTAATTAAATTCATCTTATCAGACCAATTTGAGACAAATGCCAGGTCGCTTTTCTTATTCAATTAGCCGCTTATTCAGTTAGTTCCGTGTAGCACATTAGCAGCGCCATCTTGCGGTTATTCTGAGGTAAATGAAATGTTAACGTCTCACCGTAAAGTGACAGTAGCTTTCTAAGATACAATAAACAATTGATAATTCTCATTTTAATCTCTCAATATGGCCGAATGTGTGCGAGAGGCCAAGTTACACAATGACAGGAACACAACAGAAACGAAAGTGAAACCCTCCTCTCCTCTAAATCAGATGACTTTCTGTTTTTACACAGGAACCAAACGACAAACGCCGCTGAAAGGTAAATATGTAACTGAAAATATCCTCTACTCGTGTATAATAGCTCGTTATGGAATTTTACAGTAGCCATATTAATGAATTTGTTATTGTTGTTCGCTAATTCACCCTTAAAAACTGTTAATGAGTATGACCAGGTGTATCTATAAGACCCATCACTGCAAATAAATAAATAAAATGCCTACTAACATGTTCGACACCACCATAGGATTAGTAATAATACTAACAGTACTTTTAGAGCGTAACATGTAAATACCATGGTATGATTACTTCATTGTAAACTGTGAATGATTTGTCATTCTTACAGAAAAATGGCAGATATCGACGAGGGATTATACTCTAGACAGCTGTAAGTGTGTTCCTATATGACACATACAACTTATATTTCCTTGTATCTTGGTTTTCTCATATATACACCTTGATTTTTTTGTGTTTTCTGACTTGGAAATTTTACTTGAGTAATCAAACTTCACTATTAATTAAGTGTTCTTGAAACTGAATACATTTCCAATGAAAAAAAAGTGCTTTGTACTTACAATTTCATTGAGACATTAAACATTGCATAGTTGTGCAGGTCGCTTAGATTGTAAAAAAGATCAGAAATGAGTTTATACATTTATACATATAAAGTGGAAGCTTTATAGACAGTAGGTTTAAATGCTAATAAGCATTAAGTTTGTTGTATCAGGTGTAATCGTGTTTTTTGAAGTTGGTTTACTTAGTTTGAGGAATTCCAGCTTCAAGTCATTCATGCTGTATCTCTTCCTTGTATTTTTCACAAAAACAATTTAAATAATTAAAACAAAACAACAGTAACTGGGTCTGCTTTTTTGCTTTGTTGAAAAAATTTGCATACTATTTAGTTTAACTGAATTGGATTAGAATTTGTGTAAAAAACTTTTATGTGAAAATATCCCTTACAGTATTTAAATATGTTATATTGAATGTCTGCTTATTTTAATTTAGATTAAAAAGAGTATTCTGTTACACAACTTAAGTATAATTTAAATGGTTAAATGTTTTAAAAATTAAATCAGCACTTAGGGACATTTTACTTAATGCACAGGGCAATTTTTCTTCTCACAACAGGTATGTGATTGACCATGATGCAATGCGTCGCATGGGAAAGGCTGACGTCCTTATTGCCGGAATGCGAGGTCTTGGTGTGGAAATTGCCAAGAATGTGATTCTGGCTGGAGTTCGATCTGTCACCGTTCAGGATGAGGGTGTGGTGGAGTGGAGAGATCTGTCTTCTCAGGTAATGACCTCTTAATGCGGTTAAATGAGCGAGTAGCCATCCTTTTCTAACCAGGAAAGAAGATGCTTTAAAGATGCTACAGTGAAAATGAACGGTGATTCGCGCATGTAGGCATTCAGACAAGGCACGTCAAACATCATTGGTTTTTGCATGTCACGTGATCAATCAATCTGTGGTGCATTTGAATGTTTTGAATTATATGCAACTGCAAATAAGGTTTGAGAGCTTAAGTGCAATGGTTTATTTTTAGCATATGATGGCAGAATTCATTTTCATTTCTGGAAAAGGGCGAGTGCCTTTTGTTCCATGGAAAAAAATCCAGTCATACAGGTTTGCAAAGGCTTGAATTAGTAAATTATGATATATTTTTCATTATTATTTTTTTTTTAATTTGCAAAAATGTAAATGGCTAATGTAGGTGTTATTGTGGGACCTTTACGAAGGATCATTCATATAATCTCTTGTATCTTCAGTTTTACCTAAAAGAAGCTGATCTGGGTCAGAACAGGGCCTTGTGCTCTGAGAAGCAGCTCTCTAGTCTGAACGTCTACGTTCGAGTGTCTGCCTGGACTGACAAACTCAACGAGGACTTCCTCGGCAAGTTCCAGGTGCGTTATGAACCCGTCTCATATGTCTATGCAAAAAAAAAATATATATATTTTTTTATTTTATTTTGAACCTATTTCTTGTTTTGTCTTATTTTGTGTTTATTACAATAGGTGGTGGTGCTCACAAATTCACCTTTAGAAGAGCAGCTGCGTGTGGGAACGTTTTGTCACTCAAACAATATAAAGTTTATTGTTGCTGACACCAGAGGGCTTTGTGGGTAGGCGGCATTCTGTGAATCTCTGAAATGCATGAAAATGGTTAAAGTAGTGCAAAATCATATTCTGATTTCTGTTTGGTTTGCAGGCAGTTGTTCTGTGACTTTGGCGAATCGTTTGAGGTCCGAGACACAAATGGAGAAACTCCAGTCTCGGCCATGATTGCTCATATCAGCAAGGTGACACGAGACAAAAATTTAATTTTCACTTTCACTTTGGTCCTCTTATAGGGATACTCACCCTCATGTCATGCCAGATCTATAATACTTTCATTCATCCTATGAATACAAATACAAATGAAAACATTTTTAATGAAATCTGAGAGATTTCTGTCCCTCCATTGAAAGTCTATTCAGCAAAACTTTGATGTTTCAAAATGTTGGTTTAGACATAATAAAGAGAGTCAATATGAATCAAGCAAGAGCGTTTGAGCTTCTGTTTTTGATTTGCTCAGTGAATGATCAATGCCTAAATTAAATCTGTTCATTATAAAGTGATTGTGTCTTTTCAGAAGATTCATTTCTTTACTAAGTTTTTATGAACTTTTTGAAGTGTCAAAGTTTTGGGTGAATGTACTTTCAATGGAGGGACAGAAATTTCATTAAAAATGTCTTTATGTGTTTCAAAGATGATGGCAGATTCTAAAAAATTTTTTCATTTACAAAACAAGTTGCCCAAACTGTATTATTTTATTTATTTATTATTTTTACAATTGCCTTAAGACTCAGTCAGTAATTCTTTTTTATTTCTTTTTTATAAATTTTTTATTTACATTTTTCATATTAGGAGAATCCAGGCATAGTGACATGCACAGATGAAGAGAGTCATGAGTTCACCGATGGCATGTTTGTGACTTTTTCTGAGGTTCGAGGCATGACCGAACTCAACAGTTATGGTCCCGTTGAGATCAAAGTGAGGGGTAGGTGTCATATGATATGAGGAAAATATCTGATAATGGTGGATAGCATGCAGTTAATTTGATTACAAATATATATGTCAATGTTTTTAGATAACTACACCTTCACTATTTGTGATACTTCAAACTTTTCCGAGTATGTGAAGGGTGGAGTGGCAACTGAAGTGAAACAGCCTGAAATTCTCAACTTTGTAAGTGTCTCTCGGTGTCGACTTATTCCATAAGGCAACGCACCTCCTTCAGGTGATGTTTTAATGCTCGCAGAAACCTCTGAATGTGGCTCTGGATGAAGCGCTCAGAAATCCTGAGCTTGTGGAGATGACAGACTATGGCAAAACACAAAGACACCTGTCTCTGCACCTGGCCTTTCAGGCCCTGCATAGATTCACACAGAAATACAGCCGGACACCCCATCCTAGATCCCAGGTCAGTCATACCGTCACACCTTTATGCTGAAAATGTGTTTTAAAGTACACGCATTGTAAAATTTTCCACAATGTGACATTGTGCAGAATATTGCATAAGGTTTAAGAAAGGTAATATTACTGTTCTGTTGTGAACAGTTAAAGAACAATTTACATCATTATGAAATATTGACCAAAAAATATTTTTTGCTACTGATATTTTATTCAATGCATTGATTAAGAGATTTACCATAGTCAGATTCTGCATCATCACATTTTTACACCACTAAATGCAGTGATTCGGTAGCAGGACTGTAGGTGATATCTGTGTTTTGCTGCCCTCTGCAGGCTGATGCTGAAGTGCTGGTTACTATCACAAAAGAGCTTTGCACAGATGCAAAGTTTGATGAGCTTGATGAAGACGCTGTAAGGGATTTGTCTCTGGTTGCCAGCGGTGACCTGGCGCCCATCAATGCCTTCATTGGAGGGTTGGCTGCTCAGGAGGTGGTGAAGGTGAGTTTGATCATTTAACTCTTTCCCTGCCATTGATGGGATTTTCCGGTTTTCACTGTTATACAGTGTGTTTAGGTGAAAAAGAAAGAGAATCAGCTGCTGATTTCCTTAGATTTTAGTTCAAAATGTTGTTTTTTAACTCTTTCCCCACCAGCATTTTTAAAAAAAAAAAAAAGTTGCAGCCATGGCCAGAATTTTTGATCATTTTGATGATTTTGTTGTATGAGCATGCAATATGTCAAAATAAGGAACAGACCCTCTGCTTTTAAACAAACAAATGTTTGCATGCATTCCTTTATCGACTCTTGAATGTGGGTTCGTTTCATATAAAAAGCAAGATTTTGACCAAAAAGTGTGAAATTACTTTTTTGTTAAAGACCATGTCTGTATCAGATTCAGATCAATGCTCAAATCATAGCTGCAATAGATTGAGTCAATCAACACCTCCAAAGCTGGCACAGTTCTACAGCTCATCCTGGGTCGACATTTCATTAGCTATCATTAGGTAGTTTTGAATTACATGTTGTTTAATAGTAATGATCGCGTTATTTTACATATGCATCCTCTTACAAGTGATATTGCATGTTTTTGATTCATATTGCAGTGTTTTGATCAGAAGATTCAGTGCTCTTTCAGAAGATGCTTAATAACGCATAACGCGGAAAGCCAGGAAAGAGTTAATGAAACCCATATTCAAATGTTGATTAAAAAAAGAATGCATGAAGCTAGAATTCCCCCCCCCCCCCCCTCCCAAAAGCAGAGGCTCTGTTCTTTCTTTTGATTTATTACATGTTCAGATATTCATACAACAAAATATTCTGGGGGTCATGAAATTTTTGTGAAAGAGAGCAAAAATGCTGGCAATGACTGGCAACTTAAAAAAACACTGGTGGGAAAAGAGTTAATGACATTTTACACTGGGATCATCAGTTGATGTTAATCATCAGTTAATTTGAGTTTGAGAACATGGACTACATATAAGCACACTTTTTAATGACTACATCTGTGTGAAATCTTTCAGGCGTGCAGTGGTAAATTCACTCCTCTCAAGCAGTGGCTGTATTTCGATGCTCTGGAATGCCTGCCTATAGAGGAGGATGGAGTCGTCCTCACTGAAGACGCCTGTGCTCCTGTAAGCAACAAGCAAGCTCATTCTCAGTAATAGAAAATACAAAAGTCTCATTTCTGATTGTTTCTGAAGAACATGCTTCACATGAAGTGATCTGTAACCTCTGTGCTGCAGAGAGACAGTCGATATGATGGGCAGATTGCTGTGTTTGGATCTGCTTTTCAAGACAAGCTGAAGAAACAGAACTATTTTCTGGTGAGTGTATTTCTCCTACTTCACCAGCAGAGGAGGCCATTACCCCTTTTTGTGTTTCAGTAAACCCTGTTGAATGACAGTCGGTTACTTATCGTTGATCTGTTACGGAGGGAAGTGAGCAGATGAGTGAGTCAGTGGTGCAGAATGCACAGGAAATATTTTATGCACCATGTGATATTTCCTGTTGAGCTCTAAGGATATGTTGGTCAGAGTTTTCTGTGTGAATCAACCTAATATTCCAGAATTTTTAGGGAAGAATTTTTTGTTTATTTGTTTGGTGACTCTGCATGTTGATAAAACCTCTATTTCTTAATTTAAGTGAGCGGTTTGTTCATGTCAGTTTTAGTATTCATTTTAGCATATGCTGCCATTCAAATGTTTGGGGACTGTATCAATTCAGCAAAGATCTATTAAATTGATCAAAAAGGACAATAAAGACATTTATAATGTTACAAATGATTTTGGTCACACTTTAGTTTAGGGTCCAGTTCTCACTATTAACTACAACTTTTTCCTCAATAAAATCCTAATTACTGCCTATTAATAGTTAGTAAGGTAGTTGTCAAGTTTATGTATTTGCTAGGATTATGGGATGTAGAATATGGTCATACAGAATGAGGCATTAATGTGCTTTATAAGTACTAATAAACAGCCAATATCCTAGTAAAATGCATGCTAATAAGCAACTAGTTAATAGTGTCAATTGGACCCTAAACTAAAGTGTTATCGAAATTTTTATTTCAAATATATGCTTTTTTTTTTAGCTTTAAATTCATTAAAGAATCCTAAAAAATTATCATGGTTTCCACAAAAATCTGAAGCCTGGAGTAATGATGCTGGAAATTCAGTTTTGCCATCACGGGAAAAATATATTCAACAGTTATTTTACTTTGAAATAATGTTTCACAATATTTTTTTACAGTATGTTTGATCAGATAAATGCAGCTCTGGTGAGCATGAGAGACTTCTTTCAAGAACATTCCTGCTCCATCCAGCTTGGAAATTATTAATCAATATTATTCATCAATTCTCATCAAATGTCTATGCGATCAGGTTGGAGCTGGAGCGATTGGTTGTGAGCTGCTGAAGAACTTTGCTCTGATTGGTCTGGGTGCGGGAGAGGGTGGAAATATTACCGTGACTGACATGGACTCCATTGAGCGATCGAATCTGAATCGACAGTTTCTGTTCCGCTCTCAGGACATCGGGGTAAGAAGAGTTGGCACAGAATAGCGACACCATTGATTTGAACTTCAGAAAATGGTTTTAGTAAAATATCAATGACTTTAATCTAAGACCGATCCATCTTTGGAATCTGATTGAATGAGCCATGTCCAGTTCAGTGCTTTAAATCTCAGTGTAATGCATTTACATTCATTATTTTTTATCTCTCTCAGAGGCTGAAGTCCGAGGTGGCGGCAGAGTCCGTTCAAGAGATGAACCCTTACATGAACATCGTCTCTCACCAGAACCGTGTGTGTGCAGAGACGGAGGAGGTTTACACACATTCATTCTACAGTCACCTTGATGGCGTAGCAGCTGCGCTGGATAATGTGGATGCGCGTGAGTGCTGACTTTGCCAGGTCCCATGATACACCAGCAGTTGGACGTTTTCCTCAGCCAAAATGAGAAAGTAAAATCGTTGCTACATGTCTAACATTTTACTTTTCCTGTCCATTAGGAGTCTATCTCGACCAGTGCTGTGTGCGAAACAAAAAGCCCATGCTTGAGGGAGGAACTCTGGGTAGTAAAGGCCACACTTTGGTGGTTGTACCACATCTGACTGAATCGTATGGACACTCCACATCTGGAGGACAGAAAGCCATTCCCATCTGCACACTCAAGAACTTCCCTCACCGTATAGAGCACACACTACAGGTGAGGAGGCATTTGTAATGGTGGACAGTTTATTTTATCATAGATTTTTCTGTTTAGCAGTTTTACAGGTTGTTGTATTGATACAAATACAGCCATCGTTTAAGCAGCAAATGATCATTTCTCTCATTTTGCTATCACAAACACTCCATTTTTAGGAGTTACTCTAACTTTTGATTAAAAAAAAGCATTCTGAAAATGAATATAATCAATGAGAAAATTAAAATAATAAAGAAATACATCAAATAAATACAATTATATAGTATATCCAGGCCTTTGATAAAAAATATTTATCTAAAGATTTGCAAAGTGACATGCAAATGAAAACATGAAGCTGTGTGTGTGTGAATCACAAGTGATTATTTATTTACTTTATCACTTTCAGTGGGCCAGAGACCAGTTTGAAGGACTTTTCAAGCAAACGGCAGAGAATGTAAACCACTTTCTCAGGTATAGATAAATGCATTTTAACTAGTCAAAAGTCTAGAAGAGAAATAAGATCAAACGTGTACAGGAAATACAGGGTGAAGAGGCACAACTGTTATCAGCAGATGCAGATATTGTGTCAGAGATTGTGTTCAACATTGTACTCCTTAAATGTGATACACTCCTCACGTCCAGACTCAGTTATTCATTATTAGTGCAACCCTTGGCTGCCCCCTGGCTTCCTGCCTCAAGTGTCAACTGTAGTCAGATCTCTTTACCATCTGAAATGAAGTGAAGGATGTTTATAAAAAGGCGAGTGTGCAGGAAGTTGAGGTGCTGTGTGCTGCAGGCAGATACTGCAAAGGGAAGGCAGCCGCATAACCGCCTCAATCTCAACTACTTCCTGTTGGCTGTCGGCAAACTCCACCCAACTCAACAGCTTTCTTTGGCTAAAAACTGAATATGTTTTGGGGCAGTTTTATTGTTGTATCATAAATATGCTATTATAGTTTTACTGTTATTATATGCGTTTTAATTTTAGTTAAAAAAAAATTTGTTTTGTTGTTTTTGACAAGTTCCATATAATTTTTATAGATTTTATTTCATTTTTTTTGTACTTCAAGTTATAACTAGACAAAAGTGAGAAATGTTGCTTTGTCAACTAGCTAGTTTTAGGTTTAGTTAATGATAATACCCCTGTTTAAGGGCCATATAAAGTTTAGCCTGAACGATTGATGTTGAAAAAAAAATAAAACAACAAAAAAGCTACTCATACTGCATACCATATAGATAGATATACCCCTTTTCTCCATCTCTGTCTACAGTGACCCAACCTTTGTAGATCGCACCGTCGCCCGTGGGGATGTGGAGGCTGTGGAAATGCTGGAGGGCGTCTATAGGAGTCTGAGCGAGGAATGGCCTCAGAACTGGGCCGACTGTGTCAGCTGGGCCCGCAAACAGTGGGAAACGCTTTACAACAATCACATTAGGCAACTATTGCTCTGCTTTCCCCCTGACCAGGTAACACATGTACTGTACACTCATTATAGTGAAGTATACAATAGTATGACATAATGGCTTATGGTTCACAGGCTCTATATATATATATATATATATATATATATATATATATAATATAATAATGTCTTAAAGAACTTAAAGAGTTCTGAGAAAATGAGATGTGCATCAGATCCACGTCATGTTTAGCTGCAGCAGGTCTTAAAGTCACAGCAGCCCAATAAACCAGTTGCTGTGATGAATTTCATTAATGTTAATGAAAGAATAAAGAAACAGAAAATTGTAGAATTTAATAAAGATTAATTTATATTTCATTTATAATTTATGCAGTGAAGACTTTAAAGTGTTTGATAAATTTTATTCGATTTCTGTATGTGGTAGGAAGGTCACAGTTAAATATGATATTTATTATAATGGGTTTATGTGAAGATTTTTTTTGAGTTCATAGTTTTTTAAAAGTCTAATAAATGCTGAAATGGATAGCTTTTAGTTCTACTGTAATGTTGAATGTCTATAATTAATTTTAAAAAAATCAATTTCATAGAGACATCAGTACCATTATTAGTATCAGTATTACTGTCCTTCATTCATAAAAATATGCCATTAAACAAATATTTAAAATATGCTGTTGTTTCTACATTAATTTTGAGAGGTAACGTTAACTGTGAAATTATTACACTATAAAAATATTTCATATATATATATATATTCTTAAGCAAATTATTGTTCAAATTTAATTAGAATTTCTTTCTTTTAATTTGGAATGAAATAAGACCCATATTTTTTGTTTCAACATTGTTTCCCCAAAACTGTACAGTAAAATGCTTTGGATGATAAAAACCTTCTAAAATGACTACTTACAGTCTTATCAATATACCTTAGACAATCTGATTATGAGTATGTTGAAAAAGTGAGTTGGCTAATCGTGCATTAGTTTTGGGATCACAGGTGTGATTGAATGTGTTAGTTTCACTTTGGACCAGCAGGTGGCGCTGTTGTCTAAAACGATGGCACGATAGTCACAATACCTTGTGAAATCAATATTTTCAATAATTTGTCATATTAGAAGTCCAAAAGTCTTCATCATGTGAATTGCAGTATATTACAATAATTTATTTCTAAATATATGAGATTCTAATCCAGTCTTATTGATAGGGAAAAAATACAACCAATCATTTCTACTGGGAGTTTGTGCGTCTATGGTTGTGTAACAGTATGGAAGTGGAGAGGTCTAATCCACAGCATCGGTGCCTGCACACAGAGATAAACATTCGCTCAGAGGAGGGGTGATATGGACAAGAAGACAGGGTTTTGAAACTCTGAAATGTCCTTTATCTTGCATGTCCAGATTTAACAATTGCAAAACCTGAAGTCACAGATGTGTAGACCACAGTTCATTTTGAGGGGTTGTGCCATAGGCGGAGTTTCACTTTTGTGCTTGGGGGGGCACCTACCAGGCCAGCAGACCACGAGCTCAGATTTTTTTTATATCATATTTATATATGTATATATATATATATATATTTATATACATTCTACATATAAAATACATTTACAATGAACAATGACTTTATACAAAGAATAGCGAATAGAACAGACTCTTTATAGTTGCTGTTTTGTTTTGCATCTGCAGTGATAGGGTTAACGCGGGGAGTTCAGAAGTGCGGAGAAAAAAAGCGAGTGTGTTAGACGGGTGCGCTTGTTACACAGTCCCTCCAGAAAAACGCGGGATTTTTTTTGTGATTGTTGCGGGCAAAAATCCTTGATTATGCGGCACGTTTTCTTAAAAAACGCGATAGAATATGCGGGATATTTTTGCAATTTTATGCGACGAAATTGCGGGAACTTGCAAAAACTGCGGTTTTTGATGCAAAAGAGGAAAAAAAGGTGATCCCCCCCCCAACACCCTGTTCTCACTAGACTCTACCTTCATGTAAAGAGGCAGGTTTACTAAATCACAGAATATTGAAGTTCTCGTTCTGTTTTATTTCAGACCTTAATCAACACATGCTCAAAATGACAAAACATTGAGTCAAACAAGTTCTGTCGCTTTACAAAAGGAATATTCAACTTCTGTAAAAATGAATAAATAAAATATAAAAAAATAAATGTGTGCTTCCTGTTTAACAGAGGTAGCTATACAAAACAGACATCTTCTGTTAAATGAAGTGCTTCCAGTGCACAAAGTGTAATCTCTTACCGCAGCGTAAATTATTTTACACACAACTAATATACAGCGTCATGTAACACTGGGAAACTGCTTCGCGCGGTCTTTTGAGCTTATTTTTGTTGGCAAATGAGAATGATTTGCGTCTTCTTCATGGTTTCACCGCGGGCTTTACAGATGACGTTCACGTCGCGTAATTACGTCACTTCATAAGGTTCCCATGGCAACAGAGGGAAAATAATGGCGCTTTACTTGTGTGAAGTAAACGCAACATTTTTCAACTTTCTGCTAAGATATATGAGACTTTTTTTGCAGCGAAAATACAGGGATTATGAAATCATAGCATATTTTTCTTGCTGAAATCGGCAATTTATGCGGCGAAAGTGCGGCATATTTGAAAAAATGTCACCCCCGCATAAATATGCGGACTTTGGATGATTATGCATGAAATCAAGCGATCGCATAATCGCGTTTTTCTGGAGGGACTGGTTACAGTGTGTTCTTCTTCGTTCCGATTAAAGTTCATAAACAGAGCCTCCCTTGACCTGTCATAGAACTACTTCAAACATTACAATATCTTACCTAATGCAGAACCGGCGTTGTTCTCTGATGCGGCCTCGATTGCTGTGGTAGTATTAGCAGCAATAGTTGAAGTAGAATTAGAAAACTCCACACTTTTAGTAGTGGATTTATTAAAAAAACGACGAATGTCCATTTTGTTTATTCAGCGCGTAAAACAGAACGAGAAGAGCGTCCACTCACGTACCGCGATACTTTGAGATTCACAAATCGCGGGAGAATGTAATAAAGCTACAGTAATTAAAAATTAATTAGCCATATCTTACTCATTCTATACACAGAACTAATAAGATAAGACAAATAAAACGAGAAAATATGAATTCTGTAATAAAAAAAAAATATTCAAAGCACAAGACAGGCATTAATTGGCTCTGGACTGGGGGGGCACTGCCCCCCCCAGACCCCCCCAAACTCCGCCTATGGGTTGTGCATTAATATACTGAAAAAGAATAAATCATGAAGTTCTCCTGAGGTTTGGATGAGCTTGGCATAACAGTTTCTCATTGTCAGGCGGAACTGTCTTTCCTCGAGTGCAGAAAGACAGTTGTAAAGATCAACAGACGCGATTCTTTTTGTTAAACTAGTGGAATAAGCTTTGTGTTGCTTCTCTTTTGGTCTGCCTTTATTCTTTTCAACAACCTCTAGTGTTTTTGTTAAAAGTCAAATTGTATTGAACGCAGACACACATGATAAATTCATTACTCCGTCTCCTGAGCAAAAGGCTTGGAGACATGGGCTTTATGGTGACCAATCAGGTCCACTTCACATCAGCATGTGACTGATGTGGCTGCAGGGCTTCCATTTGGCCCACAACACACGTGGACGTTTTCCATTCTTGTTTACTGGAGCTGACTATATAGTGGCTTTAAACAATATTTTTATATATTAAAATATTTAATATATATGAAAAATTAATGTTTTCAAAATTAAAAATAGATAAACATTTAATCATAATAATAAAGAAAGAAAAATATATAATAATAATTTAAAATAAAACAATATTTTTATATATTAAAATATTTAATATATATGAAAAGTTAATGTTTTCAAAATGATTTAATCATTATTATAATAATAAAGAAAAAATATATAATAATAGTTTAAAATAGTGTACATAATATTTTAAAATAATTAATTAGCCCTACATGAACATGTAATAGTTATAATATAGTAGATATTATAATAATAATAATAATAATAATAATAGACCTTATTTTATATATTTAAATATTTATATATTTAAAGATTTATATCTTAATATAACTCTTTTATATATTAAAATGAACAACAATAACAACAATAAATAACGTTTATAAAACATTTTAAAAATAAAAATAATATAATAAAAATATAACTATTAAATAATATTAAAATAATTTAAGATGTGTATATATAATAGTATTTATATAATACACAAGGAAGTATTAAAGATGAAATAAGTACATTAAAAGAGAATGTAAACACTTTTTTTTTTTAAACACATTTTCTCCTCTCGTTCCCACTCTGGTCCTCATTAGGTAACAAGTTCTGGGCTTCCGTTCTGGATGGGCGCAAAGAGATGTCCACATCCTTTGACTTTTGACACCAGCAATGTAAGTTTTACTGAGTAAATTCCCACACACAGTCTCTGGGATCTCCCATCATCCCCTGCAGACAGGAATGTCTAAGTTTACGACTCACGGCTTCTCTCCTGGTGTGAGTTAGATACTATCTGATATCACTGATCACCTGGGATTAACAAAGCAAAGTGAAAACGAGTTAAGTCCCCGACCCCTCACATACAGACACACTCACACAGGTAAACACAGAGGCACATTAGCACACAGGTCATGCTTTTCACAGAAACCCTTAGTATAAACTGAAAAAATCAAGAAAAACTCTTAAATATTCTAATTAGGCTAGATATGCAAATGGTTCCACCCTTCAACCATTATTCAGTTTTATGGGCCATTATCTCCATTGTCTTCATTCTTTATAAATGTTATCAGCATTTGGTAAGATTAGTTTTTCCCTAAAGGAATTCCTTTTTAGTTCATCACAGTCAGTTTGAATTCTGTGGTTTCAAAGGTTTGAAAAGTGTTGTTTTTTGAATGTGCTACCCACTTTCCTCTCATCATTTCCTGTTAACCACTGCAGTTCTGTTTCTCAGCACATGTGTTTGTGATCCATGGCAAGTTTTTCCACCCTTCAGTTCAAAATCAAACACAAACAGTCAATTTCGCTTTAGTTCTGCCTGGTAAAATAAAAGTATTTTGATGTGAGATGATTACTGTTTTCTCTTGTTTTATAGACCACCCATATGGATTTCATTGTGGCAGCGGCCAATTTATATGGGCAGATCTATGGGGTAACAGGCTCAAGAAATCGTGCTGACATTCAGAGCGTGCTGCAGGGAGTAAAAGTGCCCGAGTTCACCCCTAAATCTAGTGTAAAGATAGCAGTGACCGACCAGCAGCTGAAAGAGGAAAATGAGGAGAGAAAAGAGGAAGGTGAGATTTTAGGCTTAATATGAAATTATACAAAAAATATGAATAAGTCTGTAAAGAATATTAAAATATCTCTTTTAATATCACTCACTGCATCTCTTAGACAAAGTCAAGCTGGAGATATTAAAGGAGAAGCTGTCCAAACTCCAGCTGAAGGACCAAAACTTCCGGATGCATCCACAAGAGTTTGAGAAGGTACCGTGTTTGTCAAGTCAAGATCTAATTCTATAGCATTTTCACAATACATATTAGGTGCATTCCGATTTGCATACTTATGCGCTATTCTATGACGTATTTTAGTATAAATAGCATGAGTAATGTGTTCACTGAAAATTCCACATGCCTGGATGAAGAAGTGTGGAATCTTGGTCACTTCATGCTGTTGCAGTATCTAAACTAAAGGTTTAGTTCATTTCAGAATTAAAAATTCCTGATTATTTAGTCACCTCCATGTCATCCAAGATGCTTATGTCTTTCTTTCTTCAGTAAAAAAGAAAATAAGGTTTTTGAGAAAAACAGTCTAGGATTTTTCTATATATATAGTGGACTTCAACAGTTACCAACGGGTTGAATGTCCAAATTGCAGTTTCAATGCAGGGGTCAACACAATCCCAGACAAGGAATAAAGTTCTTTATCTAGCAAAACGGATCAGTAATTATTTTTAAAAAAACAAACAAAAATTAAATACTTTTTAACCACAAATGCAGATGTACTGAGCAAATGTTTACAAAGTGAACGTGCAACGACTAAGTCAAACGACCTTTACAAAAAAAAACCTAAAACAACGATGTTGGACGATTTTGAAGCTGGAGGAGAAAATGAGTTTTTTCACTGGGCCTGTCAGACATGTTGGCGTCCACTCTCAGGTAGGAGGTCTCAGTGAACCACAAAACTGGCCCTGAAACATCCAACCTTGACTGCGGTCTTCATCGACCCTTAACCAGCTCCATCCATAGCAGATGAGAGAAAACAGTCGTCCTTTCTGTTGATATTACCTCACCGCTGTCACATACTACTCAAATAGAGGGTGTCCAACGGACAGACAGGTCTTATGAAAAGCTTCGGATGCATGCTTTGTCGTTAGTCGTGACTGCATGACACATGGGCTTCCTGGACTTCCACACACATACGGTACATGGACTCTGAATGGGCAGCAGTGTCCAAACAACATCTCAGTTGTGTGTTCTGTTAGGAATAGGATTAGTCTCAGTCTACGTGTTTCTCTGCATGTATCTGTCTTTGGTTGTTACAATCTCTTAAGTCGTTACATCACTCCTGGACTATCTATTCTCAATTTCTCTTTGGTTGCTTCTCTCTTTAGTCTTGTTTTCTTTGAAGATGAAAGCACCCTGCTATCTTTTTGTTCATATGGCAACAGTTAGGCCAAAGGTATTAGACCACATAGAAAATCTGGGATTAAAATAAAGTTTTAGAATTTTAAAACAAAGAATAGTGATGATGAAGAAGAAGTATTTCAGATTCTGCTCTATTTTCTAGGTCAGTAATCAAATGTAAGTAAATGAACCTTGTGACTTTTATTGGAACATCTCAAACGATGCTGGATAAATTGATTGAGTGCTTCTATCATTAAAGTAAAAGAGAGAAATTCCAAATATTAACACATTAGAAATTCTTAATGTTTTTGATGCTGATAATATATAATTTGTAATGCAAATATTGAATTAAACTATAAAAGTGTTCTCAGACCTTTGGGCACCACTGTTTGTATCATATGTCTCTATGCATGTGCGAGTGTGTGCGCGCACTTTTAGCAATGACACATTCTTTGCCAGATCAGATGTTTGGTTTTTCCTGTGGAATGTGTGTTTGGGGGATTCTGGGGGCATCAGGTTGCCAAATTATATACTATGCTCAAACACCCCTGCAGTTACCCCCATCACACCCAATACTTGACAGGCTTTGTTGTGGTGCGGTGCCTGGGGCGTAAGCAGAGTGCCAAAACCCCATTACTGCAATATCTAATATCACACCAAAGTTGTGAATTATGCTTATTGGGTTTTTAATTGCCTTATCTTTAAAAAGATCACTAAGTTTATAAAAGCAGTTGAATCTGGAGTAGTTATTACCTGTTTTATGGGATATGATGAACATCAACTGAACATAAAGAGGGAAATAATATTAGAATACAATAGGAGACTGGAAACTATAAATGTTTAAATATGATGTGTGATATAACCACTTTATCTAGTACATGTTGTACCAAAGCGTGCAAACATACCTGTGGCCCGAATGGTTTTGTTCCTGTTTTTAAATGCTTCTCGTTTTTTTTTTTTTTTTTTTGTCAGACTAAAAGATAACAATCAGCATCACACTTCAAACACAACTTGTTGTTTTTGCCCTATGGTAACAAATGAACAGATGGTTAGTAGGTGAAGATTTGCTGATGGGCAAATCTAAAGGTGTTTTCCATAGTTTAAAGGAAATGAAAATCAATGGTAAATGATACAACTTGTTTGAACTCTTCTAATGTCTACACTATATCTTTTTAATGATTATCTTTGTATTTTTTTCACTAATAATATCTAAACATCCTTAAAACATTATTAAATATGAAGTACATGTATTAAGTACTTTAAGCAGAATAGTTTGCAAGTTAAGAGAATAGAGTTTGTTAAAGTTATCTTTTTTTGCTTGTTTGTTTGTTTTAAGCATAAACATCACTAAATTTTACTTCATGCATAAAAACAAGAAAATCAGTCAGCACAGCCTGCAAAGAAAACAAGATCGAATGCAAGAATGTCCCTTATGTGTCAGTGCTTATAATAATCACATTGTTTATACTTTACTGTATGCTTTTATTCTTGTGTTCCAGGATGATGACAGTAATTTCCACATGGACTATATAGTTGCAACATCCAACCTGAGGGCAGAGAACTACGATATACCAACAGCCGACCGCCACAAGGTGAATGACTATTGTCTTTGTCGAACAACTCTGCTGTCCTTTTGTTTGTGAGACAAGGTCTAAAGTGATCAACATTGCCTTCTGGGAGATTTTGTCCTTAGTTTCAGTACATACTGTTTACAGAACACCCAGAGGAAAGACCTTTTCATTCTATTAACTAGACCATAGAGTTCCAGTCCTATTTTTTGCTTGTACATTAATAGTCTGCATAACTTATTTCCACCCATGAACACGTGTTTGTAATCCACAAACCGTGCACAGTGTCTACAAACATATATATATATATATGCAAATAATATCTCGACGCTGTTTCTCATCTGCAGAGCAAGTTAATCGCAGGCCGCATCATTCCAGCAATTGCCACGACAACAGCTGCGATCGCCGGACTGATGTGTTTGGAGCTCTATAAGCTTGTCCAGTGTCACCGCAAAATCACATCCTACCGCAACGCATATGTTAACTTGGCCACCCAATACTTTGTCTTCTCACAGCCTTGTCCTGCCCCAGCATTCACAGTAAGTGACAAAGCTACTCGCTCTACATCACCATCTAACATCTGACTGTTTTCCAAATGAGTGTGTATAGCTTTTTGTTCTAATTATTTAATAACAAAAACAGTAGAAGTACCTCTTAGCTGTTGAATACAGCATATCATAACGATTTTATGTGTATTTGGGCCGCCCCCTAATAGTCTAACACTAACCGTTAGTCGACGAGAAGAGACTTATTCGACCAAAATCGGTACTAGTCAGTTAGTTGCAGATAAAAAAACTTCCACAGGAAATGCCGAAATCACACAGTCTGTGACTGACAGATCGTTAACGGCTGGAAATCCAAACATTAACCTATCGTTCATCATTCATCGGCCTCAAATATGGCTTTTCACTTGAAACATGTAAGTAGTAGCCACTTTACAAGTCCGCTCACTCTAAAGTTAACCTAGTGTATCTGTTTTATTATTACAGTGTGCTTGTGGTCTTTGTTTATTAAAACAATTTGTTCTAGACACTTATCGAAGACTAATATGTTGTCAGAGTAAGCGCACTAGTTAAAGACTTCTGGTCCCAATAATCGCACTTGTGCAGTGAGTAAAAGGGAATGTGTCCTGTGGTTGAGTTCTGTTATTGGGGCCGGGGGTGACGGCTGGGGTGAAAGGGTACAGCATCAGTCTTCTGTCTGGGTCTAGATCACTGCAGGCTTTAGTCAACTTATTTTCATCCTCAGGGGCTTGAAACACTTAGTAACTGTACACTCACCCCCGCAGACCCCTCACCTGCCAACCTGGTGAGTTTGCTCAGTTTAGGGGACTTCCACTTTCAAAGGGAACACATTCAGATTCAGACAAGAGTTTTCAGACAGACATGTGCATGTTTTAAAGCTGCAAACCCTGAAAAGAGTTGCATGCAAAATCTGGTGTTTGCGTTGTGCTTATGGGTTTACAACTATGATCAAGATCCTTGGAAGTGAATGGTCTGAGATTTGTGCAGAGAGACTTCAGATGAGGTAATGCAACACAAGACATGGCCGTCCACACATGGGGGGAGTGTTGTTACTATCATCATGTGCAGGGTCAGAGTTGAGGGTAATTTTCACCCAAGGGGACAAGCGGTGAGCTGGGCTTTGAAACACAAAAGCTCAGGTTACTAGTGCGATGTCACCACTTTCTGGAGTGTCCGGGCTACTTCTTTTCTTAACATACTCGGCAGACACATTCCGTTTGGATTACAAGAACATGTAGTGGCCTTGAAGCAAATTTGGAGGCTAAAGCCACACAAATGTCATTAGATTGCGAACAAGTCATTTTTGGTGAAGTCAGTTCTCCTCAAGTTCACACAGGTGTCCTCTCAGAGGAGCCACAGGTGTTGTTCATCACATTAACTAACAAGTTCCACTAACTGTCACAACCACAAAATGTCACATTGTTTTTTGTCTTTAGTATGAAGAGAATGTGTATTATTTTAGCATTTAAAACCTAACAAGCACATATTCGTGATGCTCTACCATTCAAAAGTTAACGGTCTGTTATGAGATTTAAGAAGTCTAAGTAATATTGTGAAATATCACAATTTAAAATAACTTGTTTTATATTGTGATATCTTTTAAAATGTACTTTATTTCTGTGATGGCAAAGCTGAATTTTCTGCATCATTACTCCAGTCTTCAGTGTCACATGATCCTTCAGAAATCGTTCTAATATGCTGATTTGCTTAATATATACGTAGGAAACAGTAATACATTATTTATTGTCTTTACTGTCACTTTTGATTAATTTAATACATCCTTGCTGAATAAACATTCATTAAAATAAACAACAGCAACATTTGAACCGCAGTCCATATTTCACTTAAAGTGTGGATGTGCTATGCTTCTTCATTTTAATTTCGAAAATTTTGGTGTCTAGAAGTTTAAACTTTCATCTTCCCTTTCACTTTTTCCATCCTTTTTGTTTTGTTTGCATACCTTTTTCATAGTCTTTTCCAAGTCCGGGATGTGCGGTAAGGTTTCCACACATGGGATGAGTCAAGGGCATGTTTTATTTTGTAATACTGATACTGTTTGAATGCAGTCACATGGCGGAAAACAAATTATTGAATCAATTAGTTAGAGTTTCCATTTTTAAAACCTTTGTTTAGGCCGTGGTAGTGATACGATAGTTGCCATATGGGGCTTTGTCAGCTGTCAGTGTGTTAAATTGAGCTGTGGAAATGTCTATTAGTCTCTTTTCCTGCAATGTGGCTTCCATTTGGAACTTTTTATGGATTTAGATGATGGAAGAAAAACAACAGACACACTTTTCAGATAGATCAGAAATGCATAACAGTCACTTGCTTGCTAAAACTAATATTTAAGTCATATGGTCAAAAACACAAATTATGGAAATTTGACAAGTCACATACTAAGAGGGTTCTTCTGAGAGTCTAAGAAAATCTAGTCTGAGCAAGACGGATATGCTTGTAGGTTCCTGTTTTCTACCAAGGACATCCTTTTTAACAGCCTCCACTCTCAAGACAGTTTCAGAGAAGTCATTTATCAATCTTTTTGTCATGAGAATGACTCGGATTAGTGTTGCAGACCTTATATTTTTTTTAAATAATATACAGTACTCACAATAGCAGTTGTGTAAAGACCATTTATTATATAAATAATAAAAAATAATAAATGACATTTTTGTTTTCCTGCATTCAGTGTTACCCTGTGAATTGTGCCTTCATCAGAAGTGAGAGTAGAAAGAGCACTGCCTGGGTTTATTGCTGTGGCATGCTTCAGGTCCTAATTAGCAGCCTCTCACAGCAGTTTATGAGACTGTGTCTGCCGTAACCCTGCAGAAAAGACCAGCATGTGTTTTCTCTTAGAAACTGGTCGTCAGTATGGGATGCTGGTGTGCTTGTGTCTCCACTGATCGCGTTTGTGAGTCTGGTTCCTCCGAAGTTCCTTTCCCTCCACTTGCTAAACACCTTTTCGTTCTTGCCTCATTCGCATTTTGGCTTGCTTAAAGGGACTTTAACGCACAATTCTCTGTAAAGAGAAGTTTTCAGTTTAAACCACTGGTTTTTAGACCCTTGATCCTTTGACGTTGACCTGAAAGCATCAGAATCCATTACTGTTTACGATACAAATGCAATGTGGCCGTATGTGCCCCTGACCAGCTCTATAGTTAGAGAGTTGGATCACAGTGTTAAACAGTGTCTAAAGGTTTACATTTCTGCTACACATTCATCAATCTGTATAGGGTTAATCGGTACTTATATTTAAAAGTAAATGGACCTTCATGTTTTAACCTGCTTCTGTTAATAAATCCATTTCTGGCAGCTTGACTTTTCACCTGTAGGCATTAATGTCTCATAGATGAGGCAAACATCTGGCAGTGCTTGACTATTATATAAGTTTTTGAACTTGCAGTTAAGATTTTTTTCTTATGCGCACCAAGACTGCATTTATTTGATTAAACAGTTGCGCTGCTTAATATTTTGTGGAAACCATGAAACCTTTTTTTTTTTTTTCAGGATTCTGAATTTATTCTGAACTGATTGATGAATAGAAAGTTCAAAAGAACAGCATTTATTTGAAATTGAAATGTATAAACATTATAAATATCCTTTCTGTCACTTTTGATCAATTTAATCAATTTTGCTTAGTATTCATTTCTTATATAAAAAAAGTGTTACCCCAAAATTTTGACCGGTATCTCTGCCTGGGTCTAAACAGCTTTCATATAGATTTATTAATGTCATTCTATTCTTCGGGTTTTACTTAATATTTCCCTTTTGTCGAGTGATGAAGCATAATGGGTAGATTATTTCCGTACTGGTCTAGTTTTGCTATCCATCTTTGCTTAATCTAAAAGTGATTTGGTACTTGATCTTAATGCCTCTCTAGGGTGCAGGTGCGAGGAGAGGAATCGGAGATGTGCTTTTAAATGCATCAATCATGCAGGTGAGATTCTTAAAAAAGAAGAGCAAAGTAGGATGCAACGACCAAAGAAGTGCCATGTCTACACAGACAATTTTAGTCTCACACTTTCTCTCGCACTTGCATAATGTATTAGTTGAGTCTGCTGCAAACGGAGCAGACGTGAAGTGAGAGCATTTATTTGGATATGACCTGTGTGCCACCTTATTTGGCCGTTTATGAATTACGGCTGGCTGGAAAAAGAGAACGAAAGAGGAAAAGTGTGAAGAGGCAGAAAGAGAACCTTGCAGTAATGACAGCTATTTCCTGCCATCGCAGGAAACTCCTCTATTAGAACCAGATTTTCTTGAGCTCCAATGAGACTTGCCTTTTTATTCCTTTAATCATTCACAGCTTCTTAAAGAGAGACCAAGTAAGAAAGAAGGGGGCTGTGGGGAGAAATGGAGGTTTCAAAGCCCATCTGCTCAACCCCACAGCTTCTCCCCGTTTCTTTGTTCTCAAGCATTCCCTTTATGATGGAGTTTCTTCAAAACTTTGCTTGTTCATTCACTCCTTTTCTTTCTGTGTTTACTGTAGAGCGCACTCACTTGCATAATCAGCACACACAATAGAGCTGAGCTGTGTCATCAGCAAGCATTTGGTGTTAGTTAAAGCTTTCTCTAGTTAAAGATGCACAAACAAATCATTCCAACCACTTCACATGATGACGTATTGATGAGGTGTTTTAGGTGGATAATGCATATGTTTAATGTATTGCAAAAATTTGCGGTCATACCCAATTGAAAGGATTTAAATATTCTGATAGTGCTGTTGTACTAAGTAAGAGTCATAATTAGAGTATCGCCATCACTATTTGAGCTTTGATCTTTGGCCGGTTTATTTTTCCTACTTTTTTGATCTTCAAAACTTTTCTTTTTATTACAATCGTATGGCTGAGTGAGTACAAAATCCCTCTGGTTTTCATTCAAACAAAATGGTAATTTTTCATAGACATGCACCAGAATGATTGCCAAACAATGCGTGTGGCCGTCTCAAGTAATTGCTTTAGAACTAGCAGCATACTGCATACTTTCCATATGTCAGCATGGTGAAGTCATTAAGCCGTACTTCATACGGCATAATTAGCAGAGTCATGCATTGTGTCCTGGCCTACCATCACAAGACCACACCAAGAGGGTTAAACCATATGAACTATTCCTGGTGGTAAGAAATGGATGAATAGTTGGACAGCAGTTATTTCATTTTTCTAGCTATTATTGTGGTATCAGCTGTTTTACCCAGGTTAGCCAGTTAAATGTGTTTCGCTGTCAATCTCTTTCTGAAAAGAGGACCAGATATTATGACGAAATACACTCATCACTAGTGATCCCAATAGTTTTTTGGAGTTCTTTGGCTCTGAACTCTCATCATTCATCTCGTCATTTTCAGTTGGTAGTTGGGATCAATCAGACCACAGGCCGTGTTATTTTCATTACCCGCAGTGTTGAGTACAGGAAAGAGGAGCTTTCCCATAATTCTCCCTCAATATGCAGCAGTGGTTCTGGAATCAGTCTTTATTTTAGATGGGAAAGTTCTGGTTTGTATTAGCAAATCTTAAACTAAAAAACCATGTGTGTACCTGATGGAAAAAGCTAAGAGAATACTTGCGATTTGCAGACCACCTATAACGTCATTAGATTGATCGTGAAATGAATGCATAATTCTTGTCCAGTTGAAATGTTTTAAAAATCCCAAGCAATATACAGTATGGTACACTTTATTGACTAAATCTTTTCTTTTGAATAACATGCGCAGATAAATAATATGCACAATAAGACTAGAAATGTATATTGAGAAAGTAAATAGGGAATGTATACACAACATCCCCAATTAAATGTTTTTAGGTCTGTTTAATCAACATTCAGTTAGAGTTTCAAAATCCAGACTGTTTTGTTGCAGGACGGCATGAACTTTGTGTTATAAGTAGAATTTGGTAATAATGAGGGGAACGTAAACAACCTGTTTAGATTACTGCAGTTTGTGTTTGTGTCTATGATGTTCTTCAGCATGAACACAATGCAATGCCATTTGATGAACATAGAGGAATGTGCCTGTAAAATGAACAGACACATGAAAACACTTATTCAATTAAGATGTTTTCCATGCAAACATATCCCCCAGGAATCCAAGCTTGACCGTAAAAGCCACAGTATGCTTAATTGGCAGGGCTAGTCTGTGAAAACAACAGAACTTAGGTCAATATCACACTTTTCACCAGCTTGAGTGCCATTCAAGGTAAAAATAATAATAATAATAATAATAATAATAATATCATCAATAAGTCATATGGTTTCTATTACTTTAACTCTTTAAAATAATTTAACCAACTTGTTTTTTTAAAGTTGAGATTCAACTTGATTTTTTTAGTCAGTTTAATATAATTTAAAAGGTTAGTTCACCCAACAATGAATATTCTGTCATTAATCACTCACACTCATGTCGTCCAAACCCACAAGATCTTCGTTCATCTTTGAAACACAATTTAGATATTTTTGATGTAATCCAAGAGCTCTCTGACATCTCCATACAGCAACTTAACTACCACTTTCAAGGCTTAGAAAGGTACTAAAGACCTCATTAAAATAGTCAACATGACTACTTCAACCTTAATTTTAGGAAAGTGACAAGAATAATTTGTGCGCAAAAACAAAATAAAAATGACTTTCACCTATTCAACTCACCTAATTCACCTACACTGTTTACGTTCAACGCTATAAACATGATTCAAGTGTTGGTAGAGTCACATTTCCCGTGCTGAGCATCACTTTTGAAATTCCACATTTTTCACTGCTGTCTGAGCATATCACATCACATCCAACTTAAAAACTTCAGTGTAATTCTCCTACACTGTTTACGTTCAGCGCTTCCAGGTTCTACATCCGAACGCCGACAAAAGTGAAGTACATGAAATGTGAATCTACCAACACTTGCATCATGTTTTCACGAATAACTGTGATTGATTGGTTGGTCTTCAATTGGCTTGGTATGCTCCAGAAAAACCTTTGCATTCTTTCCTACATGGCAAATATCTCAAGCTACTGTGTTACTCTAGCTAGGCCTCAGTACTGTATTTATGACTTTTTGTGAAATTTGTCCAAAGACAATTTTATTTTTTACAAAAATTGATAATCACTGATCACTAGTGATCATTGGAAAAGCATTTGGGAACTGTAAGCACTAGTGATGGTGTCTTTGAACGGATTTGGCACAGTCACATTTAGATGATTGCCCTGTCCATAAATGAAAAGACATTATCTCAAAAAATGATCAGCTGAGGAAATGAAGAGTGTTTCCTTGCTGTGCAAATTTACTGTAATTCCATCAGATAACTGGAATTCTTTGGAACGCTCTGGACTGTATGTTTTATTGTTCATGAAATTAATGCTTAATCCTTGTCCAGTTGATATATTTTAGAGATCCCGAGGAATATATGGTACACTTTATTGATGAGACAAACATTTTTCTTTAGAATAATATGCACTGCTTAATAATGCTCAATATTGGAATGTGTATTAAGAAAGCAAATAGGGGTGTGTCTACAACATCCTCAATTATGTTTTTGTTGTTGTTTGCTTAATCAAAAGATTCAATTAGAGTTTTAAAGTCCAGACTGTTTTGTTGCAGGGTGGCAGGATCTTTGTGCTATCAGGAGAATTTGGTGATAATGTCTCATGGGGCGGGGAATAAACAGCCTGTTTAGTGATAATAGAATTCTTTAGGATGATTTACTTTATTTTGTTTTATTTTATGTTATTTTATTTTTTCCAGGTTTTCAGAAGGCATGTTTCACACATTGTTGAGAGCTGCATGTGTTTTAGTGGCACTCGAAACTGACTGCCAGCTCACATAAATATGTATTCAAGGCAGCTGCTATCTCTCACAAATGGATTAGACCATGTGTTGCTTCATTTGCTATTCATTCCTCGTTCGTAACCCATGCATATATAGAGAACAGCTGGAAAGATCACATCATGTTAATTTCGGAACATGGGAAGTGATATTTCGCACTGTCTGTGTACACATTTAAACAGAGGCTCCTCGTAAACAGAACGTCAACAGCATGGAAAGCAGAACTGCACCGTGTGAGAGAGGGGAACAGAATTTACCTGTGCGTAGTTTCTGAGCCATTACGCATGTTCCTAGTTTTAATGTATCACAAAATATCTGTGTCAGTTATATAGGTCATGAATTCATGTAAACAAACAAATGTTTTGATTGGGATTGTATTTCATTGACATTCCCATTGCACTTATTGTACTCTTTGTTAATGTGAGCATCTGCCCTACAAAAATGGCAGAAGTCTTCCCAAAAAAAAAAAAAAAAATGCAAGGCAGCTGGATTTTTGTTGTTTAATCTTGATATCAAACCATTTTGACGTCATTCTATTAGCCTTAGGCATGCAAGCTGCAGAAAAGCTGCAAAAAAGGTTCCTGCTGAACCTTGAGCTGTCCGTATGAATCCAGACACCTCCAGGCCTCACCATTTCCTGTCTGTTTGTCTGCTTTCCTCTCCACCTTCGGCTTTCACTCAGCCATGCCAGCTGAGGGCAAACATTTGCACCATTTTGTGTAATTATGGCCTCTGTGCCATTTTAAAGCAATTTCAAGTAGCTTTATTTTAATGTCCAATTCTCACTGTTGACTAGTTGCTTATTGGCATATTAATAGTGTATTGGCTGTTTATTAGTACTTGTAAAGCACATATTAATGCATTATTCTACATCATTTAATCCCACCCAATACCTAAACTTAACAACTACTTTACTAACTATTAATAAGCAGTAATTAGGAGTTCATTGAGGCTAAAGTTGTAGTTAATAGTGAGAATTGGACCCTATTACTGAAAAAGTATTATCTTGTAAAACATATTCCAATAATCTTTGTTTACAAAGTAAAAGAAGTCTTTAGTATACAATGACAATAAAGGCATTCAATTCAACTGTACCCGAACATGATTTAAAGGATTAGTTCACTTCAGAATTTAAATTTCCTGATAATTTACTCACCCCCATGTCATCTAAGATGTTTATGCCTTTCTTTCTTCAGTCAAAAAGAAGTTAAAGTTTTTGAGGAAACATTCCGGGATTTTTCTCCATATAGTGGACTTCAGTAGGGTTCAACGGGTTGAAGGTCCGAATCCATGTTCGTTTTGTAGATACTGGATCGGTACTTTTGCCTACGTCACGCGTGACCTTTCCAACGTGATTTCGTAATGCGTGGAGCATCGCAGAGCTAGTGCAAGATGAGCATTTGTGGTTAAAAAGTATATAAATGCTTATTTTATTTTTTTTGTTTTAGAAAATTAACTGATTGTTCACTAGATAAGACCCTTATTCCTCGTCTGGGATCATGTATAGCATTTTGAAGCTGCCCTGAATCTGCAATTTGGACCTGTTGAACCCCAGTGAAAGTCCAATATATGGAGAAAATGTTTTCTTCAAAAACCTTAATTTCTTTTCGACTCAAGAAAGACATAAACATCTTGGATGGCACGGGGGGTGAGTAAATCATCATGAAATTTTAATTCTGAAGTGAACTAAACCTTTAATGAAGCATCTGTGATTCCAAATGAACAGCTGCCCTTGGTGTGCCCATGTGTAACCAGCCTAATGCAATTCTGTTACATTACGTAACACGGTGACACCCATGACCCCTGGTCTGGTTAATAGAAGCCAATCAATGATATTGATGTACACAGAAACAATTATTGATTACAATCAGCTGGTTATTCAGATGTATTCATTGCACTAGTGAGTCAAACGAGGGAAAAACTATAAAAACACACTGGACTCAATGTGTGTTGTCATGTACTTGTGTGACTATAGTAATTAGGCTTCTGAATTTATGGGACCAGTGATTACACCAAAGAGAATTATACCCTTTCAACACAGGGATATACCACTGTTGAGATGTGTGTGTGTGTCAATCAAAGGGACACTCAAACAAAATGCACCATTTGTAGGAAACAAACTCTATTGACTGACTCCTTCTGGCACGAGCCGTCAGTCAGGTGGGGAGCGCCTCATTGGCAGGACAATGAGCCGGACTTCTGTTTACTCTTTAACACGTCAATGGGTCTTTTGTAAGAAGGCCTATAGTTGGAGTGTAAGTGTCAAACCCTCTGGAGACTGCCTGCCATGCTGTCACCCCTTCTTGATCCTTTGTTACCCCACTCTGTTCAGAGGATATGCATAAGTTTGAGGAGATTAAAAGGAGAAAGGGCTGAAGTATTTGGAACGCTGAGTTAACTGATTTTGCTACATACAGCGGCCTGAAAAGATTTGAAATCGAAATTACAGCAATAAAAATCTCTGTCATTTGAAGATTTTCATGCTTTTGCTACAACCAACTAGTTTTTTTTCTATCATTTTCGCTCAATGTCTCTCAATCAGCTGGTGTTTTAGAGACTTATACTGGATGTATGAAGGTTTTTAAAAAATAGTTTGCTGGGAAATTGTACTTGTGCCATCTTTCTTTAACCTAAATGCAATTTTCTTTGAAATTTTGTGATCCAATGCAATGACGTTCATGCATTTTTAAGTGTGACTTAAATGTCAAGACACTTTTTGGGGCCATTGTGTGTTAAACGCATCACTCTGACATTTTGTGTCTTCTTGTGGTCAAACATCAAGAAAGGTCCTTCAGTTTCGGTGACGGCCATCTGTCCCTCAGTTGTTCTTCCCCCGGGGGGCTTCTGTAAGACAGATCAATAATCATTTCCTAGTGACAGACACACTTTCAACTGTCTCACTTTTTCTGAAGCTCCTTCAGTAGAGCTTCTTGTTTTTGTTGATGAAAGAGAATTGAACTAGCCAAAAACAGCTGAGCAAAAGGTACCTAACTTCATGCTGAAACTTAAAGACACTGTAGGAATTTGTACTCTTTTCTGCATTGATGTGCATGAAAAGTTCCCAGCCAAGTCCCAATCTGTAGTGCACATAATGTGTTTATTAGTAGTGTTTTGCCTAAGCATTGTGGATCAGCTGGCTGCCATATTTTCCCCCTCAGGCTGCATATTGACTTTAGGAGATACCAGTTGCGTAAGAGGACTCATTTCATCTCTAGAATCCCCTGTGATGACGTTAAAGAAGTGGCATGGGCAAATCAGCTGATCATTTTTATACTGTAACAACAGAGTTAAACAGAACCAGAGGAAATGGATTGTTCATCTGTTTGTTTGGGGCCAGAGGGGCCATGTGTTTCCTGAGTTACGCCTTTCAGCTTGCATACACTGGACTTTTGTGGGTGATTCAACACATTGAAGTTTGGAATTTCAAAAGACTGTCATAAGACACACTTGGAAAGATGATTGTAGGCTTGTCTACTCATAAAAATGAACCGACACTAGTCTTGCACTGCCAGACTATCATGATAAAGTTTATTTTGTCATCTTATTCTTGCCAAGAACTGTCCAAATCAGTTTGTTTTGACGTGCCATTTAAAGGTGGGTTGATCAAAAGCATTTGATAACGATAATAGGCGATAATTGAAAAGATTTGAGTTCCCTCAACAACAACCCATGTTTCCATTCAATATTTGGCATTGAAAACCTCCCGGGTGTCTACAGATTAAAACGAACTCTAAAAACAGCTGTATAGGTTATGAGAATGAGTCCATTGTTATAATTTTGGCGATGATTCTTTCTACCCCAAAGTTTAGAGGACGTGAGCCGTTCCATTTTTATTTAACAGGAAGGGGTGACTTATCATACTGCACCCTTTGCGTCAGGTTTCCTGTCTCTGAGAATCGACCATTGTGTTGCAGGCCACATCGAGCAGTTGCTTAACAATTGCTATCAACCCTTTACTCAGCTCCTAGTGGTTTGTCCATTACTAAATACACGATCCTTTTGTATGTACTCCCTTTAACATTTTGCATTTGCAGAAGTCACATGTTCCATAGAAGCTCTTTGTGAAGTCTCTGTTTTAGTTAATATGGTAAGTGCATTCATCATGTTGCTTAACAGTTGTGTGTTCGCTCAAATGTTTCTCTCTGGCACGGGCACTGCAGAGACGCATGTTGAACGGAGAAAAAGCCCAGTTTACAATGCAGCCTGTGATACAGTTTATGAAGAACAGATGAGAATGTTGGCAATGCTCCATTCTGAGAGTGATGACCTCACATGTTTGGCCGAGGACTTCATAGTTTCATCCTCCATGGACTATAGCAACAGAACAGTGCTCTGCGCTTCAAAAATAAAAATGATTTCACTGCAATTTCCAATCATATTTTTTTTAAAGCTATTTTACAAAGATCAATGCCTTTAAATGCAACAATTCATCCAAAAATGAAAATTCTGTCATCAATTACTCAGCCTCAAGTCATTCTAAACCCATAAGACAAAAACATAAACCCATAAGATGAGATATTTTTAATAAAACCTGAGAGATGAACCCTCCAATGAAAGTGTGTTCACCGAAAAGTCACCATTCTTTAAGATAAAGAATGGATTTAAATAAATCCATATGAATCGAAGTCTTCTGAAGAAACATGATCGCTAGCCATCGGCCAAATGGTTATCTTTAAACTTATTAAAGCTCAAAACTTATTTTAGAGATGGTGTAAGAATTAAGGCCCCAATAAATACTTCAAGCGACTGATGTGACGCCATTTCGAACAAAATCAGGTCAAAACAAAGTTCATTTGGAGTTTGTTTCGGGAGTTTGAAACGGCTTACCAGAGCAAACTTTTTGTTGTGCTCATTTTGTTATTGAAAGGAAAGAGTGCAGTGTATATATACATATTGATCTAAACGTCGCTCTCAGCTACATGGACGGTGTCGGGATGTTCACAAACAGTATATGCAGAGCTGAACTTCGCTGTAAACCAGTCCCTCCAGAAAAACGCGGGATTTTTTTGTGATTGTTGCGGGCAAAAATCCTTGATTATGCGGCACGTTTTCTTAAAAAATGCGATGGAATATGCGGGATATTTTTGCAATTTTATGCGATGAAATTGCGGGAACTTGCAAAAACTGCGGTTTGAAGCAAAAGAGGGGAAAAAAGGTGATTTCCCCCCCAACACCCTGTTCTCACTAGGCTACTACCTTCATGTAAAGAGGCAGGCTTACTAAATCACAGAATATTGAAGTTCTCATTCTGTTTTATTTCAGACCTTAATCAACACATGGCTCAAAATTACAAAACATAGAGTCAAACAAGTTCTGTAGCTATATTATACTATATAATAATTTGCCCCCACTATCATGTAAAAGACCGGGAAACTGCTTCGCGTGGTGTTTTGAGCTTATTTTTGTTGGCAAATGAGAATTATTGGCGTGCTTCATCATGGTTTCACCGCGGGGTTTACAGATGACGTTCACGTCGCGTCATTACGTCACTTCATAAGGTTCCCATGGCAAGAGGGGGAAGTAAACGCAACATTTTTCAACTTTCTGCTAAGATATATGAGACTTTTTTGCAACGAAAATACAGCGATTATGAAATCATGCTAGCCCGCATATTTTTCTTGCTGAAATCGGCAATTTATGCGGCGAAAGTGCGGCATATTTGAAAAAATGCGACCCCCGCATAAATATGCGGACTTTGGCTGATTATGCATGAAATCAAGCGATCGCATAATCGCATTTTTCTTGAGGGACTGGTAAACATATTGGGTCATTTAGCATCTGTTTAGATTACATTGGTGTTAGTAAGATGTTTAATGTTTTTGAAGCAGTCTGTTATGCTCATCAAGTTTGCATTTGTTTGATCAAAAGTGCAGAAAAAAAACAGTAATGATGTGAAATATTATTACATTTCAATGTACTGTGTTTTATGGTAATATATTATAAATGTAATTTATTCCAGTGATTTCCAGCATCATTACTCCAGTCTTCAGTGTCACATGACCCTTCAGAAATCATTCTAATATACTGATTTGCTCAAGAAACATTTCTCATTATTATCATTGTTGAAAACAGTTGTGCTGCTTCATATTTTTGTGGAAACCTTGATACATTTTTTCAGGATACTTTGGTGAATAGAAAGTTCAAAACAACAGCATTTATTTGAAATAGAAAGGTTTTGTAATACAAAAGACACAAATGTCTGTTACTTTTGATCAATTGAATGTATCCTTGCTTATTTCTTTGGAAAAAAAAAGCCAAACATTTAAATGGACAAGTCAAAGCATTTGGACGTGTGGCACCGCAACACAGATACAATCAAGTGATGGGATTATGAAGGTTCATGGCAGAAAATGCCTGGATCTGAGGAGGCTTTCTAGAAGCTTAGAAGTCTTCAATTAGGATTTGCATTTTTCCCAGAGACTAAAGGGTTTCCACATTACTTGCTTATTTTTAACCCTCCCACGGAGTGGGAAACCCTTACATGTGTGTTTAGACTGACCCATATTTCATTACTTAAGAAGCCTTAACATCCAATGAAGTTTCATCTTTTCCTGAGATGGTTACATTTCTAATTTTTTGATGTATTGTATATGGTCTTTTTATTCATTTTAACCTTGATTTTAACCACATGTCAAAAACCACGCAAAGACATCACAGTCTTCTTCACGTGTACAGTGTGAGGGAAAAGTCTAACTTCTAAAAGTGAAGCTATGGCCGCAGATTGGGTGGAGTAGATATATCCAGTGAATGCCTTGCCGTGTGGTCGGTTTTGCCACAGCATGACAAATTGACTGGTTTTGAAATTACTGTGGTTGAAAACATATGCTAGTCTTACTATTTACAGGACTGTATTGGGAACTCGACCCCTACCGCTTTTGAACTTTTGGACAGATATCTGATATCTCGAGATATATATATAGTTATCTGTCCTGACAACATTTCTGAAGACTTGCACATAAATTATACATTTATATCAAGTGCTGATTAGATAAAAAAAAAAAATTAGATGAAGTTTGAAATGCATTGATTTGATCAAAAGTGACATTTATAATGTCATAAAAGGTTTCTATTTCAAATAAATGTTATTTTCAAGTCATAAAAGATTTTTTGGGGAAAAAAAAATGTCTCTACAAAAATATTAAGCAGCACAACTGTTTTCAACATTGATGATAATAAGAAAGTGGCAAATCATCATATTAGTATGAGATCTGAAGTATGACACTGAAGACTGGAGTAATGAGGAATTTGCTTATCTGCGTTCCATTATGAGCCCGAGAAGAACAACGTCCTTAAACAAATGTAGTCCAAGTAATTCACACACAGGTACAAGTCCAGTGGAGGTGAAATAGCAAATTAGTATGTCTACAGCAAACAGGTGTTGTGTCTCAGGGCTGTGGTAAAATCAACTAACCAAGAAGACAGTTTTATTGCTCAATTGTACCGCTCTTTCATAGCCGTGGAGATTTAATGGAGTTCTCAATTATGTTTCTCCTTACAAACAAACTATAGAGCTATAAAAGTCATGCAAGCGCATTTGCTCCTGGAAGAATTTGAGGCCTGGCTTTGGGAACTGTATATAGTGCTTTACTTGATGACACAAGCAGTGTATTTTTAGGTGAAGGTTTATGCATACTTGCACATGCCTTATGTTTGAAATGTTGTCTGCAAGATCAAGTCAAGACATGGATCTTTTTATTGAGCGGGACTTACTTCCTCTTTCCAAGGCAGTCGTAAAACCTTGTCTCCTTACATCTCAATGCACTGCACCTCAGGCAAGCTTTTTCCACTGACGAAAAAGGTTTTTGAATTTATCATTCATAATTTAGAAGCAGGGTACAAATAATTGTAAATGAGATATTTGTAGTACGATCTCTATTTGTTTTTACCAGTATACCTGAGTGTACAGAATAATTCACTCTAGTGCTGATAATGTATGAACTCTGCCTCAGGATTAATATTCGTAAGCTCCTTTTAAGCAAGTCCGTTCATGTGGGATGCTGCTTTTTTGTAGGCAAGCAGTGAGGAAAGACCAAAACATTCAAACCTTCGATGTTAAATCTACAATAAAACCAGACAAAATATTGTAACATTATAATACAGTTTTTTTTCTTTTGCTTACACTATCTCTGGTGTAACATGTCCTGCATGACCTCTGACCTGGAGAGGACTGTTTGAGCCCAAGACATGAGCTTTAAATGTGTCAGCAGGGTTAACAAGATCTATATCAGCCGTGAACACCACACCGATGTAGTACCAACTAGATGTAGTATGCATGGGAGCGCTAGCATACTCGCAAATGGGTTTTAATCTTTATTGAGCCGGTGTGTTGTGTCTGTCGGCAGGTTGCGGGGCAACAGTACTCTCTCTGGGACGACTTCCTGGTGCAGGGCTGGCGTGAGGGTCAAAAGGAAATGACCTTGGAGGAACTGCTGAAAAACATTAAGGTTAAAGCACACACGCTGTCAACATCACACACTTAAAGACATCAGATACCCTTCACACACAGTCTCACATCAGTTTTTTTCGAGGCCGAAATCTTCTTTGTCCTTTTCTCCGGCACCAGAACTGCTTTTTCTGGAATACTGTGATATATTATTTGAAAATATTATCAAATGTTTTTTATCCCTGTGATGCAAAGCTGAATTACTCCAGTCTTCAGCGTCACGTGATCCTTCAGGAATCATGCTAATATGCTGATTTGCTGCTCAAGAAACATTTATTATTATTATCATCAATGTTGAAAACAGTTGCGCCGCTTAATATTTTTGATTTTAAACTGTGACTTTTTTTCTGGATTCTTTTTTGATGGATAGAACAGCGTTTATTTGTAACATTATAAATAGTCTGTTGCTTTCATTTATGGTGGAAATTTACATTTACATTTAGTCATTTAGCAGACGCTTTTATCCAAAGCGACTTACAAGTGAGGAAAACAAACAAGCGATTCTTCATGAATTGGCAAATAACACAGGAAGTGCTCACAATACAAGTTTCATACATTGCTCAGTACCATAAGCTAGAGTAGGAAGGGAAAAGGGAAGGAAAGGGTTTTTTTTTATGAGGGGATCAAGTGTTCACGGAAGAGATGAGTTTTCAGCTGTCTCTTGAATATTGCCAGGGATTCTGCGTTCCTGATGAAAGTAGGGAGATCATTCCACCAGCAGGGAGCAGTGAACGAGAAGGTTCTGGAGAGTGATTTTGTGCCTCTCTGTGACGGTACCACAAGCCTACGCTCCTTTATTGATCGCAGGCTTAATTGGCGAAATTGGTCAACCAGCTCTAAATCAGTCAATTATACAGTTTCAAAAAACACACATTCTAGATGAAAACGCTCATTGAATACATATCTTAGTGATATACCGGATGGATGTCTGTATGTGTTGAATTAGTTGATTTAATACTTATTTGTCATTTCAGGAAAAGCACAAGTTGAGCATCACTGGCTTGTATTATGGTCCTGCTGTTTTGTACAGCGATCTCTCCGATCACACTGATCGCCTGAAGCTAAGGTTTGTATGCCGAATACAGCTATTTAAAAGAGAAACACTTCATTGAATGCTTACCTGCATAATATTAACCTGGGCTATATATATATCATTAAATTTGTCTAGACTGAGAGATTTTGGTCTCTTAGTGTTTATTTTTGGGATAATGGATATTTTCCTAAGCCGTGGACACACAGTCTTCCAGCATGGTCATTTGAAGCCACACACCTTCATTAACCCCTCACTCCCCTCTTTCTGCATGTGTGCACCTAACATCAATCTGTTGATAGACCTAAAGGTCTTTCCTGGGTCTCTTCCTGTGGGAATCAAAATTAGTCTCGGGGGATAAATTAGGAGAAAAAAATGTCAAGTGCCGCTCTTTCCTGACATTTCTTCATTCACGTTTCTTTAATGCGTTTTGCACGATATTAAAGCATTAGAAAGCAAGTATGCATGTACAGAAAAAGTGAATGTATTTTCAAATGTAATTTATTCCTGTGATCAAAGCTGAATTTTCAGCAGTCTTCAGTGTCACATGACCCTTCAGATATCATTCTAATATGCTGACTAAAAAAAATCGAAATTATTTCAAACTATTGTGCAAATGTTTTGCATGTACTGAATATGACATTTGATAAAATGTGCAGTATACAACCAAACCACTTTGCATTATTTACCTTCCATTTTTAACTAATGAAGCAGAATATGAACTAACATATTAACACTTCCTTTTTTCTCATTATGTGATTAGACTGCTGAAAGCTTTCATTTTCACACAAAAATAAAAGAAACTGCAAAATAACAGCTTTATTTTCCTGATAACTACAAAACTTGCTGTAACAAACATTCATGTGCGGTCACGTGACATTTGAAACTATTATTGTATGTTGCATTTGCATACTATTCTATACTATATGTTTTTTAAATAGTTAAATGTGCTGTTATCTAGTAATTTATTCTGAACATAACCAATGTTAGGCATAACAGTGACCTTCCTGTTCCTCTCTAATTATGAGTTCGAGACGATACCACACCCTTACATCAATAAACATTCTCATTCACGGCAACTCTTCTTATGTAACAGTATCTTATGTAAAGATGATAATGCTGGTTTGAAAGGGATTTTTATTCTTTGATTAACTTATCGTTTATGCAGCATAACTGATTTGGTTCGCTCCGCAACCAAGCGTGAGATTCCAGCTCACCAGCAGATGTTGGAGATCATTCCGTCATTTGAAGAGGACGAGGACTGCATGAACGTCCCGCCCATCAGATACCTCCTCAGGTGAAGCTGGACAGGAGAGCCTTACATTAAGATGGCAACTATTAATCTCTCTCTCTATTAACGTTGAGTTTATTTGCTTAACAGTCATGGGAATTTGTTCACTGTGAAAATTTCTGTTAAAAAGTATGATCAATTTAATTAAGCAGAAAAATAAATGTTGTCAATGCAACAATACAAAATAAATGTATATTTAGGAGTCTTATATAATATTCTGGTAACATTTTACTATAAGGTCTCTAACATTAGTGAAGTATTAAAGGGATCATGGATTTTTTTTTTTCACCTTTCTTTTAATATATTCACTTATAATGTTAATAGTTTTTTGCAGAAAAAACCCCAATGTATATGTGTGGAAATAATATTTTTAACCTTCATTCTGACCCTCTGCCGGAAATGATCCATTTTTAAAGGGGCGGCTCCTTTCAACGGCATCTGATATGATTGGCTAACGTCATTGCATAGGAAACAGTATTTTGAAAACAGCCATTTAAAACCATCATTTACAGACAAAGCATTATGAAATCATGCAGCTGCTGTCCGATCTAATACTTCATCTTCATCTGCTTCATCTTTCAACAAAAGTTTCTTTGCAAACTCTCCATTACACTGTGCCTCGCTGACAAAACAAAATTGTCCGATCTTGGATGCCATTAAAATGCTTGTTCCTGACGTTGGGCTCCTTCTGAAGTATGTACGGACGCAAACAACCTTCCAAGAGGAAGCTTCAAAGTGAACATGCTGTCATTAATTCCTCTCCCTCATGTCGTTCTGAACCCGTAAGATCTTGGTTCATCTTCAGAACACAAATGAAGATATTTTTGATGAAATCCGATGGTTCAGTGAGTCTCTATTGACAGCAAGATAATGAACACTTTCAATGTCCAGAAAGATACTAAAAGAACAGTTCATGTGAGTACAGCGGATCAACCTTAATAATATAAAGCGACAAGAATACTTTTTGTGCGCCAAACAAACAAAATAACGACTTTTCAACAATATCTAGTGATGGTTGATTTCAAAACACTGCTTCATGAAGCTTTACGAATCTTTTGTTTCGAATCAGTGGTTCGTTTCACGTGGCGAAATAGTGAAACACTTATGACGTAACGAAGCCTTGTGTACTGAAATCACGTGACTTTGGAGCTGTGATTAAATAAATGCTTTGTTTATAATGAGGGTTTTTAAGGGTTTTTTGATCATTTAAGGCAATATATTTTCTTTACATTTATAATCCTTGTTAATGTTAGATCATAAAAATGTTCATTGTTTGTTTAAACTGTTAACTTTTGAGCTTGAAAAAGTATTGGTAAATGCTGAAATGAACAGATTAATAAATGCTGTAGAAGTATTGTTCAATCTTAGTTCACATTAACTACTGTAGTTAACTAATTTTAACAAATGAAACCTTACTGTAGTGTTACCAACATTCTTTTGAAAAAGCCTTAATCTTAAATGAATCTTGCTAACCAAAAAATAGACCAATGATGATCAAGTTTGGATATTTTGCAGTGTAAAATTTGAAAGCGTCTCTCATTAAGATCTTTTACAGTCTTTAAGTGAAATAGCTTTTCTGTTCATTCTTTTAAACACATGATGTGTATCCTGCATCAATACGACCCCTGTGGTTTTTTAATTCCCGCTCTCATCCCACTGTTGTGTAACCATGACCACCCACCCCTCGCCGCACTATTATCATGTATGAAAACAATTCCAGATCAGTGCCAAAGACCCAAGTGAGCTGCGTCTGCTCCAGTTAATTTAATCACCTTTAAACATGTTAGTGTGCATTTGGACATAATCACATTACACCATTGAGACAGTGGAATCTTTATCTTTCGGTTGTGTTCAGGTAACAAACCTCCAATTCTAAAGTGGAAGTCTTAGAATTAAATGCATCTGTCTACATCTCATATCCTTCTATGAGGCTTATTTTCTTAAATCTCTCTACCAAAACCAAAAGTCATTCAAGCAATGGATGAAAGCTGAACAAGAATATTGTTGCTAGCTTTAAATAAATGGCAAGACAATAAACTGTATTGCTTTGCAAAAGAATGGCTTATTCTGATTATTTAATGAATGTAACAATTGGCGTTATATTTCTGTTTGCAGCCAATTAACAAAAGCAACAAGCTTCAAGAAATCGTGCGCCGAAGTGTTTTTTTTGGGGGTGTTGAGTGAAATAATACGGTATACAACTCAAACTATGCTTTTTTGTGACATCCTCAATGGCATTGCCATCAAGTATTTTCGATCACGACATGTTTCTCAGAAAAATGGGGCAGAATATTTTCTTTTATATAAAAACATTTATTGCAATATTTATTATTACATAGAACAATATTATAAGACAATTTCAGAAATAAAATCCAGTCAGTTTTCAGAAACACATCAGATGTATCCAATGATGTCATTGCATATGATAGGCTGTCGACTCCCAGTCTTCATGACAGTGCCAAACTGGTGAAAGTCTGGTCCCAACTGGTGCAAACTAGTGTGGGACTGGTGAAAGAAGGGTTTTGGGGCTTGAAATCCCACAGGACATGACATCCTTTTAGTGCTTCGCTCCTCAACTCCCTTGGACATGCCTGCTATTTTCCTCCGCATGTTGACCAGAAAGTCCTTGGCTATTTTCCGGCTGGTGTTCGGCTTCAGTTCCGCAGAATCTGGGCATTCTGGAAGATCCATCCAGTTTTTAATAAGATCTGCAAAACTGTTGTCTCCAAGAACCAGCGGTTGCCTGTTACGCCCTCTGGTTAACAAAGACGTGGTCCAGTCCGTTGGGTCACTGGCCTCAAACGACGTCCAGCGCTCCAGGCACGCGTCCGATGTGGATTTGGGTCGGATTCGGTTGGTGCGGACACACGCGGACGATGAAACGCGTACATTCCTTGTTCGACGCAACACCACGCCCTCATCCTGCCACGATGCTTCGGAGTACCCAGAATCAAAGTCCAGACTTTTCACGCTGCTGGGGGAGCCCTGAGGTAGACGCCCAACACCGGCTTCCTCATCCTCCTCCTCCTCCAACGGGCTGGCCAGGCAGCAGGCGGAATCATAGGTGCTGGCGTCGCTAACGTCGGATATCCGCACGCGACTGAGTTGCTCCCTCTGTTGTGCCCTCTTTTGACAGGCTCGACTGGCGTATGAGCACTTTGATTGATTGGCGGGCTCTCGTATCTGCTTCAGATCCTGCAGAGACCTCATCATGTATCGCATCTGGTCCCGAAAGCAGTCGCCTGAATTGCGAGCGCACAGCTGGAGAAAGAAAAAGTAGAGGTTAGAGCCTTGACTGAACTAACTTAAGCATACATCATTTACAATGGCCCAAGATGAGCTCATCTGCCAACTGTGGGGCACCACACTGATCACCAGCTGTATGCATTTTTCATGGTATTCCCATCACTGTACCAATGTTATATTAATATATATATATATATATATATATATATATATATATATATATTAGTAAAACCCCTAGAGTTAAATCAACTCTGCTCAGATAACATTTGGTCCCTCTCTAAATAGTGTTAAAGTAACACTGAAGCAGAGTTAAAGTTAATGAGATAATTAAGCAATTAATTAAGTGATGATTGAACATTAATGATGAACACCTGCTGTTAACAAGCAGAATCACTAAAGAATAGAGAAACAAGAACTACAACTGACTTCAGCCACAGTCTTAGATGAAATCAACTGAAGATAAAAGACATTCAATCTCTGAAGAGTGTTACTTCAACACTATTTAGAGAGGGACCAAATGTTCTCTGAGCAGAGTTGATTTAACTCTGGGGTTTTTACTGTGTGTGTGTGTGTGAGTGTATATTATATATATATATATATATATATATATATATATTAGAGATGGCTGATTAATTTCTCCACTGACACCAATTGTTCAGTAATATCTGCTGATACCAATGGTTTGAGGGGGGGGGTTCTGCCTTTTTTAAAAGAATGATAATTCCGTTAGTATTAATAATTATATTTTGAAAGAAATGCAAATAAAAACTTTATTCTCTTCATTTCATCAATTTGTTTCAGAGTAACTGGTATCGGTTATAAACAAACTTTCAAATTAATATCACCACACATTAACTCAATTCTGAATATTACATTAATATTTCTTTCTGAATGTTATTAATTAATATAATTACTATTAATAATGAACATCAAACAGTTTAATAAGCATTTTCTTTAAACTATTGTCCGATAGTGTGAAAATTAGCTTTATATTGGCCTTCTATATCAATCAACATTTTGGCCGACATGATAATTCTTTATATTTGAAAGCCGATATATTGGGCGATAAATGTACATCAATTTTTAAGAGTCCGATTACAAAAACAAAAGTCTCACCATTAAAAGCCATGTCCCCAGTGCAGAATTATAATGTTCAATATAATTTTATGAAGCCTACATGACAGACCTGCACTGTACGATCCAATATATCATGCATCCCAATATAAAACTATTGTTAATGGTGAGAATGTACCATGGTACCGCCACAGTACCGCTACTTTTTCAAAAAGGACAAGAGGAGCCTGTTCCTCAAAAATGTTCTAAACTGCAGATTGCCAGACTGATGTGTCCAGGAACTATAATCAAGGCGAAAACAATTCATGGACCAGGCCGAACAAGCCATAAATTTGCCGGATCTTCCCTTTCAAATGAAAGCAATCCAGAATTTTCCACAGTTTAATCCAGCAGTATTAATCAACAACATGACGAGTGGGAGAGAAACAAACACACAATCCATTTGGCCGTCTCAGGGGAGAAGAGTCAGAGTATGATGCATGCCGATACATCCGCACTGATTGTGGGAACAGGAAACCAGAGGAGTCCCTTCCTCCACCGCTTCTGGAAGTAAGAGAGGCCACACTTCTCCCACCTCAAGTTCATGATTAATACACAGATTGTTGAGGTTGAAAAGGAAATGAAGTCATTTTTTGGGGAGACAATGCTGAACTATGTTGTCCAGAGTTCACAGCAAATTATTTGGGATCTATTTGGTTATATCAGTCTGTTTAGGACAGTCCAAAACAACAACAAAAAAACATGTTTACAGTATTAGATTTATAATTAGGAATTACATATCTAGATATTCACCTCTTT